>CM041784.1:45151465-45751465 GCA_023375725.1 Nephotettix cincticeps | reverse complement strand
ACCAATTGAATCAATAAATATTGATTCAATCTACAATCTCAGTTGAGATATAGCAAAGAAAAGAAAATATTTATTCACCAACACAATTTATTATTTTAAAATACAAATATAAAATATTTTTAAAATAAAATAGTGAACTAAATATAAACTGTTGTCTACAGGTTGACGTTTGATCTTGAACTTGACGTTTGGACACACATCCAAGAATAACCATCTGTACCTAGGTAAGGATGAAGATTGACATTAATTTTTTCCGGTATAGTTCATTTTGATGCAGAAATAATATCTCCCCCAAAGGAGATGATTTATTGGATTTTATTGCACGTTGTAATTTTACCTAAGAAATAAACCTAACTATTTTCCACATACATTAACCAACCATTCATATAAAAAATACATTTTTGTTTATATTATATAGTAAATAAGCCATTTTCTATGGTATAGACATTTGATCAGGTTATCCATAAATATAAAATACTAGCTGTAAAATCTCGTGATTCACTAAAGAGTTTTTATTGAATGTAAGATATTTTAAATGCAAGTTTTAATATAGGGCTGTGTGCCATATGTTGGACTTAAAAAATGTAAAGGATGCTGTTACAGAACTGATGAGTTATTTGGTTATACTGAGTTATCGCCTACCTTAGCACATTGTTCTCTTTAAACCGGAGACTGTGAGCACATTAGGCGCTCAGATAAAAAGGATCCTTAAAAGGCTTCCGTTTGAAAGCCCCGAGACGCCGTCAGTTTCAAATGTGAAATAATGAATTTATAACTAATTAAAAATCTTCCTTGGATTTTTCTTGTACATAATCCCAGAAGTGAGTTTGGAGGAGGTGCGCTCCACCCCAGCCATGATACCTTTCTCTCTTATTCAACTTTATTTATCTTGAATTATTATTGATTAGTAAGAAAAATAAAAACTCCACCTTCCAGTTTGTAATTTTGTCTTATTTCTAGAAAAAATGTTTTTATCAGGCTTACGCTGGTGATAGTGTTTGTTGATTATTTATTACCACCTATTTTTGATATTTTCATTTATATTTTGCATTCAAATTTACAGTTATTTACGAGTATTTTTATATAAAGAATGTCCATGAAAAACGTTTCAAGACTTCGGTGAGTGATTAGATACATTATAAGGAAGAAAAAAGGTTCCATGTAGGTATGGCCTAAAACGCTTATTTTCTCAAATATCTGCCATTTTGTATTTTTCACAAAAGATTTTTTATTTCAAACATTTTCTAACGGAGTACTTTCAAATTTTTTATGTGTTTTACACTAGTGAACTACTATTGTTAAAAAATTACTAGCATGATTCAAGCTCAAAATCCAAAACCAAATTTGAAAATAGTCAGTTTGAAATAAAAAATATTTCTTGAAAAATACTAAATGATATCTGAGAAAATAAGCGTTTTAGGCCATACCACCATGGGAACTTTTTTCTTCCTTTTAATGTACCTAATCACTCAACGAAGTCTTGAAACGTTTTTCATGGACACCCTGTATACAAGATTACTTTTGACTTCATTGTGTTTATTTTATAACGACGAAACTTATACCATTGGCCTAAGTTTTATGTAAAAAGCCGTAAAATTTACGTATAAAACAAAAGAGTTTTAGTTTCATTCGAGTTTACTTTGATATTTTAATTAACTGGTTGGTTGGATGAGTGGTTATAGTGCCTGCTTCCAAAACTGAAGGTCACCGGATTGAATCCCACAAGGATAGAATCTAGACCCCTTTTCCATTTGACTATTAATTAATTAATTTTACATCCAAATAATAGTCAAAATAAGGTAGTAACAAGCTGGGGCTTGGACTATTCCCCATGATGACGTTCAAAAATACCAAATGTCGTAGAAATCCACATTAAATAATATTTTAAATTAATATTTTTAAATAAATGTTAAAGTAAATTAGAAATTAAAGTTTTGGTGGTAGTGTAGTGTTTTGTTGGTGGTTAAAGTGTAGTAGTAGTGTCTGGACGGCAGTACTGGCGTTGCTGGGAAGTGAAACCTCTGAGTATAAGGTCTTGCAGGGCTTCAGGCCAAGCGATCTTATTGAGATATAACAACTACGTCAACCCCGACGTAGGCCAACAGATAACTTTGTCTTATGCATTTTAGCTTCATATCTGGCTATCCTTTAATTTTGAAATTCATTTCGCAGCTCATTTGAATTTCTGAAGTTCTAAACTGAACAGAATAATTTGTGATTGCTCATAATTAAAATACAAAAAGCATACTATACAATACAATTTAACAAAAATGTAAATTCGGTATTGATTTCGCATCAACTGTGTAAACATAAATACTTAAATTTCTAAAACCTGAAGTGAACAATGACAAAACATAAATTGTGCAATAAAGCTCAAAGATAACGAAAAACCAGTTGAAAAAATGGTACAAAAGGTATAATTTTATCGAAATTTAGGGCACACAGATGGCCACCACTATCAAAGAAATACCTTACTACAGTTGGTTAAAAATAGGTTGGTCTTCAGAGGCGTCATTATTATGAATCTGAAGTATTCTTTTTAAAGGTAAATATAACAAAGTCCAAGTAACAAAATATTCTTAGGAAGTTAACTCAGTTCTTAGTCTTCTCTGTTTTTATTTATTCAATCCCAGAGCCAATTATGTTTACAGTAAAACTATTTCTAATATTCTCTACCTGATATCAATAACAATATGCTATGAAAATCGTAAAATAAACAGATTCAAGTAAATAACAACAAGAACTATAATAATAAGACTAACATTAAAGGAAACTCAATATATTTGTGTGACTATAAAAATATAAATAACAATACAATGGCAAAAACAAAAGCAAAAAATAGTAGTTACAAACCAGGAAGATAACATGTTCTTAAAAAATGATTTTAAATTCATCTTGAGATCATGAAACTAACCTTAGAGAGACTTAGTTGGGTGTCTTACTAGCCTAGTGGTTAGCGTCTTGGACTTCGGTGCTAGAGACCACTGGTTCAAATCCCGGGATGTCCATTTGAGTTAGTATCGCTTTCCCAAAATGCGTTATTGACATATTACTTCTAGACTCAAATAAAATACCTCTGGCGTAGATACAAATTAAAAATGTAAGAGCAAGACTATCCAATAGGGCAGTACTAATTATTAATTTGTAGAGCACAAGAAGATAAGCATGACTGCGTCTAAGATCTTGTTGGAGAATGTCAAACAACTACACGATGACACTGCTAGGTGAACTTTAGTATGGAAACCCAAGCCTGAGTTTCAGTATTCTCACAAAACGTTGTCAGACATTTTGAGGGCATACGATTACGTAATTTTACAATGTGGTTAAAGACTCATTTTATTTTATAACACCGACATTATGCATGAAGATTCATAACTGTTATGGAATTTATATTCAGATTCTAAACTTATAACTCAAAAATATTGAACAAATATACAGAGGTCAAAGACAGGAGTCTCGTCATAGTGTGTAATACATTATGAAGTAGGCTCAAGTCTTTAAAAATACTACTGAAATATGGTACCAATAAATCAAGTCTAAAATATGATAAATACACATATATAAAATCGTATTGCTAGCAATGAATTATGGAAGAATCGTAAAAAGTAAGTGTTAGTTTTTGTAAATTGATACAAACAGATTTAACACATAGATTATTGTTTATACATAACGTACTCGTATATTACTGTACATATAGTACAAAAACAATATATTTCTTCTTTGTAATTCACACATAATTATTACTTTTTATTTCTTGTTTCACATCTTTATTTGTTCATATATTAACTTTTATATCTAGAATTATCAGCTTAAATACTGTTCTCGTTCACAAATTATTCGTAAACTCTATAGTAGACCTTTCCTACCAACAAACACTTAATCTCTTCTCTAAACCTCATTTGAGAAAATGTAGTCCTTTATGTTATCAGACAATATGTTGCAGAGCCATCATAAAGTCATAAAACTTATAAAAAAACTCATAAAACTCTCAAACACTTTACTTTGACGGGAACTAGATTATAAACCTATTTTGCCTTAGGTTACTCACTGAATACACTCTACAGACAATAATTAAATCGGTTGTGTTGTTTTTACCAGGAAGTAAAACATGGTTAAATAATTGTAACTTAATACAACTTAACTTCACTAAGTTTGAAACAAACTTAATTTCTTCCAACATTAAATTGTGAAACATTTGAGTTAAAGGAGGTTAATGTTCTTAGAATAGTAATTGTAATTTAAGAAAAAGTGGTTGGTTTTAGTTGTAATTTAGCAACCGTGCGCTTCCATAAAACTTGTTTTATTGTACCCTGCATAATTAATGAGTTCAAACGTGAATATTTTACACTTCACTCTCATATATTAGGAATGGTATTTCATTGTGGAAATACATATTCTTAAGTGGGACAGACCACCATTTTGAATGGGACACCTCTGTCATAATTTTGTACAGGATAGAAAATATCTTTGAGGAGAGATTTAATTTATTCTTTACTTTAACGTGATACCAACATGCAACCGTTAAGGAACTCCTGTAATAGTTGAAATGCAATTTGAGTGCTGCATCTGTATTGCCGTGTCAACAATGACGGGCGCTTGTTACGCTTTCTGACGTCATGTTATTATGCTAGCAGGATTACTAATATATATGAGAAGGCCAATTGCTTGGTTTTAACACAAAACACAACATCTGTTCAAAAGAATTAAAACTGTCATGGCTTTTATTTTATTTGGTATACTTTTCGCTGGGTTTAAAATAAAATAGATTTAAACTAAAATAAAGATCACTTACTTTCAGATTTAAGACAAATTTCACGATAGTTTTCAAATATTCTCATTAAAAGTCTTTATCAATGGTGCTGAAATATTTCTATTAGTGAAGGTATGGTTGAGGTATTAGATTAAAGGTAATGTGCTTATATAGTGAATTACAAAATTAATTTTTAAAGTTAATTTTGGTATTTGTCGGTTGTAATTGAGTGGTAACTATAATTTTTGGAAAGTGAAAAAAATAAAAGCTGTTATTTAATTTCATAGATGCACACTATTAATTTACTTTGACTCTATTTTACCTGTCTCGTCTTCTTATTAATGCCGTCACAAATTTAACATTGTCCTTGAGGAACTAGAATCCCACATGGTGGCACTTATTGAGACTCTCAAGCTAGCCATTTAATAGCCCGAAATACCAAAATTTCCGACATAATGATAAAGGTTTTGATTTTTACTGTATTTATCAATTATTCATCCTCCCAGTAATGTTATATAATTCAAAATTTTATAGTTTAGTTAAAAATGTATAGCTCATAATGATAAATTTGGACAAAATCTACATCGCTTCTATGAGAATTACCAACCAAAAAGACAAAGCGCAAAATTGAACAGGTCAAACACTACTTTTACGGTGAATAAAAATATCACTTAAAATACAATCAACAGTGAATATAATCGTATTAATTTATTATTAAAATATATGGCTGCATTTATAAATACCAACGAAAAGCGTGAAAACGTTCATAAAGATTTGACTAATCACACTGATGTTACAGTTGGCAATAATAAAAAAATGAAATGAAAAAATGAATTATGCTTATAAGAAGAGAAACAGGTGGGTGGAGAGATTCTGAAAAGATGCGTGAATGGGTGGAAATATAGTGTAAATGGGTGAATATAAGCATGAGGCCTAGAATCGCTGGAGAAACACTGGAGACCGGTGCTTGTACAGAGAATGTTAATACCACCTCTCCTAAGCACCTATACAAACAATTTAATGAGGCAGACCTCAACCGTTTTGATTCCTGATGCCAGTCCAATGCTATATTGGGATAAAATAGAAGAATTTCGCTCTAGAAGGAAACTAAGTAATACCTTGGGTCAAAAATAGGGATAAGCCTTTCTGTTATAGCTGTTGGATAATCGTTATAGTCACTTTCTCCACACTGTATTTGTTATGACTTAAGATGTTTTGCAAGCCAACGTTGTGTTTTGAAAACGCTCAAAATAAATCGATAAAATAGTTTAATTATTATTTATAATGTTAAAAGTGAACCCAAGCTTAAATTTTGTATGTTAAAAATATTATAAAGAATGTATTTTGCATAGTATTCTGTTGTTATAATCTTGAGATATTTATTTTTTTTAATCTCCTCAGAGACTGTGATTATACCATAAAATGCATCTGGCTTAGATAAACAAATGTTCAACACTAATTACATGTAGAGTAAGTTTTAGTTACAAGTTTAAGTTTTAGAGCAAATGTCTGTTAACCCCTAAGTGCAAGTGTCTACTCAGTAAACATTGTGAACATGGTGGAAACGACTGTCGTTTCGTTCCTAAATTCAAATTGAAATCACAATTGTCGTTCCTAAATTGCTTACGACACAACAGACATTTAAAACGTCTGTAGAATTTGAATGTGTTCACTAATTTGTAAGCTTTTTTATTCATTCAAAAAAGTTTATATAATTTTTTAATACATAACATTTATGTTTATTTATTTCTTACGATGCATTGAGGGTATCCACGACCAACCAAACCTGTTTCTATTTCATTGATCCCTGAATTCAGTCCATTTTGTTTGAACAATGCTCTTAGCTCTGTCAAATAAAGGGAAAGAAATTCCTTTTTTGACAGAAATTTGATGGTGTGACTGAGACTGAATATTTAAGTTTTGTCCTGTGTATAATTCACCCTAAAAACAGATATCCTTATCAAACCCATCTCTATCTTTTTCAACCCACACATCCAAAAAAGCTACTTTGTTCCGGACTTCTTCTTCCGTAAGACGTATGGAATGGGATATGCTATTTAGGAGCTCTATAAATTCTTTTAAGTTATTGTCTCTACAAGGAAAACTCACAAAAGTGTCATCGACATACATTCGCCAAAGGTTTTTGCTCGAATTACTCCATAAATAAATGGAAAAATATAGGGGACATTGGTGTTAACAGATGGCCCATGGCCTTTGTTTAACATTTACCCTCATCTTGAAAGTAAATATTATCCTTCAGCTCAAAGTAATTACATTAAGTGCATAGTTATTATAAGTTATTATAGTTACAGTTCCATTATAACGTTTACTGGTATTTTTCTTTCACCTAGTTCATGTTTGATTTTTTCTGAGCCTAGACTCAAATTATTTTAACATATCCTAGAGAAAAAAATCAGTTCGTTAAAACATTACACGCTTAGTTACAAGTACCGAGGTGGATTTCGTGGTGGGTAATTGGGTTACCACCTTAGTCAATGACAATGCTAAAACATGTTGGCTCAAAATAGTTTAAATACCGTACAATTCACCGATTTTGCCGTGGGTAACTGGGTATACCACCTTAGTCAATGTAAATGCTACAAAATGGTGGCTCTAAATAGTTATTATTGAAAAAAAATCTTCTTGATCAAGAAAACAACTTGTAGTTTATTTAAAAGAATAATGAGGTTATGAATAAGCTGATTATTGTAACTAACACGGCTGTTTAAATTAATCTAAGCAAAACTGTTTCACCTGCCAGATGCAGGGGTACCAATATGAAATGTTTAATTTGTTTCGTAATAGTTTTACAGATAGTTAAAGCCTTTTCATTTTTTTGAAATGTATTTGTATTTTTATCATAATATTAAATTTATTATTGAAAACTTTTGATTTCAAAGAAGTTTTTACTAAACATAGTTATTTAAATACTTTTTATGACTTATTTTACTTTTCTTCTAGTTATTCTTACATTCCAAAATTATACCAGAAAATTACGTCAAAATAATAAAGTTTCGTTTTTGAAAAAAAGATACCTAAGGGAAAGTTCTAAATTATTTGTTTCGGCTTTTCTTGCCGTTTACCGGATCGTAACGGAGTGTGAGTTGAAACAGATGTGTAACTGACTCTCGGCTTGGATATAATCTGTTTCACCTATCTTATTAACTTTTAAAACAGTTTAGTGGAAAGATGTGTTTACTGGAAGGAAGAAGGGAGCGCGAGAATTGAGGGCGAAAGTTTTTCTCTGGTAACAAGAAGAACTAAGAAGCCGTGCTTGTTTCACTGAATCGATACGTTTCTTTATGTAACCAGGGCAGAGTCTGTATACCACTGACCCCGCGTTTACTTCATTTGAAGCTCCTCCCCCAATTGACGTATCGCTCAAATCAAACCAAAATCATTTTATTGTTATACATCTATATTTAACAAATGACATTGACAACAAGTCTTAGGTATGTTCAAACATTCAACTGAAATACACAATTTCAAAGTAAACACATATGAATTCTAATGGTTTTAATTTATCTTATTGTCAGCAGCTCAAATAGTCACTTTATGTAACACGACCGGTTTCGTCACTTACTCTTGTAACATGATCACGTAAACTAATGCCCACCGACTAGTCAGGTAACTAGTGACGCAACCGGTGACGTCGCCAAGTGACCAAGTTTTGACCAGTGTATTCCATTTCATCGAGGTTCCCCGTCCGATTCCTTTTTAAGTGTAATGGCAGTGTGTTAATGGCAGAATAGAATGTTTGCCTTTCAAAAAGAGACGTTTTATATCAAGGAGTGGGAATAGAGGAATTATTTTGGAAGCTGTAAACTGTATTTTAATGAATACACTGAATTATATCATTTTTATTGAAAATAAAAGTCTATAAATCTAAAATATATAAGCAGTAAATCGTAAGAATTAGATTCCTTGCGAATAACCTACTGCAAAAATCCCCTTTCTTGCTTTATGTCGATTCGCCTGAAATCGAAACACCTGATTGAGTAGCTCTGTTTCAGATGATCAGATGAGATAAACAATAAACTATGTGGGGATAAAATCAGCCTTAGTATTCAGACAGAAAAATCTCCCTATTGAAGAAAGTAGTAAGATGACGAAGTACAAGAATGCTTAATTTTTTAACCACCTTATCATTGTGAAAAGGGAAATTGAGGTTTGTGTCAGTAAGGAGACCCAAAATATTTTTATACTGAATGGATTGTCAATTTCAGTATCATCAAATAGTTTTAGATATTTTATAATAATCCCAACAATAGACAGGTACTAAGGGACCAGTCTACTTTAACCTAGATGATGTAAAAATTGGTTGAGAAATGTATTACAAGAACTGTATTAGCAATGCTTGGTAAACAGTACTTGATAGATGATAGAAAATTACACTCAAACTGGCACGTTACATTCTCATATTTTAGACGAAACATTTTTAACTAACGAAAATTTGCTAGTTACTTTAATTTTTCGGCCTAACTAAATTTATTGAACGGATAGGCCAGCGTAAGTACCGTTTTATATCTAATATCAAAGCACAGTTTCATACAATTTTACAGCTTTCTCTACAGTTTTATATCCAATATCAAATCACGTTTATTGCGTAGTAATACAATTAATACAACTGGGTATACCACCTTATTCAATGTTGATGCTACAACATTTTGGCTCAAAATAGTTTAAATACCGTACAGTTTGCCGATTTTGCCGTGGGTAACTGGGTATACCACCTTAGTCAATGTAAATGCTACAACATGTTGGCTCAAAATAGTTTAAATACCGTACAATTTGCCGATTTCGCCGTGGAAAACTGGGTATACCACCTTAGTCAATGTAACTGATAGAAAATGTTGGCTCAAAATATAGTTTAAATACCGTACAATTTGCTGATTTTAACATGGGTAACTGTGTATACTACCTTTGTCAATGTAAATGCTACAAACTTCTGGCTCAAAATAGTTTGATACAGTGCAACTTCATAAAAATTAACAACAGAAAATAAACAGTATCAGTGAACTAACACATACTCTTTCCCTTTAAAAGTAAACGAAAAATCCACATACGTTTTATAAAATTATTGTTGAATGAAAAAACTAAATAAATTAGATATAACATTTTAAAAGATAGTAAATAGCACAGTCGGTCTGCAGTTTAAAGAGTAAAATTTATTTGTAACATGTTTCGTTTACACCATTTTCAAACAATTACAAATTTGTGTAAATAAAACTTACATAACATGTACAACACAACATAACAAATAATAATTAAACTTAGACACCTGTCAATAGCATACCTATTCAAGAACAGACCGTAAGGAAAGTTTAAATAAAGTTATATCTTCTATATTATCAGCAGTAGGGTGATGTGCTGATGTAGACAGATTTTCATCTCGGAGAAGGGCGTTGAAAATATAATTTGATTTCAATTGGTGTTTGTCATTTAAAATTAATTTATTAACCTCATGGTTCTTGTGAGACTTATATATTTAATACTCTTCCAATATATTCATTCTGTTTCCTTTTTTGAAAGTTTTGCATTACGCAACACTTTAAGACAGTTGTTAATGTAATCGTGAATATTGTCAATAACCAGGTGTTGGGAAAACGTAGATTTTTGTGTGTCTGTTCTCGGGTTTGGGCGATGCTCTAGGGTTTTAAATACCCTACGTTTGGCATATGTAAAAACACGGAGATTCAGCACAATTTATTGTATGTATTCCAGTCTCATCAATCTGGTTATTATTTATGTTTAATTCGAATTAAATTTTGAACGCCCTTCTCTCAGATGAAAACTTATCTACATCAGCAAATCACCTGACCGCTGATAATATAGATAATATAACTTGATTTAAATGTTCCTGATGGTCTTTTCTTGGAGAAGTAGTGCTAGTGACAGGTGTCTAGATTTAATTATTACTAGCTGACCCGGCGAACTTCGTAACACCTATCAGTAAATACATGTTAACTTTAAGATTGGCCATGTCCTGAAGTCAATTAGCATTGCGGTTTCGTTGTGAAAGCTTTAAACATACAACAGCTGAGTATTATAATAAACTCAATATGTATGAACATTGTAATTTTTTTTGCAAACATATAAACACGTGAATTTTAATCATACAGAAAATATAGAAATATAAATACAATACGTAATTCCCAAAAACCGTAAACTAATGGCGAATAATGCTGTTCATTTTGTACAGCACATATTTAATTGATAGTTTTACATTAATGAATGATTCAGATGGCATTGGGTGGTAAAGCATATTGATAACGGACAGTAAACAAACAGCTGGTTTAAGAAATCAAATGTTTTGATTGTAGATAATTTGTAAACAAACTTAGTCCCCATAAGGTTAACATTAGAAATTTAAAACGCTATAAAATGGAAACTAATTGAATTTATGGAAACTTAATATGCCTAAAGCATGACCAGAGCAGAGACGAATCCAAAAAATCAAAGATTATTAAAATCGGTCCAGCCGTTCTCGAGTTATAATGCGTGTAACTAACACGACTTTGTTTTATATATTTAGATTTGTTTTTTTGTGTTGTACAGGTTATGTAGGTTTTATTTACCCAAATTTGTAACAGTTTGAAAATGGCGTATGCCGAAACATGTAACATATAAATTTTAATTTTTAAACTGCTAACTTACTAAAGTATTTATTATCTTTTAATCTTATTACAGTTCGGGGCTATTAAAATTAATTTTATAAAATTTTGTTCACTAACACAATTTCTACAAGTTGAAATATTGTGGGAAAATACCCAGCTCTCCCTACCCCGGTGGTACTAACAAACAATTTATAGCTTTGGAACCGTAACTTTTATAGACATGAGGGTTGTGTGATATTTTTCAAAACCTTAAGTACAATAAACTATAAAACCGTTTGATAAAAAAAATCTTTCCGTCAAATTCGTTTGAGCCTTTTTTAAATTTTGAAATTTATACTCGTATATAATTCTCTATAATTTCCTTTTAAAAATATTTTTTATGCTCAGCTGCATTAGGGATATGCAAATAAGTTAATGAATTAATAAATTAATAAATGAAATCATTATGTTTTTTTGAAAATGCTGGTGTTTATACAGTTTTTTTAGAAATTTTCTTAATAATACTGCATTTACTTTTAACAGTTATATCTCCAAAAGCGTCCAAAACAAATATAATAAACATACGATAAAAATATTTCTAACTTGAGTTCGGTTTTTATTTTGGGACTATTAAGTAAAATAATTTTACTTAATTGATATGAGGTAGGGAAGGTGTTGGAGAGGTAGGGGGAGTGTGTCGCAGAGGTAGGGAAGGTGTTGGAGAGATTGGGGGAGTGTGTCGGAGAGGTAGGGAAGGTGTTGGAGAGGTAGGGGGCGTGCGTCGCAGAGGTAGGGAAGGTGTTGGAGAGGTTGGGGGTGTGTGTCGGAGAGGTCGGGAAGGTGTTGGAGAGGTAGGGGGCGTGCGTCGCAGAGGTAGGGAAGGTGTTGGAGAGGTAGGGGGTGTCTGTCGGAGAGGTAGGGAAGGTGTTGGAGAGGTTGGGGGTGTGTGTCGCAGAGGTCGGGAAGGTGTTGGAGAGGTTGGGGGCGTGTGTCGCAGAGGTAGGGAAGGTGTTGGAGAGGTTGGGGGTGTGTGTCGGAGAGGTCGGGAAGGTGTTGGAGAGGTAGGGGGGAGTGCGTCGCAGAGGTAGGGAAGGTGTTGGAGAGGTTGGGGGTGTGTGTCGCAGAGGTCGGGAAGGTGTTGGAGAGGTTGGGGGTGTGTGTCGCAGAGGTAGGGAAGGTGTTGGAGAGGTTGGGGGTGTGTGTCGCAGAGGTAGGGAAGGTGTTGGAGAGGTTGGGGGTGTGTGTCGCAGAGGTAGGGAAGGTGTTGGAGAGGTTGGGGGCGTGTGTCGCAGAGGTAGGGAAGGTGTTGGAGAGGTTGGGGGTGTGTGTCGCAGAGGTAGGGAAGGTGTTGGAGAGGTTGGGGGCGTGTGTCGCAGAGGTAGGGAAGGTGTCGGAGAGGTTGGGGGTGTGTGTCGCAGAGGTCGGGAAGGTGTTGGAGAGGTTGGGGGTGTGTGTCGCAGAGGTAGGGAAGGTGTTGGAGAGGTTGGGGCGTGTGTCGCAGAGGTCGGGAAGGTGTTGGAGAGGTTGGGGGTGTGTGTCGCAGAGGTCGGGAAGGTGTTGGAGAGGTTGGGGGCGTGTGTCGCAGAGGTCGGGAAGGTGTTGGAGAGGTTGGGGGTGTGTGTCGCAGAGGTCGGGAAGGTGTTGGAGAGGTTGGGGGTGTGTGTCGCAGAGGTCGGGAAGGTGTTGGAGAGGTTGGGGCGTGTGTCGCAGAGGTCGGGAAGGTGTTGGAGAGGTTGGGGCGTGTGTCGCAGAGGTCGGGAAGGTGTTGGAGAGGTTGGGGGTGTGTGTCGCAGAGGTAGGGAAGGTGTTGGAGAGGTTGGGGGCGTGTGTCGCAGAGGTAGGGAAGGTGTCGGAGAGGTTGGGGGTGTGTGTCGCAGAGGTAGGGAAGGTGTCGGAGAGGTTGGGGGTGTGTGTCGCAGAGGTCGGGAAGGTGTTGGAGAGGTTGGGGGTGTGTGTCGCAGAGGTCGGGAAGGTGTTGGAGAGGTTGGGGGTGTGTGTCGCAGAGGTCGGGAAGGTCGTCGCGCCGCTCGGCACTCCGGCTTGATTGTTGTCTTGGTTAGTGACCGCAGACATAAATGAACAGCTCTAATTCAGTTAAAATCTGAGAGCAAATATCGCTGACGAGGCTATTAGTGTACATATTATGATATTTATGATCCGAAAATGAGCAATCAAATTTATTTATAACCCAAATTATTTAATTAATATTTCGTAAACATAGAATACACATGCAACACGAACATTCGAGATCATAGGTCATTCGGTACTTTGGTATGATTCGTGAACACAGTGATGGGGAATAACGCTGGTCTAGTAGTAGAACGAGGGATTTTCACCCCGAGGTTGAAGGTTTAAATCCCGCAAGTGGATTTTCGTTACATGGTTATGTCACAAACTACCAGGTCTATAAGTATTAAGTAAAACATTTCTAGATGATAACCTAGATAGTCCTATCATGATATGTGTTACGTCGCAAGTGGTTATGTAGTAACGTATTAATTTTTTACTATGTTAAATGTAATGAGAGAAAGGTTTTTAATCATCAAACCTTTTAACATGATAACAACGAAGATTCTAATTAGAAACTTTTTTTATTTTAGTATTGAATAGTGAACGGTAATTTCTACGTAATGTTTTAAGATGACCTTGAAACCTTAAAACCCTGAAACAAAAAAAGTATTATAAAGGGGCCTTATTTTTTCTTTCTACGTCAAAGACGTTTTGACAGAGAGTCAGAGAGTGCCAACACACAAAGGCTTATGAGAAAAGTAGCCTAAACCCGGGATTTGAGAACTCGTAACCTTCTGCACCGAAGTCCTTGACACTAACCACTAGGCTAGCAGACACTCACGAAAATTGTTAAAATAGCTTAGTTTTCCGTTCATATTATTCGTTGGAAAGGTTTTACAATACCGAGCTCACGAGAGACTATGTGAAACTATACAATGGACATATTATGAACTATAATAGTGCTTGCTGAATTTTATAAAAACATTCATCATAAAAAGGAGAATACGAGTAAAAAGGAAATATTATTTCCAGTCAAAGGCATTACATGGAGTTATGAAAGTGATAAAGCGACAGAGGATCGTTTTGATCCAATAGTTGCAGGGGTTTTAAATTAATTATTGAATACAAAGTACATCTAACACTATTTGTTTGTTGGTGAATTCATTGTTGGTGTGGGTTTATGCTATATAACTTGTTATTGCGGTCATTCTTCAGCACGATTAGTAAAAACAAAGTTTCACGACGTTTCGGGATCTGGTATCTGTTCCCCTCCTCAGGTGAGTAGGCACCTAGATTTATGATCTAGGATTTAGCTCACCGGTACAAAGGTGAAATCAACAATTTATTATAATACGGTTTAATCCAGATTATGTACGATTCTTGTCATGTTCTATCGGGATCAGAATCCTGATCCCGAAACGTTTTACCAATCTGGATGGAAATAGTCCGCAATTACGACCCAAACGACACACAAACAATAAATATGAACTAGTGTTAAAATAAAAATTCCTGATTGTGGTTAGGTATTAAACATAATCTAATTTTATTTCAGTAGTTACACGTAATGTCAACCCAAAATCATTCCAAATAAATTACCCTGGACTAATTTATTAAATGTTTCCTTAATTTAAGGATAAAATGGAACAAAAACACACTTTTAGACGTGAAACAGTGATCGAATCGGAGAAATCATCACTGCAAGGCATAGTTAGTTTTTAATTACTCGCTATTAAGTATTCCAGAGAAATAAGAGCGGGTTTAAGTGTAAAAGGTTTTCATTATGATGTTTAACACTATGTTATTTACTCTATCCAGTTTTCGATCGTTCAATTAAGTATTTTCCATCTCCGGATACTGAAAGGAAATTGCTCCCGCTTTCGTCTGGATTTGTTCTTTTATGAAAGAATCTTACAATTTACATATTTTTATTACAAATGGTTGTTTTTTAGTATATTCATATATTAGGATTATAAATCCCTATTTTTAGATATAGAATTTAGTTTCTTTTTGTCACGAGAATCCTTAACTATTGTTGAACAAACTTCTTTCAACAATTTATATTATATGACAGCCACGAAACTAAATAAAAAGCATAACGAAAAACTGTTGAGGCGGGGGCGTTCAGAAGTTGGTTTCCTGGAACTGTCAACAATAAAACGACATGCGACAGCAATGTGGAGTAGTTATACAGTTTAAGTCCAAACAGATTGTTTGGACATAAGTGATATGAGTTCTGAAAATATAACAAAATCCTGGTACTGTCAGAGAAATGAAAAGGACTCGTAGGAAGGACTCGACCTTTACGTCTACAGGAATATTTTTATTAAAGAAAATAGAGAATAAACCAAATTGCTTTTTGGAAAAGCGTCAATTACAATTAATTATATATATATCATATATTTCATCACTTTTGGAAATAATAAGTAAAAGCTATTTCTAAGTATTTATGTAAATATAAGTGATGTCATCATGGAAGTATTGACTTTTCTAATTTACTCGGCCGATATCTTATATCATTCTAATTTTGAATAACATGAATTATCCAGTAAAATGTTCACCACTTCAATTGTATTAAATTAGTTCAACTGTGATAAAATTAAAAATTACGTAATAATATAAATTTGTTTGAATATTTGACATGATTTTAAACTAAAACGCTTGCAATATATTGTGGAATATCGGATTAACAACGGAAATAGGTAATTTAGCCTACAAACTCTTTTGGTTCTGATAATATGAACATAGAATAAACACATTTTATCGTTTCATTTATACTTTTATTAATATCACCTACTACTGATACGTATTTTTGCAAACCTAAAAACAGCAAATTCTTTTAAGGTTTTATCAGAAAATCTGAAGTTGGAAAAATTTGTCTTCGAGAAGAAACTTAAACCAAAAGAAGAAACTTCTTTATAAGAGCTGAACTTGCTTCTTCTAAAGTAAATACAGTATTGATAAATCTCTTCAAAGCTTCCTTCATTAACTTTCTAAGAATTACAACGTCATAGGTTTATAAATAGGTGTCCATTCCACATCGCAGTTTTACTACATTCTATAAAGATTTAAGGAAATCTAGGATTTCATTGATTCATTTTACAATAAAGTTTATTTAAATTATATTTCATACCAAACGATGTCCATTGTGCTTTTTTCTTACAAAGGTGTCTGGAAAATATCAATTTGCAATGTAATACTTAGCTATAACAGCTTGAGAATTGCACCTTTACTTGGAATCATTAACTAAATATATCTGATATCTCTTATATTTGAGGCCTATTTGAAATTAAAAGGCACAACAGATATTAGACGGATAGAGTTATATTCAGTAACTAGAATTCATTACTACTTTGACACGACTTATCAAAACATTATTAGCATCCTTTGTTGGAAATTCATCGTTGGTGATGCTATTTAGTTGGTAGGTTTATGCTAATTAGATTGTTGGTACGGACATTTTCTGTCCCGGTTAGCACAATAAAGTTTCACGACGTTTCGGGATCTAGGGTCTGAACCCAAACTCAGCTGATCTGAACCTAGAAAATGACAAGATTAGTAAGTAATCCGGTATAGAGCTGAAAACATGATTAAATCAGTAAAAAAATGTACAAAATTACCAATAAACCACAACAATACAATAACCAAACAACACATTAACAAAGCAACTTGTTTTACTAATCGTGATTAAAAATATTTGCAATGAAAATATAAAAAAAACATTATTTATGTAATTAACTTTTTTTTAATATGTAACGTTTTCCGAAGAGGCTTTAAGTATTTCTTAAATTTGAATTGTTTTAGATTTTAAATTGAAGAATTTTTCTATAATGTTCAGCTAAATGTATGAAGACCTTTTATTTTTTTCAAAGAAAAGATAATGGTTTAAAAATTAGTTTTGGAAAGTTTTTTGGTGATTGGCAAGTTTATTGGGTGTAGTCTTGAAATTTGGTGCGAGAGGTCACGGGTTCAAATCCAGGGTTGCCCATTGGTTTGAAACTGCTTTCTCCTAAAAGTATTTGTGTATAGTTACTACTAATTAGTTCAGTAAAGATGCCTTTGGCGTAGACATTAAAAAAATGAATAAGTGTACAAAAAATGTACTCCTTCAAAGTACAGTATAATTAAAAAACTCTAGCTCATGAATACTACACGTTTTAATTTATAATTAAATTAAAATTAAGTTAAGGACACTTTTCGCAGAAAAAAGTGTATATACAAGTTTATGTTATGGTTAGAAATTGTATACTATAATTTTGTTCAATATTTACGGTTTTTATAACTTTTTCCAAATGTTATATAAAAATAAGAATTAAATCTGAAAACCTTTCTTGTAATGATAACCCCAAATTGTCTTTAGTGAAATGGGTTTAACGGTTTACTTAAAAAACGTTTTATGTTTTCATTTGTCAGAAATTCAATATTGTCTAAATAAGGACCAAGCTTCAACGCTCTTTCGTCTCATGTTTTTGTTATCAGTTGGTATATCAGAATATCAAACATTTATCGTTCGAGGAGACATTGAAATATAGGTTTCAAATGGAAAAATACAATATGTTTCCACACACTGTACTAAAATTTGCATTGTGAACGCAGAAAGAAGATAATATTTTATTTAATATATTAACTTAACTTATCTTAAATCCCTTGGTATCATAATTAGTTCAAATAACAATGAATCACACGAAATAACTTAATAACTTAATAGCTTAACACAGAATGAACTTAATGAATAGAAGCATGTTTGTCCTAAATAAACTGCTAACGTCTCTAGTTTTATATCACAAAACCAAACGTAAAATTTATAAAACCATAATAAGACCAATCCTGCTATATGGTGATGAAACTTGGGATATCGACAAAAGTGCAGATAAGAAACTGATTACATTTGTAAGGTACCAAGAAAAGTTTTTGGACACACGAGAGAAAATTGAGTTTTGAGAATAAAACACAATAGAGAAACCAGAAACTCATAACTCACCAGATATTGTAGCTGAAGCATAGAGCAGAAGATTACGATGAGGCTTTTGAACCATTTCAACTTTTGAATCAAATAGGTTACGTTACAGTACGAGAGTAATAGACCAATGAAACAGGTTTGAACAGAAACCCCAGCTGGAAGAAGACCTCTGGGACTGCCAAAAAGATGGTAGGATCAATTCATACCAAATCAAATTGCCTTTATTTCCAAGCACCTCTCAGTACAATACTGTTTTCCAGAGTTACTCTGGTCACAATAAATGAATAAATAACCCATAACAAAGTAATATACACACAAATAAATAATAAAACTCAACAAACAACATCAATAAAAATAACACTTAAAACATTTATCAGGTCTTATATATATTTTTTTAATTAATGTTCAAAGATGGGACATTTAACAGCTTCAGGGCCAAGGTGAGGTCATTGTACAACTTTGGTCCATAGTACGAAACCCCCTTTCTCCCCGCTCCCCACCTCACTTACGGAAAGTGAAGCAGGGCGTCCTGTCGGGTACTGCGCTGCGACACCCTCCCGCGAGAAACAAGTCTTTCCAACAGATATTGTGGCTCATTAAGAGTCAACGCCCAGTGGATGAGGTTGTAAGTCTGAATCCTACACACGGCATCAGCTATAAGAAACCCAGTAGCATCTCGGTAGACCGAAATATGCTCACGTATACGGACATCATAAACTAAGTGAACTATGGTGTTCTGCAGTTTTTGGAGTCGGGACATTTCCTTGCCGGTAATGCTGTCACCGTATGCAGTAATGTATCACTGCCTTCATGTTGTGACACAACTGCCTGGACTAGCTTCAGCTTGACTGCTAGCGGTAGGTGGATTGGTATTTGACCTCGCAGCCTTCCTAAAGTCAGCCGAGAAATATACGTGAGATGTGGTCGGAGAAAGTGAGGCCACTGTCAAGTATTACTCCAAAGTCTTGACAGTGTCACTTAATGATAACGGTATCCTCCAAGCTTTACATGAGGGTAACTTTACACTAACTAGGGTAACTGTAGCTTTACAAGCTACAGTAAAGGTATTCTTACTGGTATTCTCTCCAGATTATAATTGACTTCCACGTACACTTGGTTGGCAGAACCAACTTCGTATGAAACATTAATGTGGCAATCATCGGCATATGCATGCATATCACAGAGACTCACACATATAGCCATGTAATCGGTGTAAAGTGTGAACAAAAGAGGCCCCAAACAGCTTCCCTGTGGCACGCCCCTAGATTTTACTACCCCCGTGGGGTAGTAGGATATTGGTGCCCACTTTTGTCACCTTCAGTCTGTTTTCATTTCAGTGAGGATGAAGTGAGAATCGACATGAAAATAATGAGAGTCAACGAGGAGGAGGCAGAAGATATGAAGAATTGGATGTAGACAGTTGGCTAGGTCAAATACCAATCAGGATATAAATGGCCTAGGGGATAAGAGTGAGTAGGTTTGTATATTTACACTTTTCCATGAGAGTTTATATGTGTAAACGTTCAAGAATATGACAATAAATCAGCATTGTATAGGGAGGTTGACGTTTTTCGTAGATATTTTTGACCACAAACTTTCAACCATCTATTTGCAATTTTTAAATAAATCGTTATTAGTGCTAAAGTATTTTCCGCAGTAAAAAGAATGCAAGCTTAGCTGGGAAAATGAAGTCTAATCAAATTACACAGACATCGAAGTGGAGAACTTCAGAACGTTTTTCATTCATAAAAACTTAAGTAGTAATCTATTCTACTCAAGTCGAGCAAAGTTAACTCCTGTTGGATACTAGCGGTATTTTAACACGAATTCTCTTAATCCAATCTAATTTTCAAAATGTTTATTTTGGCCTGAAGATTCAAACGGGAAAACATTTTCTGCTAGTTATTTGTAGTCCGTCATGATAGGCGAAGGGAAGATGATTCAAATTCCAGTGTTCACTATCCTTTTAATGTAAAAAAATCCTTTAAACTCTGTTTCTTAATATTTTGAAATGGTATCTGTTGTTTTGAAATCTCTATATATAAAATTGAATGTATGTCTGTATGTATGTCCTTTATGCGTTGCCAAACTACTCATCCGATCGCCATGAAATTTTAGGAAGTTGCTCTATATGTGTCCGGGAAGGTTTTAGTGAAAAAATATTTTCGAAAACCCCATAAGTTTCCATTTTATGGCGTTTTAAATTTCTAATGTTAACCTTATGGAGAGTAAGTTTGTTTACAAATTGTCTACAATGAAAACATTTGATTTCTTAGCTACAGCTGATTGGTTTACTTTCCATTAGCAATACCGTATGCTTTACTATCCAATGCCATCTGAATCATTCATTAATGTTAAACTATGAAGTAAATGTGTACTGTAAAAAATGAACAGCTTTATTCACCACGTTAATAGTTAACGGTTTTGGGGGATTATGTATTTATATTTTTATTTTCTGTCTGATTAAATTCTGTGTTTATATGATAATTACTATGTTTATATTATTACGTTTATTATAATAATTAGCTGTTGTATATCTTTCCTATAAAAGCCGTATTACAGTTAGGTTTCGTTTGGGTTTGGATTGGATTTGAAAATTGTGAATTAATCCACTCAGATTTATTTGTTTTATGGGAATGATATTAATATGTTTTATCGTTTCAGTATTGTTATTCACTATGCAGCGACCCAGAATATATAACCTTTCACAATGAAGCCGTATTGCTATTCGACTTCAGAACATGGCCAATCTTAAAGTTAACATGTGTTTACTGTGAGGCGTTACGAAGTTCGCCGGGTCAGCTAGTAGATCAATAATATCTAATGGATTTACTATCTAATGGTCAATTCGTATGATTTTTTTGTGTATGTTTGTTAGCATATAAGATTATCGAATGCATAAATATGTAGTAATAATTGATCTTGTCTATTACTGTGGTAATGGCCAAATGGCAATACAATTTATATTCACTTAATTATTTAGTACTGTGTACAGATAGTACAAACCTGTCTTACATGTGGTCAGGCTAAGTGTGGGTAAAAGAATAAAGGTTCAACTATAAGGCTTTGCCTTTCCTTCTTAATAGCCGTATTTTTAAGAGAAATACTTCATCATACTTGAAATCTTTGGGTTCTTGCATAAAGAACTGATGTAATTCAATGAAAAAATTAATTTCAATTATTATCTCTAAATTAAAATACTATAATAAAAAATAATAATAAACCTTTTTATTAAACTGAAATCTTTATAAAAGTAAGTTGAAAAGTATCCAATAATTTAAACTACTGAGTTAACATTTAATCAAGTTATAATTTATTTTTGAATTATAAGATGATTAATTCATTCTAAAACCGGAAATTATGATGTTACCATAATGGTTCTTGTGTGTTAATCATCACATAAATGCAGAACACAATTGCACTCTCTCTTGCTGATGTGGAAGGTAAATTAAATACAGAACACTGACCTCAGCTAAACGGTTTTGTACCGTCCGAATGCATCTGGAATGAGATTTCCACAGTTCCGACCATTTGTAAATATTTTAATACCTTTTGAAGAGGTTTGCCTAAGTTCTCTGTTTTTCATGTTATATGCCTACGGTACGAATCTGTATTTATTGGTATTTCTTTTTATTTTTTTTAAAGATCCTTAATTAATTTTTTAAGTGGGTTGCCTATTTTTATACCATTATTTTCTATTTTTAAATGCCCATTAAGGCACACGTTTGCTTGATAGGTAATACTCATAGATGATTACATTTCACCGTCTACTACATATCTATATTTGGACGTTTTAATAATCAATATATACTAGAAATAAATACTAGAATTCGAACCAACATCACTTCCTACTAAATCCAAAAAGGGATACTGCGTACCAGCAGAAAATATTTTTATAGCATTTTTCTTCAGTTAAAAGTAAACATTTTAAAAGTCAGGGTGGAAGAAGAGAATTCATAGTAAAAGGTTTTCCTGGTATCAAACAGTGAATGAACTATATTTGACTTGAGAATAGATTACTACTCAAGTATTTATGAAGGACTAAAGTTTCTGAAATTTCCCCATTATTCCAATGTCTGCGTAATTTGATTGGACGTTTTCTCAGCAAAAATTTCATTCATTTTACTGTGTAAAATACTTTAAGAATATACTATTTTATAGTCAAACAAGGTGGACAGTACTGAAAACAGATATTTGTTTCGGAGTCTACAAATACCAATAAATCCTCTAAAATTCGGAGTAATAACGGATAGAAAGGAAGTGTTATAAGCCTAATGGCATTCTTGGTAATTCTATACGTGAACTCAACCGGAGTTTAGTCATCCTTCAACAACTATGCAAGAAAAAAATCTCAATATAAATTTCGGAATTGATGATTGAATTTCAAGTGTTATTCAACGAAAGGTTAGTTTTAAGAATCTCCGTTTACGCTATAAATTATGAAACGACTCGTAGAGACAATCAATTAAGGGATCCAGCCGAGTTAAGCTTTTTGATTGCAAAGTTAATTAAATTTACATCTCAGCTTAAATTAGAATTCAACTCATAAACTGTGATTAGCCAAGGAGGAGTAAATATAGCCTTGTTATTTAAGTCTACTGGAAATTAATATTATAGTTACAGTATAGCTGCGTGTAGATTAAATCATGTTCTTGTAAGACATTTATAATCTTTCACTGTCATTATACAATTATTCGAATCTTTCCCTCTATACGTATGCTAATAATAACAACTAGAGTCCCGGGTAGTAGTCGCCATAACATCTAGCTTACGACGACTACTAATAGCCTAATTTCCTATTAGAATTACACTAAAAGCTAATGAAATCTATGTAGGCTACATTTGTTATATCACAATGAACTAGTTTATTACAATTGTTGATCGTTTAAAACTGACAATACAAAGTTTAAAATTTTTACCAGCGGCTATGTTATTCAACGCATATTTAAATGTCTATTCGCTAAGTTAATGTCTGACGGTCGGGCGTTCTGTCAAGCATGTCCTTCGTATAATTTACTTCATTGGTTTAAACGACACGTACTGTAGTTGCAGTTTTACGAGAAAGGTTTTTTTAGCATTAACAGTCGGTGAAAATGTGTTCTAGTCTAACATAATCTAAGGTAAGTATACATTTAATTAAATTATCCTATTCCAGGAATCCATACGAATTATCGTTAACTTGAACATCTTTTTTCGAGGGAAATGCCCTAATGCACCATCAGGGATGAGAACAGTACACTCCCCGGTGTGTGGGACTCCCACTCAAGTAAACCCCCCGCCTCAGGCTGTTGACCACTTTGGAATTACCTATTAAGACATGAACCTCAAAGGGGAGCCTCGTATTTAAAGCTCAATGAGCTATCACTCTGATTTAGCCTTCTGAGGGAAGATCCAGGATGTTATGGATCCTCAAGTTTCTTTCTCTTGAGGACTTTCTCGACGAAGGACGTGATTAGAGTCCAATTCTCAAGAGATGTCACCATTTTTTCTACTGCGGTCTCCAGCGAAAGTTCTCCGATCTCCATCAGAAGCTGCCCTCTTAGAACTGCCCATTGGTCACACCGGAAGGTCATGTGAAGAAAAGCTTTATCGTGGGCAAACTTGAACATCTTAATGACGTAACTTTCTTAATTATTTTGTTTTATTACAACGAAAACATACAGATGAATTTACCATAATGATATATGTATAATGGAAAGATCCTATTGTTGGCTCCAAATAATTTAATGTAAAATTAGATGTTTAAATAAGAAGGGATGCTTACGAATAAAAGCGTGTAAAAAACACACCGCACAGTTTTCTGTTCATCCTGAGTTTTATTTCAACTTATTATTGCGAATTGTTTCATTTTATGGTGAATACAATTTCTGAGCTTCTGTCACTAAGCTATGTCAGGTGGCGAGGTTAGTTGTACGTAAAGAGGTTTTTACACTAGGTGTTCGAAGGGATTGTTTTGAGAACAGACAGTTATATTATAAAACCTACGACGATATTTAAAAATAATAAATAAAAACATTATTATCATTTCGTAATATACAAAATATTCAGAGTCGATTTAACTACATATCTATACATCTAATATCCTTATACGACAATTAATTAACATACACTAAATAATTCATATTAACTAGGGCCTACTCGTAGCTTATATAAACATTATGGTATTTTTAAAGTATTTAAAACATAACAGATTTCAATTCAAGATATTCAGAGTGGAAATGATTTTTTTAGTAAGCACGAATAAACATTACTCTTAAATATATTGATGGTAATTGTGTATTGTTATTTGTCTAAAGTCACAGCACAGGTAAGTTCCGTGGTTACAACCAAAGTCAAGTACGTCACTAAACGGCGTTTACTAACAAATTTCCAATTTAAAAACAATGAAGATAAATCTTAGCTATATTTTATTATGGCTTCCCATATACTGTATAGAGTAATATTTCGTAAATTTCCAAGTAATCTGTTTGGCTTAGAAGTTGGACATAAGTTTCAATAATACACGTTTATACCGAAGTTTACTATATATTTTTGGAAGAGAAACAGTTTCAAAAATGTAATTATTATTTATATTTAAAGTTTGATAGTTTAGAATTGACTTTAGGTGTATACACTGTAAAAATAAATGAAGCAGTAAGTCTAGAAAGAGCTTATAAGTTAAATATAAATCCATGATCCCTTTGTGAAGACGGAAGTGAGTTTAATTGAGGGAGTGGGCGGGTATCAGGGTATCAGGGTATCAAAGCTGATCTAGAGGCAATATGTAACTTTCAACTCGCTCCGGGGTGTGTTCGTCTTGCTAACTCCCCAACTGATCCTCAACTCATATTACAGTATATGTAATCTCTACATGCAAGTGAATTATGTATATGAAGTATTATGATTTTATTTCCTCAAAAATCTGATTGTTTACAAAGTATTTAGTTTCATAGATGTACAGCATAACACATTTCAAAAAATATATAAGATACATAAAATAAGATGCAAATATTCTCAATTTCTGGAGGAAAATAGGGCCCCTAAGGCAAAATTCTGTAACTCATTATTTTCGATGGTGAATTTCTGCTATTCAAATTATTACTGTGGGAATGTTCCATTACGGTTAGTACAACAAAGTTCACGACATTTCGGGTTCTGGTTTTTTTCGTCCTCAGTTTATCTTGTCCGAATTACACTCTAAATTTGTTATGTTTTAGGTACCAGCTCACCTGAGGACGGGATGCCGAAGCGTGGTGAAACTGTTTTTACTAATTGTGATGGAAAATATTCGCAATAACAACTTCAGTTACATAAATCCACCATTACCAACAATTGATTTACAACAAACAATTACGTGCACGTTGTAATCAATAATTCGAAAGTCGTTGCGTTATTGAATCAAAATCATATTCTGTCGGTTCATCATTTTCATAAATTCTCCATGTAATATAGGCCCTACCTTTGACTCACACACCTCCTTCTTCCTCGTATGATGCTTTTTATTATACACGGTCTAATACAAAGCTCTATAGCTCAAAGCCGTCAATCTCCATTTTACAATTAATACGTTGATGTGTTTTACTAATTATATGCACCTATGGGAAAATCAGAGGCTCTTAAAATTTTTACAAGCTCCAAAAACGACTATACCCCTTGGCGTCCTTACGATGACTGAACGTTTCCCCCACTACTTTTACAGTCACGAGACACGACCGACCAATGGGAAGCCAGGGAATTGACTTGAACACGACCTTTCTCTGACCACGTGACCGGTTTCAACCAATCACAGTACAGGAGGGTCTACCTGGGTAGGTGTTGTTGTCACGCGTGGAATCATTTGCTTCTTACCCATAATAACTCCATCCAAACAATGAGTAAAAGGGGGTTTTGAGATAATAAGAATGACTCATGATCATACGATTGATATATCTTAAAACTCTGATAACATAGCTATCATAAATCTAATCATGGGTAAATTCAAACGTCTTAGGTCAAATTGGATATGTATCAATTCCTATAAACTACGTTTATTTGATAAGTGTCTTAAATATATCGTGTAGTTTGAATTTAAAAATTTAAAATGGCCACAGTTTTGAATATAATATACATACAAAATTATTGCTTTCTGGTCTTGAAATTTAAATATCTGAATCTTGAAGTCTCTGCATCAAAAGAAACTGAAAATTAATACATCAATCTTTTACGGAATAAAATTTGTTGATATATTTTTACGTGCAAAATGGTTGTATCACAATAAATAATAGTTGTCATGGTCAGTGGTTTAATCACAGATTTTTGTGACAAACTGTGTTGTATTTAGTAAATATTAAAATCCTCTACAATATATATAATTTATCTACAGAAATAAAAACGATGAAACAGTTTATTTAATCAGGGACTTTGCTAACTTTTTCTATTTTATGAAGCTATGATAATGATATGAACAATAAACTATTTAAATAAAAAATATATAACTTTTCGATGTACCATTGTACACATGTTATAGAGTATAACATAAAGTAAGTTTGAGTTAATATAAAGTAAAGTAAGTTTGTAAATGTATTTAACTCTTTAAGAAATCCCGTTAACTAAAACCAGTTGGTTATTCGGTACGTTAAATATCAACATTGGGGAACCCGTTAAACGTTTCACAAGGACAAACAGAACCCCAGGCCTCCGAGCTTGTTTCCTGTCACTAATTAAAACTGAAAAGTTTCATTCAGTCCAAATTACTGACAAATTAATTTAAACACTTGTAGACTAAATAGTAGTATTGAGTCAAATTAAATTATTAATTTCAAAGAAACGAAAATGGATACTAAAAATTACTTGGATCCCGTAAAGTCTAAGAGTGTGACCGAGTACAAAATATTTTTTAGTAATAAATTAAAAAAAAACTTAATTAAAAACGACTCTCTAACTATAGACATTCTAAGTGTATTTTTTTCAAAATAATTAAATACAATTATTGAGGATTTTTAATCAAATTTAATTTATTTAGTAAATATTTGGTATCCATAATATTTTACTATTATCCTACTCAGGACGAAGGCAGATGAAAATTATTTTACCTTTCAGATGATAGCCGAGAGAGGAGATATTGTGTTTATTACGGCAATTAATCACAACGTCATTCCTGGATATTCACGGCCATATTTTAAGTTTCCTTGCTACATTGGTTTCTGTAGTGTCTGCCCATTCTTTAACCAGTATTTGTTTCAGTTTTCTTATTTTTATTTTTATATTTTAAGCAACTGATATACTAAGTAAATTTAATTGCCAAAATTTAGGAACAACCTACAGATTTAGTACTTTCATTTAACCGCTTTGAGCTGTAAGCAATTAATGTGTCTGAATTCGTAAAAATCTACTTCAGGAAAAGAAGTGATATCAGATGGCATGGAATAATATTTTACTACATTAGACAGTGTAAATAGTGTGTTTGAAAAGTCCCAGAATGGTATAATACACTTTTATCTATGGCTTATCACTTATATCAATGACACTTATAAAAACACTATTGAAGCAACAACAAGATTAATGCATAGTATTTACTGTAGTTATTATTTATGCTTGTTGTTATGGTTATTTTAGACCATTGTTAGCATTTATGTTTGTTGATAAGATAGAGCTTAGTATTTATTATTAATACATGTTATTTAACATTTCGATTGGTTAATACTTGTTGTCATTGTTATTGTTATTGTAACATCTCTTTCATTAATTTTTTGCCATTAGTTATTGCCTTTTTTCCAGTAATAATTACATTTAAAATTATGCTTACGAATTGTGTTATGATGTTTACGTTCTAGTAATAGCTCATAAATTTGTTGTATCACCATTCTACGATGTATTGGCTCACAGCCGCTATTATGTAAATAAATAACAAGATCCAAGATTACTTTATTTTACAATCATTAAGATTGAAAAAGGCTTAATAAGTTTGAATTATTAAAATTGCTGCATTTCTTCACTACATCCCCTCAAGATAAATCCCCCACTGCTGCCTAGATAAAAATCCAGCAATACTGCAAAATGGCCTGAGAGACAGCCAATACTTTAACCCATCCTTTGGGCTCAAGAGACTTCACGTGGTCAGGAAGGACGTTGAAAAATGTGCACTTGCGTAGGTTTGTGCGATGGGCTGGCATATTGAAATCTTTTATTCGCCTTGTGCTATATGAATGCAGTTCATGATGGTGGCTGATCCTTGAAGAACCCACCACGGTAACTGATTGAAGAATGGAGATAATGATTGCTGTAATAATTCTTGGTCTCTTAAACTCAGGTCTGCAGCTTCCCTGAATTGACAAGCCAGTGATAGCACGAACTGCCCTTTTATGCATGAGTAGGATTCTGTTTACGTTCTGCACTGCTTATAGATTTCAAACTGCTGCCTTTTAGTTTTGCATCATCCTTTTTAGATCCCGCCATATTATGGCATAAAGGAGCCAACCAAAGAGGAGTGAGTTGAAAGGCAAGCATAGAGTGAAATGGGCATTAAAGTAAAGGTCTTAACTATTAAAAAATAATGACAGCCTCGACTTCAAAAGGTCAATTGAAAACAAAACGACGGTGATTTGAAAATTAAATGGTGGACCTGAACCGCCGCCATTTTGTTTTAGGTTGATCATTTTAGTTTCATTTTCAAGCGCTGTATTTCAATTACAAATATCTGCAATTTTACACAAAATTTAACTTATGCTGCTTCTTAAGATATTTCTGTATCTCCTTTTGAGTCAATCTATAAGAAGTTGAAAGTAATTCTTCAGTAGCAGGATTGGTCAAATTTTGTATCAAATTGCAAGTTTTTGTAATTAGAATATAATACCTGGAACCAGCTCTAAAAAGTTTGATACAAAACTAAATGGCAGAAGTTTAAATTCATAAAACTCAATTCTTAAACCACGGGATTTTGTTTAGGATTAACATTTTGAGGTCACATTTGTGACATTCTTTTCTACTATTTAGGTTATTCAGTTCAACTCACAATCAACTTTAACTAATTAACTTTAATATAACTAAATTAGCTTTAACGCTTTCCTTTCAGATTTTAAATCCACTCCTCGTGGGCCGTACCCTAAATGACATGAGACAAAGGTTGTTGCTTTAAAGGGCTCATTGTTATAAGTCTCATTGATAAGCTAGATTTTTATGTTATGTATATATTATGGTTAAAAATATTTAAAATAATTCCGGGAATCTTTGGAACACACTGTATGTGTATTGACTGTCTATTTCATTATTGTCATGGCGATGGATTATTAGGTCCAGTGGCATGTTAGGTCGATGTTTAGGGATGGGGTGGCCTTTGTGTCAAAGGGTAGGGCTTAAGGCCATGTGTTAATTTGATCCGCTCAACTCCGGGGCTGTTGTGACGTTGAAATAGCATTGTTGTCAGATTTCTCAAGAACAGTTGAGCAGTTCATTCTTCTACCTACTCCATTACAATCACATTGTAGGATGTATCTAACAATTCACATATTTACACCAAATACAGATTTTACATGTATTTTAAACAATCAAGAATTTAGATTTTATCGGGTCTTTAAATGTATTCAATTAGCCAGGACACAATGGTAAAACACATTTGTCTCACAATATACAATAATCAGTCTTAGAGTAAATATTGGATTAAAAACAAATTACACAGACAGAGTAGTAAAAATAATAAAAAACTATAAGAACAAATTTGTTTCTCCAATTAGAAAGTCCTCAGGTCACACTAATAAAATTCTTGCAGGTTATAGATTGGTAACAAACTTTCAATTTTCCTGGCATATTTTTAATTTGATTTTTCAGGCTACTGGTTGTTGGTTCTGGTTGGCTATTGGTGTTGAAATATTTGAAACCTGCAAAAATAAAACTTCGTATGTTTTATGCAGCCTACATCTAGGTGTAATTATTAGGTATTGTGGTTGTTCACCTGGTGAGTCAACAAATATTCATTCATGTTTAATATGGCTAAAGTATACATACAATTGTCATAATACCTAAGTCTTTAAATAACGGCTTACAATGGCAAAAATTCAGCATTCGTCAAGTTCCTCGTAGTTTTTACCAGTAGTGTACTACAATCAGAAACATGACCCCATACTTTCATGCCATAAGGTAAGTGTGAGTGGAAAAAAGCAAAATAGGCTACTTTGAGAAAATTGGTCGGTAATTCTGACCTTGACCTTGCTCTACTTTGTACACAGGCTATTAATGTGATCTTTCCAAATAAAACTATTAATTTTATAGTTAACAATATCACCAGACCATCTCTCTCGTGACATTATGACTTAGGCTGCAAAGGTCTTAATATTTGCTCAAATTAAGAGACAATATTCTTACTAAACCAGTCAGAGAATCAAATAACAGATAGGTGTGGTGTCGCCTGCAAACAATACGACACCTCCACCCAAGGGATAGTAGATATCATCTATCATAATAACAAAAAGCAGGGGGCTGAGGGTGATGACTTGTGGGATGCCATGTATAGCATTCGAGGGCATCACACATCATTAAAGCCACTAACATGTCACTTATCTGTTAGATAAGATGCAAGTCCCCTGAGAGCATAATCTTCCACACCATACAATATAGCGAGTTTCAATAAAATATACCTTTCCCGAAATAAAATTTGTTTAGACTCAAAATCTTTAAATCTCTAATTCTATACTTTTATAACTCATAAACCAAATGAAGCTACCTTGAACTAAGTACTAAATGAAGTATACCTCGACAAAATGGTGGGAATTTAAAAATTAATTTGCCAATTTAATGAAGAAGTTCAGAATTTATAGATGGTATGTTTAGGTTATGTGATGGTGATGTAGGTTAAAACAAACTCCAAATTCTGGAAAGTCGAGAAATGGGGAGACCGGGACAGGTTTTTACTTATATACATATTTTCACAACTATATCGAAATATCCTTTGTAGAATTACTGCAAATATAAGAACTAACTTTTAAGAAAATAAGACAATAAGATCTTTATTGACCATTTAGCTCCAAAACCGAGCACAATAGGTCTCGTGAATAATAAATTTAAAACTAATAGTAATCGGGCACAATTATCAGACTTCACTAAAAACTCAAAATAACAACAAAACAATCAACTTAGGCTTAACAATGACTAGGTATACAAAAAAAACTGAACAACGAGAATGAAATTCGTAAAAAACAACAAAATTAGTGTATAATAAAGTGTGACTGTGAAATATAAATATCAACAGTACAAACATTATCGTAAAACATTTCCAAAATACAATCCTGTTTCATAACACTCCGCTATAGAGTATAAAAGATTTTTCATAGTCACTTGAAAAAGCTCTGTCACATTTTTCAACCAAATTCGATGGAAATTTACCGTATATTTTAGAGATGATGAATTGTGAAATATTTGTGCCCTGGTGAGCTTACACCTTGGACATCAGTCTTATATCTAAACCTGCTTTCATGTTCATGGATCTCGGACCGAGTCTTAAATTTTATTCCTTTCTAAAACTCCAGTTTTAGCAAAATAAGAAATCAGCTGTTAGGAATAAAAAATTGGTTTCCTCGATGGACACCAAGAATGTGTGCTATGTACGCTTCGCCTACAAGTAATTCTATTTCGCTAAGGTTCATCATTATCTTGCACTGCTCGTTGGTAGGGAGGTGAAGAAATAACCTCCCCAGGGTGTTTATAGTTTTAAATAATAAACGCATATTTAGTACTGTTTTATATTACGGGACCTTTATAAAATTTAACTCTCGTTTGAGTAATTTTTTTAGAGAAAACAACACTTTCTCCATATACTATAAGAGGAGAAAGTGAAAACAAAAGCGAATCACAGGTTTTCCTTATTTGAAATACCCCAATTTAAAAACAGAGCGTTGTTGCTAAGTTTTATGAGTATTTAATCGTTCCGTGTCTTACTTGTTTTTATCTTTAATGAAAAATAAATTATTTTTAATGTCATATCCAATAGTTTTGCATAAATATCAAGTAATGCGAATTAAGTGAAGGTTGACGTTAGACAGTTCCTAGGACTATGTTAATTTTATGAGAGGTTTTTTGCATAATTACATTTTAACCCCACGATACATTTCGGCGGATATAATTTGTTCTTCCGGAGCTGTGTTCTACTTAGCAGGTTCGTGCTGCACGCTACGACCCTTGCCGGGGAAGGACACGACTTCCCTTCCTGAGACACTGCTATCCAGGACTACTTCGCCTGGTGTCTTATTAAGTGGATTGGGCAAAGTATTTTCTAAGTAGCGTTCCAATTACATTATAGTATTTAGGACGTCTCACCAATTGTATCCACTATAAATAAATGAACCTATAATAATAACTATAAATAAAACCTGTCAGCTGATGCAACTGATGCACGCTGTTTCCCTCTAAAAGAAATTTTTAAAAATACATAAATTGAATAAAGCCTATTCTAAAATTTGTTTGGATAACATTAAAATACTCATCAAATTTCATTTCACAATTTCACCCCCTTACCATTTTTTATGTTGGTGAGTTTAAAATGGCACAAGTGACAAAATCTACCATTTAAAAAGAATGTGTTAAACTTTTATTTTTTTTATTTTATCATAAATATACCTTGGAATAATGTGTTTTCATGGAATAACTGTAGAAAAACCATTAATGCTTGAACTTAAATTTTGGCAACGTGCATGAATAATGAAGCTATTTCACGTGGCGTTTGTTAAATTTTTGAAAAATGAAACCCATTGCATATACTACGGAAAATTATTTTTTAAGCAGTTTTTTGATGCGATAATGTCATAAAATGTCATTTTTAACGACTAAAACGTGCAAAAAAATGGTTCTCTTAAACAGGTCAGAGACCTAAAGACTTATATAGGAGGATTTCCAACTCGTTCCCCCTAAAAAATCACAATTTTTGGTGTATTTTATTGAGCGAGAACAAATAGTAACAATACTGCGTACCAAATGTCATATAAAACGGTTGAAAATTAATGAAACAGTTGATTTGTTTGAATTTCCCGTGACAATAATATTAAGCAGCTGTAAAAAAACGTACAGTACATAGTGTATTTACAGTGAACAGTGAATGTAACCTTTTTCTGCAACCCTTTGTCCTAGACTAATAAGTGGAAATACTAATTCGTTTAGTTTCTCTTCAGCCGGGTTTAATTATGGTAATCAAATTATTTCACATTTTTCGTTTCGGCAAAAATTGGGGTTAACCTCTAAAAAGCTCATAAATTTTGAACCGTAAAGTTTTTGCGAGTGGAGTTACTTTATATGGGAATTTAGGGGACTTTGGGAACCCAATAAAGCATGAAATTCCAATAAAAATGTTTATAGCGACATATAAATCTCGTATGTTTCTATTGTTTTTTGTTTCAGCATTAAACTTTACATAGACATTTTGTATTAATACTCATATAAATTATTTTAAGATTTTTTAAAATTTTCCTATGCTAATAATATGGAGTTACTAACGACAATTGGTCAGCTATGTACAAGAGTGATGGTTCTTGTAGGTTTCCAGGATTCTGCTTTGACTACGTTGATGTATTACGCTCTTTTTCATAGCCATATCATCTACGGCCTGGAAATGTGGGGTCACGATTCTGCTAGTAACAGCATCCTATTATTACAAAAGAAGGCTGTCCGACTTTTGGATGGGTTTAGAGACCATTGCAGACCAATATTTGTCAAGTTGGGTGTATTGACAGTTATAAGCCAATATATACTTCTCAACCTAGTATATGTGAAGAAAAACCAGCTAAATTTTGCCACAAGTGCTGATAAACACTAGTACAATACCCGAAAAAGGTCTGCTTCCCTGTTCTCTCGATGAAGCTGTTCAACGCTCTCCCAAACACCATCAAGAACTTGGAAACTAAGCGATTTGAAGCTAGGGCAAGAGAGTGGTTGAAGAAAAATCCCTTCTATACAGTGGATGAGTACTTTGAGGTGGACCTACTAGTTTTTAAGACCTGCCCTAAAGTTTTAATCAAAGTTTTAAATATTGGTTTCTCGTTTTTTTAGTTAGTTTTTAGCTGTGACGCAGTCAATCCAGTTATACTGGTCAATGATGAAGAGGAAGGTATTTCAGGGTATTTCAGGTACTAACAACATGTTACCAGTGTAGACCTGCAGGTCTGACGGTTTGTGTGTTCCCAGGCGTGAGGTGGTGAGCGCAATGCAAGGAGCCGCTCTGACTTTAGTCACTCTGGTCCTTCTGGTGGGGAAGCCTCGCAGTTTCGTTGATAGTGCTGCCCTCTCCCTACACCCCAACTCTGCCGATGACCTACAGAGTGAGTGTAAACCTTATTCTGATTTTAAATTAATTAAGTAAGCACTAAACAACGGTTAATGTTGTTGGCTGTTCAGTTGGCTAAACCTTCATCATATTAAAACCCTTTGAGTGCAACAAAACCTTCTGACAATATATCGTCAGTAGTTTTTCATATAATATATGCTCTCTGGCACATTTTGATCTTACTCATTTAATTTTAGATGTCTTTGGTTTACTCTTTTACTGCCTGGATGGTTTTTGTTGTTGTAGCTACGTTAATTGTTTTCTGGTGTAACAGAACCAATGGTTTAGTGTCTTTCTGGTGGTTGCTTACTGGATCAAAATGCTATTAACGATTTAAAAATATTATTAACCAAGACCTAACAAAGTCCGCAGAGCGCTGTTTGTGTACGGACAGCTTATGTTGTGTAATATCATGTATGTATCATGTATCATGTAACCATGTATCATGTATCATGTATCATGTATCATGTATCATGTATCATGTATCATGTATCATGTATCATGTATCATGTATCATGTATCATGTATCATGTATCATGTATCATGTATCATGTATCATGTATCATGTATCATGTATCATGTATCATGTATCATGTATCATGTATCATGTATCATGTATCATGTATCATGTATCATGTATCATGTATCATGTATCATGTATGTAAGCCAATAAATGAGATATTGCCGACCATTCAGCGCTCTGCGGAGTTTAGTTAAGTTGGTTTTTGATAGTTGTATATGGTTAATGATACGTATATACTGTCAATAACCTCTGTTAAACCTATATTTTTGCTTTATTCAACATAACCAAATCTCTGTTTTTCTACAATTATTTTCACAATTAGTTGTAATATTTTGGACATTTGTGTTAAACCAACTTAAAAACGAACTTAATTATACAACATTTCCAATTGTTATGTAACACCAAAAAACATTGAACGGCTATTTTTAAACAGTGGTATACGTTTATCGGAAAATATTCTAAATTTTTTATGATACAAAATTTAAAAAAATTAAAATCAATCTGCTTGCCAATACATAAATCTATAGAAACATATACGCTGTCTACCTGGAAAGACAGTTTTTTTAAACCTTTATTTTTCGTCACCAACCACCACAACCTTATCAATCTTTGCCATGCAGGTATTCAATATGTTATTTTTGGCTGAGGGTAATTTTTTCAAAGTAAATCTGTCTTACACTATTCAACATTAGACACTCGGTTGAAAAATGATAAACTGATTTGAGCTGTTTAATTATGTAAGGAGAAGCTATAATTTTTCCAGGAACCCATGGCTCGTAATTAAGGTCAACTAATTATGAAAAGTGAAATATAAGCTAACGGGTTTCCCGTGATCATGATTTGCCCGGAAGTGTGAGGTCCTGTTTCGAACCACCTTTGTTTCCTCTGCAAGCAATGATTGTTTTGTCTCCAAACTGTAACGATTGCTTATCGTATTTCAAAAATCGATTTAACAGTGCTGAAGGCGTATACCTTTCTTTAGAGAACATCCGCTTTACTGTTCATAAAACGATAATTTTTCTTCATTAGAAAGAAGTCAAATTTCCTTAAATATCTTTCAATAATTATTAGTTAATTAATTAAGTTATAGTTTTATGGTAATTGTTTTTCTCTTCAACCAAAACATTGCAAGAGATTGTAAGTCTAGTGAATAAAATATAATCCATTTTAATCTTAAGCAAAATGTTTATTTTTTATTTATTACATAAAGAAATCATTACAACAGCAGTAATACTAAAACTACGCTGATTCATTAACTACTAATGTATAAAACCATAAATATAATAATAGTAAAAATAAAATTTATCATTTATGGATTTTTTTAGTTCATAAGAATATATATTTAATACACTAGGCCTATTTTTGTGATAATTGTTTTGGAGCGGTGGTGCTACCAATCACCATGTCCAAGGTGTCGTTATAAAGGTCTTAGCATGTAGTTTTGCCATCAATTAAAAATATTTTGAAAATTCACCGTGGACATGGAAAATAATGGGGTCAAAGTCGCGATTTTCCCCATAAATTTAATATAGAGGTAAACACCGACGATCGAGAAATCAGCTGTTTGTTTAAGGAAGTGGTTAATTAACAAATAAAATCTGACAGTTAAACATGGTTCTTTCTTTTTTCGTTTAATGAAGACATCATTGTACAGCTGGTTATAAAACACCAATTTTTATTTGCACAAAACCAAAACATAACCAAAATGAAAATCTGTCGGGAAAATCTAAACTTAGTTTCTAAACATAGCTATTGGTGAATAGATTGTCTCCTTGACAGCGCACGATTTCGTGCGCCAGTTACGCTAGTAATTTCATAATTTACACGTAATTTTAAAATATGCTTTTATTCAATACTTTTTATGTTTTCGAGTATAATATTTTTATGATTTCGAATATTTTCGAATTATTAATATTTTCTGAAATTATTTGGTTCGAAGTATGTAAATCTATATATGCATTAAACTAAACTTTGATTAAAATACCAAATTTTAACACTACTACTATTTCAAATGCTATGAACTTAATTTTAAACAGATTATATTGACATTGAATGAACAAGCGAGTAGGTCTCGTGGGATGGGACAGTAGTGCCAACCGAACATATTGCTCATTACTATTCCGCCAAGGTGGCGCAGAGCATTATTACAGTTGGTAGCCATGGCAACTATTATTGTGTTGAGGACGTCACGACCTACCCTCAGTTTTTGATGATCGACTTTTCATATAATGGTTGTATTGCCAATATATCATCTCCTCTGACTTGTTTACTAGATCAAGTAAATAACATGAATTTGGCTCAGTATTAGCAGACCATTTTATGTTTTCTTTTGATTTTAGTTTCTGTTTGTCATACGAAGTCTAATGCCGAAAAAAACTTTGATACCAGCTGTAACTATTGGGGTTGTTGTGGTTGTAAATGTTTTTACGTGTAATCTTACCTAAAAATTAGAAAACAGGTTTCTAGAGTTAGTTGGGTGGAAATTTCTCGCCATTTTGAAAATTTACTATATAAGATTTATAGAAATTAAAAAAAAACTCATATGAGATCAACTTCAAATCACAAAGTATTTAGCAGGAAATTACCAACTCAAAAAAACAATTTAACAACAGGATTAAACTAAATTATGCATTATATAATTTAAATTAAAGTTACAGGATAGATAAAACTACCTTATTAAACACATAGACATCTATAATTAACAATGTAGTAACACAAATGTACTTAATTAGGTTTGAGCTGAATTTAGGTTGAACAGCAACCAATTGAAAATATCCTCGTGGCAGTAGACCTTCATCATGAGCCGGATCATCTATGCAATTAAATGAGATTTTGGAAATCTCACCTCTTGTACTGGGTTGAGATAAAAACCTATAATTTTCTTTTTAAAACATCCTTAAACACAGGCATCGCTTTTTGGGGATAACATTGAAACATTTTGAGGTTCTCACAAAATTCCTCATTTGGTCGGCAAGTGTAAAATACCAGGTATATCCCTGTTTTTCTGTTGAAGAGGCAGGGCGTGTTCCCCCTCAACCTTGCACATTTGATAGAGGGGGAAGTGGTTGACCAATTGCAATCATCCCTATTTTTGGTGACAGGAAGCAGAGTTGGCAAAGGAATCAACACCACGGGATAAGAGGGCTAAGGGAAAATTGAGCTTGTCGGTACACAGGAAAAACTGCACTATTTTTCCTCACGGAGAGCTGATATTTTTATTTTGATACGCCAAATATTGTCCAAATTGTGATCTACAACGAAGTTTGGTAGGAAAATGTTCAAAGATATAATGAGCAGTCCCCACGTTTTTTAATAATTTTACGCTCACTTGATCTTATAGAGTTCCAATGTTCCTATTTCAGCTTCACTCAGGCTGACCAGTGTTACTGGAGATACGGTAATGAAATTATAGTACCGAAATGATGCGGAAAAACATAATATGCATTAACGAAACAAAGTGTTCTGTGGAGTTAAGTTTGCTTGGTCATTGCTATTTTAAACTATTCATTTTTCTATGCTATTAATAACCAAATGTAAATCCACACTGTGATTTATATGCATATTTTGTTACCTGATTTACCGTGGTCGTATTCGTAAATTTTTGTGTGTTACACACAATACAAATACAATTCAATTTAATTTACATTAGATTACATTAGTTTCCCATTATTTTATTTTATAATTCGACATTATATGTTTATGAAGACACATTAAAAAGTTGTGTTAAAATTTAAATAATAAAAAAGTAGTATTTATGAACAATAACTTTTAATAAAAGCCTAATTTATAAAAAATAGTGACGAATAATTTTCTACACTCTAGTGTATACTATAAAATATTGAAATCAGAGCGATCATATTTACATTTTGATATGTTAACTTATTTAAATTAATAAAATAAAACAATTTTGTGAGACATATAGTAAAAAACAAACCTACTCAAACAACTCAAAAATAAAAATGAATTTATCACAAGATATCACGTGTTACGAAACAGACCGGAAATTGAATTCACTCTCAGAGATACAGCACAAAATATCCAATAAAAAATCAGAGAAAAGGCGAACCATTGAATGGAGGGCGGCACATCTCATCACAGATATAACACGATTTTTCTGAGCCAGCAAATTTCCTGTTAGTTCAAACACGAGAGGGGTTTCCCTTAAACTATTTTCAATGTTTATTGGAAGTAATCCAAATAATTGGAGATTGTTTTTAATATGAATTTTTCAATTATTGTCTTCCATTGTTAGTTTAAACCACGTTCTCATATCAGTGCTCAGATAAAATCAAGGCAAATATTAATTATTGTGTTGTTTTACCATATTGATTATTGTTTTTTTCTTATTTGAATTTTCCATCGACAAACCGTGTTGCAGCTCATGTATTTCCTGAATTTTGTAAGTGCTACTGTATTTTGTTTTTTAACTGTTATAATTTATTCATGTTATCTACCTATAGTACAAATTTAGCTTGTGTCACTATAGCCAACATCGAACTTGCCACAAAAACATCTAAATTTACTGTGTAAAGCATTATTTGGTTATATAAACTCTCACAAATAAAAGTTTTCATTACTACTAGAGCATGGGCGGAGTTAAGGGGGGAATACCCCCTAGACCTTTTGAAAGTTTTTGAATTTTATTACCAAATCAAATCAAATCAAATCAAAATCTTACCAGTTATGTTATAATTTTTTATTGGACGCAGATATTTTGATGGGTTTTTTGCCGTGGAATTATATTAGTTTTAAGTCTTTTTCTCCATTTTAAGCTGTATTGTGACAAAAAATAGAACGCCAACTCTCTGCCCCCCCCAACGTGTAACCTCTAACTCCGCCCTTGTACTAGAGTTGTTTATTTTAGCGAATTTCCCATAGGGAAGAAGCTATTACCGTAGGTCTCATGGCAAGAGTTAAGCCCGAGACCATGTTATTTTTTCTTCTTTAGGTGCCCAGAGACCAAAAACAATAGTCGTTAAAATTTATATATATATATATATATATATATATATATATATATATATATATGTATGTATATATATATGTGTGTCTGTGAACACGATAACTCTCGTAAAAATGGTCCGATCGAGACCAAATTTGGTAGGGACGTGTATTCCTACAAATGCTCGGACGAGTTCGTAAACCAGACATATCGGTCAATGGGAACGGGTAGTTTGGGGGGGTTTTGTACCCCAAAATGGGGTTTTTTGCATTTTTCACATGTAATTTTTAAAGATTTCTATTTTTATATTTCACCATTGGAATCAGCTTAAAAAACTACACAATTAAGTTCCTTAAAGTTTTTCTCTATCTTAAACGGTTACCGAGATATAAAAAAATCTAAACACAGTACGTTGTATTTTGAGGCTCCAATGTTAATCTTATGGAGGATTAGGAAAAATTAATTTTTCACTTATTATCTAATATTTTTTGATGAAACTTGATATTTAGCTTCATGTGGTTGAGATCCATACATTTGCGCTAAAAAATCATAGTTTATGTGTTTATCATGGCAGCAAACCTGCATACTCTTTTCCCATGTTAATCATATGGAGATTAGGCAAACTCCTTTATTTATGGACAGATGTTGATAAAAGTTGGTATAAATGTTAAAAATAAAATTTTTGATGGTATACTTTCAGTGTTCCTCACAGCAGCAAACCTACTCACTCTTTCCCATTTTAATCCTATGGAGAATAGGCAAATAATTCCCATGTTTATCGACAGATTTTGACCAAACTTGTCATATATTATAATTATTATATTATTAATTTGGAAATTCGCTGAGTACGCAGGTCTGCTGGGACGGGGGTATTTTAATTTGCTAGACTACGCATATTTGGCTGAAATAGTAGGTCTAATCTTAATAAATAAATATGAAACAAGCAAACGAAAGCTAAAACCATCCAACAGCTGAATCTGAGGAATTAGTGGTTAACAGAGATTCAAATTAACCCCAATTGTGATTGCTCTATTGTTATCTATCTATTATTTTTTTGTAGTTTTAAAACGTAAAGTGACAAAATACACGACCAATAGGCGACGTGACATTGATTTAGATGAATCTGTTCTATTGTGGACACAATTGTACGCTCTGACTGGCATTTCGTGTACCAATAAATCCTGTTGCATCGAGTGAAGCCTTTCAACAGTTAAAACTATGTATAATAATATTACAGTAGTATATTGTGTGTATGTGTTAGTATGTAAAAGCTTTAAGAATCGATGCATAAAGTTCCGTTAAGTTATTGAGAAACTGTGCCAGAAAATCAGAGGTATTGTTAATGCTGTTGTAAAAATAGGCCGTTATGATAATTAGAAATGCAAATTGAAAAGGGAAAGAAAAAAGAGTTATTACTGTCATCATCTTATATATTTACGAATTGTATGTATAATTCTACCATAAATTAAGTCAAAATAAAATTACAATTATAAGACAGTTAAAGTCATTAGGGTACTGGTGTAAGGTTGTTGAACCATTAGCCAGCCAACGAAAAAATTTCTCGTCAAAGGGTAAAAAGAAATTGTTTTTCAAAATTTTTTCACAGAATGACAAAGTGTTTATTTACACTGTCATAACATTAATTTCAAGGTTTCTACTAATTTTTTTTGCTTTTCATATTATATTTGGCTTTTCAAATGAATATTATTACTATTGCTATATACTTTCTCTTTTTATGGTGACTTATGTCATGAAGATGACTTATACATTTTAGCTATGTTCTTTAGGACCGATAAAGGTCTGACTGTTTATTTTAGTGTAAGAGAAGCATTTCATCTCATAACTCCTCAAGCCACTAAACTAATCTAACGCCATATGTTACATCCGATAATAAAGAATCGATAGTAATTTCTCCTGGTTTTTACTGTAATGGTCAGCTCTTTATGAGTATAATCTACCCTCGAAGCTGATATCACCTGCCAGTTTTGTGGTCATAGCTGCGAGCAAGACGATTAAGTCGGTGGCCAGGTTAATAGCGTGTCTGACTCTATATGACTGAGTCAGAGATTGTGTTTTATTAGTAAACTTTGACATTTTGAGTAACTTTTTTGGTTTTCAAGTTAGAAAAAAATTATATTGGTTTCAAACCATTTTTAGTTATTTTTAAAATGAAATCTGTGCCAATTTTGTATGGGCAAGAGCCTTGTTATTGTTTAAAAACTTCAATATGTCTCCTAGTCAATATTTTTATCTTTCCTAATCATGAATCGATATATTCTTCCGTATATTGTTATTTTTATTACTCCACTATGAGTTTTATTTTCTGCTTGAAAAGATCCGACCATATAACCCCCTACCGCGAAGCGGTCAACCTGTTGCCTATGAAAACTGTATGCAGGATTTTGACTTATGCATGACTCACAGAGTTTTGATATCTCGCAAGGCCGACTACCTTTACGAGAGACTCTCCTCCCGTGACGAGGTTTCACTATCCTAGAGTAAATCATGGGGTAGGGCGAAGGGTTTTTTATACTTTCATCCCCAGCTGTACAATGAGCTCCCCGATATTTTAGAAGAGCTGAGTTCTGTTTCGTTCAAAAAAACGAATAAAATAAATGTTTTAGATGAATTGTAACATTGAACATTTGGTATGTGCTTTATGTATCCTTTAACATTTTTTTATTATTGACTATAAGTGTTTCAAAAACCTGGTAATGTATCAGAGAAACACTGTGAACGCGTATTATGAATTTCTTTAACCTATGTCAAGCTGTAAGTTTGAGGTTATGGCTCTATACACAAGTCGTTGTGTTTTCGTTTATCATCGTTAGTCAGATAAACTTTTATTGACGTCGAGTTTATACTGCGCGAACTAAGAACTCGAGATAAATGAGATCTAGGATTTATTACGTCACCAATCCTTTAACGCGTATTATGAATTTCTTTAACCTATGTCAAGCTGTAAGTTTGAGGTTATGGCTCTATACACAAGTACTTGTGTTTTCACAATTGAAGTAACTACTCGTATTTCCTTCAAGACCTTCGTATTCGTTCAGGGACCTCTGTGACGTTTACCAAAACCTACTAAACATTTAACAGGGATAAGGATGCCGGAATGATCTCAACTTTATACATAATAAATCTCTGGTAAGTTGATGAGGCTGGTGAACAGAACAAGTCCGGAGTTGTTGTCCGCCTAATGGCACAAAAACACGCAACGCCAGAGGGAACCCCCTGAGTCACCACTACGCCTGAGTCATTCAACTGACGTGTTACGTACAGAGTTTTATGAGATATTTTCATTTTCTAGTTTTTAAACCTCTGATTGTTTGCTTCAATTCGGACTTTCACAGTCAGAATCCAGGTCTCAACGAGGTACAGGAGGGCCTATACTACTTATTGTACTGAATTCATACTTGCCCTTCCCCTCCCACCTCACTAGAGTCGACCGAATGGGGTTTTGGGTAATTAATTTATCTGGGGACCCCTAAACGAAAAAAACTTACTGTTCCCAGCCTAGCCCATGATGACTACGGTAATATTTTCATTTCTTTTATAAATTTGCCAAATATTATCTAAAATACATCTTTACACTACTGAAATTATGATATTTTTGGTTATTTTTCATTTTATACTTCAGAAAATCCAGAATGGATCTTATCTCAATTTCCATCCGTCGAAATTTCTGGAACACTAAATAAGGCATTTGAATTCATCTCCATAAAACCAGAGTATCTAATATGATGAAACTTATGTATACCTTTTGGAAAAACATTTGCATTCTTTAAACTGAGTTACATCCTACAAAGTGATATGAGACAATTTTTATGTTTTACAAAAGATGTGTCCAGCTGCCATGCTAAGTTACTTCTCAATATCAATATTAATTTGTTTGTATTGATCTAAATTATACTATGCTAGATTGTTTTTGCAACGTGATTATCTTTTACTATTTGTTGAATAAATCTAGTTTATTAATGAAAAATAATATATAATTATAAATTATCACAAAAATTGAGTTTTTTTACGATTTGGAGTTTTTGATTTTATGAATTTACGATACGTTGCTGATTTTACGGTTAGGGAAACCCATAACAAAAACGGACTCATTCTTTCTGACCGGGATTTCATTTACGTAATAACTATCTCTATTCACTCGAGCCTGTGAAGAGTTTTTTCGCGCATTTTAAAAACCGTATGTTTATTACCTATTCCATGAATTTTCGACAACCTATGTGTAAAATCCAAAACAAAGGTTTGTGAGTTAAAATTTTGGATGTGAGGACGTCTACCACCAGACATCGCCAGGAATATTCCACTGTATTTTAAATGGAAAAACTCCTGGAGGTGACTGTGGCTTACGTTGGCACTTTAGCTCCCAAACCCCAAAAGGTTTTACATTAATGCACAGTACGATCCATGCCTACACCAAGGTATTGGGTATAATTTATGTATTTGTTTTTATCCTCAGTTAACCTATCAACTTTTCAAAACATTTTTATGGTTTATTATTAATTATTTAAACCATCACTCATAACATTTAAGTAAAAACACTCTTAATAATTTTCAATAAAGTGAATCAAAAATTTAAATAGAACAAATTTACAAAACTAGCACCACACATTTTCTACGCGTTTTACTAAACAGTATTTTCTCCTGTGAGATTGCAACACCTCTGCGTGTAAGTGCAGATAGCCATTTTAATTTGCTAAACATGTTTACAAACTTCGTTCAGGAAGGTCTGTATTAATTTACGTTAGGAAACATCGTGGTGTTTGGAGTTTTACAAATAATTCGGTTGCTGAGGTTCTATTATTTAGTTACTTGATCAACTTCCTCTAATTCTGAGTAACATTATTCTCCCTGGAACCGATTTGAGCCATCCTGTCGCACGGTGTTGTTTTGCTAACTCTGTATCCCGTCACAGTCAAAGACAAAAGACTCAAAGAAAAATCTGCAAGCCACGCGTTAATTGACAGCACGTATAAAGTCCAAGTGGATTTTCTCCGCCAATCAGGAAGAAGAAAAAGAAATAATGCCCTCTGATTGGCCGTCTTCAATGGTTGTAGAGGTGGGCGTCCCCATCGCAGAAACCAACGGACGAGGATAAGAGTCTCGGATAGGACATGACTCTCAGGTCGATCGTACGGGATTTCGGAAATTTTCGTCAGTTTGTGTTTTATTTGCTATGTTGCCTATAAAGAAAAACTAAGTTCCTATAAAGGTGAAACAGTGAAATATAAAACGTATGTACAAATGTATTTATAAGTAGAAATATGTTTATATCTTAATTTTCGCTCTCTCAAATGCAATACTTTAAATTCTTAAAAAAAATTCTTTGATACAATTTAAATTCTTTATTTTAATAACCTTTAATTATTTTCCGTTTACCTAAACATCCATACTTACTTTAATTACTACAAAATGTGTAACACAGTTTGTTGCTTTTAATAATATATGTTTTTGTGCTGGTTATTACAAGATTTTTCGTATTATTTAATATTGAGAAATTTAATACAGTGCAGTGAATTCTTCAAAATTACTATTTTAATTCCGCACCGCCTAATTTTCACTGTAACCTAACTTTATGTTGAATAAATTGAACTATAACAGTTAAATCAACAGAACTGACCATGCAAATGGGTTGCATTTTTAACATTTTAGTTTGAAAAGTCCTAAGATGTTCGTTTAGCACGAAATCTTTCATAAAGCAAGCTGTATTAGTCCTTCTGCTCAACTGAGAGACGAGAGTAGTACTGATTAGGCACAAGAGCACAACAGACTGACAGACAATGCTGCTGTGATATGCAAAGCTCGCCTTACTATCACAGAACTGGAAAGATTCGGTCTGATATGCTTTTTAAATTTTCTCTCCCGATTTTAACACCATGAGGTTTTGTATCCCTTTATGCGTATTATGTCTACCTGTTCAAGAGAAACATAAATTAATAACGTGGGAAAGTCGGGACATCTAAGTAATCTCAAAATAGTCCATGCATTAAAACTAAGAATATAAATTTTTCCTGAAGAACGCGTTATACTTTCTCATGCATGGTGTCAAATGAAAAGTAATAACTCATATAATCAGCCATTTTACCTTAAAATTAATGAAAGTGAAATAATATATTTGCTAATCAAACTGAGAGGTCTTTCATAGCAAAATACAAAAATCTAATTTTTGTTAAATGAGAAAAATATGAATATATGAAAAGCGATCACCTTGTTAGAAATACAGACCGGAAATTGAATTTACTCTCAGATATAGAGCACACTCATCTCATCTTGCCTGAAGCTATATGAAACACAAGATTTAAAGTTTTCTCAAGTCGATTTAATATTGTGTTGCAATCGACATTTGAATTCTTTGGAAAACTCAGATGAGACTTCTGTAAATGAAAGGCCAATATACTCGTACAATTTACTTGAATGTTCTATACAACTGCATTTAGAATGTAGAAATCATTTACGCGTTTTTAAGTTACAAAAGAGAGCCATTCGAATAATTTTTAAGAAGCGTCGCGCATTTTCTTGTAAACCGCTTTTTGTCAACAATAGAATTCTCACTTTCCCATCTTTATATATCTTGAACTGTGTAGTATTTGTCAGGAAACATTTTGACCTTTTTCAAAATTCAACCCACCCCCTCTACTACGGTTTGAGAAGACGGCTTGATATAGATATCCCGAAGCACAAAACTTCTTTTTTTTGAAAACCACCTCTTTTATAATGGCATAAAGCTGTTCAATGCACTGCCAGCCACCTTAAAAGTTGAAACAGACGTGGACAAATTTGGCAAAGGGGTTAAGAATCTTCTTTTATCACGCTGTTACTACAGCATTAAAGACTTTTTAGCCTAATTTAGACTATCTCTGTTGAACAGTTTTTTATTATATAATCTTAATTTTAATAATTATTCCTGTAAGGAACACTTTTGTAATGACACTATTATGCAGTTTGTAACTGTCTTAAATAAAGATATTTGAGTTTGAGTTTGAGTTTACGACAAAAGACATTTTTACGGTTTATTGCATACATAGGACAATAATTATAGCAGTGCAATAACGTTTAACTAATATTGAATTAATAAAATATAAGTTCAATAAAACATTGACGTCTTGTCTTCAAATAATAAATCGAAGAACTATATACCAGTTGCATATTTCAAACAATTTGAATCTTTTTTAACGTTTCACATTAATACCCAGTGAAAATTAATACAGACGTATACTGTAAACAACTATTTGTTCACGATGTTTATTTTGTATTTGTGAGTTGTAAAGGACTAATTAGCCTGTTTTCAAAAATACCTATGTATTACTCAAGGGGTTTTAGGATTAAACAACAATTAGGGTCGGGATTACTCAAGAATTGGTGGAAGACGTTTACTATACGGAGTCTGTGTACCAGCAGGACCAATAGTCGCCATTGTAGCTGATGCTCAGACCTCTCCTGTGTAATAAATTAATCAAAAGGACGTTTAAAAGCAGCTGCTACAGAATGGCCAACCCACTTGTCACGCAGGGGTGCCGTAAAATATCCCTTCTAAAAAACCTACATAAGACGAGTACATTTATATATTTTTATATTACGATCACAAAATTATAATCAATTAATGATCATACAGAATGCTGCTAACCTACCAAACAGAAAAGTACACCCAGAAAAAGAAAGTACCCTCACAAAAGTTTCCCCTCCAACTATCTACAGGGAATAGTATCCCTGGAATATTCATTTGGGGAAGTACCCTCACAAAAGTCCCCCTGAAACCTCTTACTGGGAATAGTATCTATGTAGTATTAATTTTCCCCTACAACCAACTACTGGGAATAGTATCTATGTAGTATTAATTTTCCCCTGCAACCAACTCCTGGGAATAGTACCCATGTATTTTTCATTTGGGGAAGTACCCTCACAAAAGTCCCCCTGAAACTTCCTACTGGAAATAGTATCTATGTAGTATTAATTTTCCCCTACAACCAACTACTGGGAATAGTATCCATGTAGTATCCCCCTGCAACCAACTCCTGGGAATAGTATCCATGTATTTTTCATTTGGGGAAAGTACCCTCACAAAAGTCCTCCCTGAAACTTCCTACTGGGAATAGTATCCCTGGAATATTCATTTGGGGAAAATACCCTGACAAAAGTCCCCCCTACAACCAACTACTGGGAATAATTTCCATGTAGATTTCATTTGGGGAAAGTACCCTCATAAAAGTTCCCCCTGAAACTCCCTACTGGGAATAGTATCCCTGAAATATTTATTTGGGGAAAGTACCTCACACTCACAAAACTTACTCCTGAAACTTCCTTCAGGAAATAGCATTCTGTAGTATTCCTTTGGGAAAATTACCCAAACGAAAATTCCCCCTTATGTAAACTTACTGCAAATATTATTCCTGGAATAATCCCTTCGGAAAATTACCCCGATGAGTGTACCTTTCTGCCTGACCTGATGATGTTAATTATTGCTTCTTTGATGTTACTTTACCGCTACCTCTCTGGGCTACTCACGGAGTCAACCGCATGTATCGGGGTCTTCACGCATCAAAGTCGTCTTGATTTGCCCAGTGGTAAACCCCAGATCTTTACCCAAACTAGATATCTAATATCGTAATAAGTTTATTCAATAAAATTCAGTAAAACTTATAGAAACAAACCCAGTCTAGCTAAAAAAATTGATTCCATCTGTCCGAAGGGAACCCAAAGGGAAAGTTTAGATGCTCAAGATACTCTCGATTGACCTCATTTACTGAATGCCATGCAAATAGTTGAGCTTACTCTTGTGATTGAGAGCACAGAAGCGATTAACCTGTTTAGCTAACAAAATAGCTATTGTTAGATAGTCAGTAAAGATACAGTGGGTAGTTTATCATATACTCATAACGAACTGCACCTTTCAGTTTATCAGTTTTACCAACATCAGATTTTTGAAACCAAAATCAACTGAAGGGCTAAGCATAGATTAAGAGTTGGGATTGGCTAGCCAGTTACTAACGAAAAACTATTAATGGATGTAGTTAGATAATCAGTTAATTAAAAAATGTTTGGAGTTTGGTCAACTAGAGGTTAGTTATTTGAAAATATGGTTGGTTAATTAGACATTGCCAGAGGGGTCAGTTAATCATTTGCTGTTGGAGGTGGGTGGCTAACTAGTAACAGAAGAGGTGGGTTAGCCTTCATAATTATTATGAGAGAGTATTGGTTAAGCATTTGTTGTTGAATATGAGTAGGTAACTATTAACTAACAGGGGAGGGGGTTAAAGATTTATTCAGAGAGGGTATTGGTTAATAAGTTATCGTTGAATTTGAGTAGGTAACTATTAACTAACAGGGAGGGGGTTAAAGATTTATTCAGAGAGGGTATTGGTTAATAAGTTATCGTTGAATTTGAGTAGGTAACTATTAACTAACAGGGAGGGGGTTAAAGATTTATTCAGAGAGGGTATTGGTTAATAAGTTATCGTTGAATGTCAGTAAGTAACTAGTAATAACAGGAGGTTGAAGATTTATTCAGAGAGGGTATTTGCCAATCAGTTAATGTTGAATGTATATAAAGGTACCAACAGAAGAGGTGGGTTAAACCGTTCTTAAGATAACATATTAGCTAACCAATTACTTTAGTAACTAGATAGTAACTAACAAAATAGGTTGGTTAAATATTTGTTAAAATGAAATATGACCTAACCAGTTACTGTAACAACTAACAAAGAAAATTGGTTAAATAGCCGTTAACATGAAATATTAGCTACCTAGTTATTGTAGTTACAAGTTAATGCGAGTGACTAAGAGAAGTGGTTGGTGAAACAGTTGTTAAGAGAAGGGATCAGCTTAGGGCTGCTTTATTAAGCCTGTCGAGAAATTTACATTGCCATAAATTTTAATACATCCTGACTTTGGATAGCACAAAATCCTACAGACTGCAGAGGAGTTAATATCTGAATCATACAATTCGCTGCATGGTCATGTATGAAAAATACTTTATTTTTCAGTCCAGTTATTACTATGTTATGAACAATGTTATATATTTTGATAAGTTTCTCTTCTTACGTGGCAGCTAGTTCTTACATCAGCTTTATCAGCTAACCAGAGTTACATAATCTCCAGGCTTTGTCTGTTATTTTAATTTGTGAAAAATCATAACATAAAAGACCCACCCATTCTTCTTCAAATTATTTCAGACCTCCCTAATGCAATTTCAGACCTATTTTTTATATATTTTACTTGTAAACATTCAGCACGGATGACAAATATTATAAATAAATATTATAGCTATTTTATTAAAAAAACGGTGTTTTTAATATTTGCCTCTTTATTAAATTTGTCGCTGAATGTTAGATTTCATTCTCTCAAAACTTGTATGGTATATTTTAGAGAAGATGTAAAGCCCGACTATCAACCTGCCTTTACAGTAGTATAAACATTTATTGGAGTGTAATCATCATAAATATTCTAAAACACTTACACTTTTAATGACCTCTCTTTTAGAAAAATTTAAATGATTATTTCATTTGTAGTGGTTTAATTGGTTTTGAATCATTTCATGAGATGGATTGATACACCAATACAGCTACCGTAGAAAAGACAACGCGCTTTTTGCTAATTACTTTTGTCTCAAAATACAGATACCATTCCATTTGTTTGAGAAGTAGTTGACCGATACATTGGTTAGTCAGCTATAACTGAAGTAATTAGGCTAAGTAATAACTTTAGCTGTGGGTTACAACTTGGATAGCCAGTTAGTTACTCAACAGTAGTGATTGGCTAGTCAGTTATTAATCTAGTGGAAGGTAATTACATACGACGATTTCATTTACAAAATAAACAAGCTGAGGGGAAATTGGTCAACCAGCTGTTTGACACTGGTAGCCATGGCAACGGGCCAGCGATGACGTCATTTCTATTTCCGGTCTCGTCTGCCGTCAGCTGATCATCACTTACTTTACCATCCGGTCACGGGTCTGGAAGTACTCATTTTAATTCTGACATGCTGTCTGCCTTTTCGCCTATCTTAAATGAAACAACTAGAATAATTAGCTGTTAGAATAAAATAGCTGACAAACTTATAACATTTTGTTCATTAGCTACGATTAAAAATGTTACTCGTGTGAGCAAGTTGGGCCTAACATTTTGCCTGATTATTTATTGAATTTTGAATTTAATCGTTTGATTATTTTTTCTAGTTATTGTAGTACTAGAATTTCTTGTATTATATTATTTTACCTGTTTAATAAATTTGGCAGGGATTATACACGATTATTTTATTTTACAACATGGCTTCCTCTCACTGGGCCTCCGGGGTATGTAGAAACCACATGTGACAGCTTATTCTCCTAGTAAATGTTACCCGCCTGATAGAGGTTCAATCGTGCTACACATGTAGGAACAAAATACGACATCTTATTCCACTAGTAAATGTTACCCACCTGATACAGGTGCAATCGTGTTACACATGTAGGAACAAAATACGACATCTTATTCCACTAGTAAATGTTACCCACCTGATACAGGTGCAATCGTGTTACACATGTAGGAACAAAATACGACATCTTATTCCACTAGTAAATGTTACCCACCTGATACAGGTGCAATCGTGTTACACATGTAGGAACAAAATACGACATCTTATTCCACTAGTAAATGTTACCCACCTGATACAGGTGCAATCGTGCTACACATGTAGGAACAAAATACGACATCTTATTCCACTAGTAAATGTTACCCACCTGATACAGGTGCAATCGTGTTACACATGTAGGAACAAAATACGACATCTTATTCCACTAGTAAATGTTACCCACCTGATACAGGTGCAATCGTGTTACACATGTAGGAACAAAATATGACATCTTATTCCACTAGTAAATGTTACCCACCTGATACAGGTGCAATCGTGTTACACATGTAGGAACAAAATACGACATCTTATTCCACTAGTAAATGTTACCCACCTGATACAGGTGCAATCGTGTTACACATGTAGGAACAAAATACGACATCTTATTCCACTAGTAAATGTTACCCACCTGATACAGGTGCAATCGTGTTACACATGTAGGAACAAAATACGACATCTTATTCCACTAGTAAATGTTACCCACCTGATACAGGTGCAATCGTGTTACACATGTAGGAACAAAATACGACATCTTATTCCACTAGTAAATGTTACCCACCTGATACAGGTGCAATCGTGTACACATGTAGGAACAAAATACGACATCTTATTCCACTAGTAAATGTTACCCACCTGATACAGGTGCAATCGTGCTACACATGTAGGAACAAAATACGACATCTTATTCCACTAGTAAATGTTACCCACCATCTTATTCCACTAGTAAATGTTACCCACCTGATACAGGTTCAATAGAAAACAGGTTCCTACAATCTAGGAACCACATACGACTATCTTATGTAAAAACTGCACACAATCGCTTACCCTGTAGTAAATGACTCATTTTGGCTCAATTGAGGTCCAATGCCACAATCAATCGTAGAGGCAGCACATGACTGGGTATTTTCGTGGTAAATGACTCAATTGAGGTTCTTTTCTCGCGCGTCCAATTTTGCAGTTAGTTATTTCCTTTCATGGATTTCTATTCGTTGGAACTAATGAATGTAAAATATCAAACTGTAAAAACCCATCACCTTTGGGGGTATTGTTAAGAATTTCCTCCTACTTCACCGCAGTTTATATCACAATTATGAGTTATTTTTTAAACAAAAGTTTATAGTTACCATTTAAATTATATTTATCGGTTTTTATAATTTGTTGTAACGGAATGTAGGAGTGTATGGCTAAGTCTTGCAATGAGAGCTATGGTACTAGCTTATTCCCTATGGGAAGCTCGTTAAAGTACATTTTATCCAAACAAAAGCTAAAAAAGAATGAATTCAATATTTACACCTGTTCCTCATATACACAGCACACGCTATTCAAGAACCGTAGGCATTGTCCCCTTACAACTAACCAAGTCAATTGAAATCGCAAATTCTTTTTATATTGCATATGTTTCGTTTAGTAATATTAACCGGGACTTCCCGGAGCTACTAATTTATAATAGTCATTCAATAATTATCTTTAAGAAATAAATAGTAGACTTTCTACTAATGATAGGTATTGAGGAGTCCGAGCTTATCGTTAGACCAGGGTATAAGCCAACCTGACCCTTGGCCGGACTGTCACTCCCCCTATACTGATCAACACCTGTGCTGCTAATAACACGTACATATAATTAATACATATATAATAATACATGTGATTATAACAATACATATGCATTACCCACAGTAAATAACAGCCGACAATCATCTTATTTTCGAATAATTTTTTTTTGTTGCAGGTGCTTTCAAGAGCTCAGGACCTAGGCCTGTAAGTATACATTAGATTTTAGGTGCTAAAAAGTCTTGTTATATTTTAATGCTAGAGATATTCTACTTTTCCAAAATATTTTAAAACTGATAATTTATAAGAAATTTTGTAAGAGGCATGATATATAAAATAGCTTTTATTTTAATTAATATTTCATAACAATAAGGAATCTATAAGATTTTTAGTTCTAATTTCAAAGATAGTAAATAAATTATTTTTTATAGTATAAAATGTAATGTAGTAGTCTACTTAAAAATTACAATTCAGGATTCAAGAATCAATCGTTTATTACTCATTGATAAACACGTTACATTGAGTATGGTCAAAGAACGGCATGCTGGAGTACATTCAACAGTTGTGTTGAATTAAACTAACTTGCTTTACCTAGAAGCATATGATTTATTTAAATCATGTGTATTATTATTGTTTGTCTATCTTGTCACTTCTATTTTATGAAAACATTGTTTATATAAAGTCAAACAACTTTAAACTATTTTGTTTTACTTTTACTATCTTTAATAAGTTATGGGCCCAGCCTGTTTGACTTTGTAAAAAACTTATTAAAATGGATAAGGAAAGTACGAATGTCTAAGCATGATGAGGCTCAGTCATGGCGTAGATGAAAAAGAAAAATAGAATTTATGTTGAAACATTATGGGGCCCTGGACAATGGATTATTCACTGAATTATTCTAGAGGAGAACGAGTCAAGAAAGTCAGGAACAGGATATCTGTGTATGTTTGCTGGTGGAATCTTTAGTTGGTCTTCTGTAAAACAGCACTGTGTTACTTTGTCAACCACTGAAGCCGAGTTTGTTCCTACGAGTGAGTCTGCTAAGCAAATTGTGTGGTTGAAAACTTTGTTGGGCGAGATTTATGATCAAGAGATTAAGGCTATTCTTTTTATTGACAACACTGGAGCTGTACGACTAGCAAATAATGCTAGATGAATAATCTAGCATTCCTTGCTAATAATCCATAAACGGTCTATACACATCCATGCCAGATACCTATATGTGCGAGAGCAATTTCTTGGAGGAACATTCAATGTCCGCCATGTGTCTAGAAATGAACAACTAGCTGATTTCTTTACCAAGGGCCTAACAGTGTCAAGATTAAATAGTCTTCTTAAGCATGTTAGTTTGAGGGCATATTGAACCAAACTAACTAATTATTGTTTGTTTATCTTGTAACTTTTCTTTTGTGAAAACATTGTTTAAATATAGTCTTACAACTTTTAACTATTTTATTTTACTTTTATTATCTTTAATTAGTTGTCGGTTCATCAGCAGCTAAATAAATAGCTAAGATATATATATATATTTAGTGATATAATTGATTTTTGAAAGCTTTAGAATATAGCTGGAGAATCTCTTTGGACAATTTCTTTAAACATTTTAGGCCTAATATGTTATACTGTAATTGTTTTTATACTTGCTCAGTCTAACTAAAGGTACATCAATCATTTGGTCCATCATTTATGGTTTGTTATTAGTTTAAAATGATACTTACGATTGTAGAATTCGATACATCGATATGATAGTTTGATAGTTGTTAATTCGCTATGATCGATAGTCGCTAACTTTTTATCAAATCACTATCGCTTCGTGTATGTACAGGCAAACGACAGGTGTTTATATTAATCAGAGCTTGATTTTGAACGAGGTTATGTAGTTCATTATGTTTAGAGTTTATCTCATCAATAAAACCATTTAGACACACATTGACATCAACAACACCTTTTAAAACATTAACCACCTTTCGCACGGTATGATAAAGATTAATTATATCCTCGATATCCCATTCTCTGGAAACGATACTGTCGATTTATAACATACACGTTGTGCAGTAACATTTTATTTTATCAGTTAAACAATTGATTTGCAAATATTTCTCACAGTTTGTTCCCACACACGTTGGATGGTACTGTTTGCAGCCAAACCCATCACAAAACAAGCCTGTACCCTTACGGGTAATTATTTTAGAGGAAATGAAACATGGACTGTCATCGTTTTAGACTTCAACGATCATTAGCAGACGACACCTGATGTCTTCTGATTATCCAGATTATTCTGCCTTCAGATTTCTTAATGTTCGTGTTCATTCATACACATTGACCTGCCATTGAGTCCACCGAGGTTATTTTATTACCCATTCAGTTTTGTTTTCTGATATTTTTTGAGGAGATTGAGACTTTTTGCTGCCGGACAAATCTAATTTATCAAAATAGTTTGTGTTATTAGTGGAGATGAACTATTCCTAGGCAGGGAGTTGTAAAATGTGCTTCTTTTTTCACAGCTACTAAATGTTTGTTTCAGGACAACCAGGCCCTAGATGAAGATGTGCGGGAGCTCCACAATCTCAAGCCATTCACTGACAGTAAGTTATTGTATACACATTAATTGAACCCAATTTAGGACTTTAAAAAAATATTTCGTTTTGTAAAAATATATTGATATCGTTTTGGTAATATAGAATAGTGTTATTCCACAGTTTTATTGATTAGTATTATTGTAAGCAGAAGAACAAGGAGGAAGTGACGGAGCATTAGTGTGACCCGGCGCCACAGCAATGTCCTACTAACTTGCAGGCTTGGTTGGCCTAGTGTCGGTGTGACCCAGCGCCACAGTAATGTAGGATTGGTTGGCCAGGTTAAGGTGGGACCCAGCGCCTGCAATTTGGCCCAGGTTGGTGACCAGCGCCACTACGACATTAGGGTTGGCTAGTGTGTGGGCGCACAAGTTTTCTGTATAGGGGAGGTTGACCAGTGGGACAAAGCGCCTCAATAATGTAGGCCGGTTGCCTAGTGTTTAGCGCCACCCTATGACTGTAATATTCTGAGCTCTGTTCCTGTAGGTGTTAGCAGAGTAAGGTATTCTGTGTAGGCGAAGTTATTCTTGCCCAAACTCTGTAGGCTTGGCTTGTTAGCCACAGTGTAATATTCTCCTACACATTTGGTTGGTCCCTAGCCTGTAGGTGTGGTTTTACCCTAATATTCTCCTATCCTGTAGGCTTGGTTAGCCTAGTGTCTGTGTTACCCAGCGCCACAGTAATATTCTCCTATCCTGTAGGCTTGGTTAGCCTAGTGTCTGTGTTACCCAGCGCCACAGTAATATTCTCCTATCCTGTAGGCTTGGTTAGCCTAGTGTCTGTGTTACCCAGCGCCACAGTAATATTCTCCTATCCTGTAGGCTTGGTTAGCCTAGTGTCTGTGTTACCCAGCGCCACAGTAATATTCTCCTATCCTGTAGGCTTGGTTAGCCTAGTGTCTGTGTTACCCAGCGCCACAGTAATATTCTCCTATCCTGTAGGCTTGGTTAGCCTAGTGACGGTGTGACCCAGCGCCACAGTAATATTCTCCTATCCTGTAGGCTTGGTTAGCCTAGTGACGGTGTGGTCCAGCGCCACAGTAATATTCTCCTATCCTGTAGGCTTGGTTAGCCTAGTGACGGTGTGGTCCAGCGCCACAGTAATATTCTCCTATCCTGTAGGCTTGGTTAGCCTAGTGTCTGTGTTACCCAGCGCCACAGTAATGTTCTACTATCCTGTAGACTTGGTTAGCCTAGTGTCGATTTGACCCAGCACCACAGTAATGTCCCACTCTCTTGTTGGCCGGGTCGTTTGGTGACAGTTAGGAAGGCATGACACCGTGCTGCACAAATTATGTACCATTATCCTGTAAGCTGTAAGCTGTATGCTAAGTCGCTCGGTGGAGTGTGGGAGCATTAGTGTCACCCTAATTCCCAGGCGAGACGCTCGTTACCAGCTTGTCAACGAGTTTGCATTAATTAACTGTACCTGGCAACGACCCTCAACTCGTTCGGAGATTGATAAGCTTACTTTAAATTTTACATTCATTTTCCTTAATAAGTGGTATGTTTATTACAAAAAAAGATCTTATGTTGAAAATATAAAACTGTATATCTGCGTGTAGTGAAGATAAGTTACATTTTCTTATTTTGTGTTTTGTAAATATTTATTTATGAGGAAAATTATCAATTACCTGCTTCTAGGTTGTACGACATGTAAGGTTAAATAAATCATTGGCTAAGGTTATGATGTTGAAGGGATAACAAAATCACATAGACTTCGAGCCTGGCTAAGAAGTCGACTGACCTGAGGAGAGCTGCGTCTAGAGAATGACCTTACAGTCACTCACCACGACCTTAACCCCAATTTTACCGCAACTCATAAGCCTCTTTCCTGACCCAGGCTCTGATCTCATTGCTGGAACGTATAACTTCCATGATAATTCTACAAAAACATTACTATGAATATTACTACGTTTATTCCTACTACGTATATTAAATTGCTTAATACGGCTTGATCTAATAATTCTAAAACCGTATTAATTTCGTTTAGCCATAGTTTTAATTCGTTATCATTTAAGTATAATTAAAATTTAAACTTCAATATCTACAACAGCGCTACAATGCCTAGATAATGACAATTGAGTGGTTTTATTCCTGGCAGGAAAAGCAGTAAGAACCATATTAGGTATGTCACCTCAGACTAGTTGTAAAAATGCCATAGTTCCCTATTAACAGTTCCTTCAATTTATTTTCGAATCTGTATGTTATGTTAAATCTCACAGAACATCAAACCGATCTTTAAAAACCATGGATACAACAACAGTAAAAAGGTGTTCATGCAATTCAACACAGATTAACAGTATTTGAACATAAATTCAACTATATCGGGATAAAACTGTTTCAGGCTCTGCCAGAAAGATTACAAAAGTATTAACAATTTGGAAAAAGTTTAAATTAGAGATAAAAAGGTATCTGGTAAAGTCTTTAATGTTCTTTAATGATCTATGTTTTAATGTTGTTTAATGTTGTTTTAATGTGTAATGTTTTATCAGACTGTGTTGATTGACTGCAGTAGTAATTATATGCTAAAGACTTTCTGGGACTAATAACTAATGCCGTGCCACTACTAGAGAAAATCAATTACTACCCATATAATTGAATAATTTATACCCGTTCAATAAATTTTATTAATATTTCACACTAAATCTAAAATTTAATAATACAGTAATCATTAATATTTTATTATCAAAAATCATATAAACATATGTGTAATGTATTTGTACAAACTAATATTATTTATTATTACTATTTATATTTTTTCATTATATATAATTCAAGATATTAATCTAATGTAATAAAATAATTTTACATTCAAGTCGACGTGTATGTTTACCAAACTCACCATTACAACACTACCCCTACCCATACTCCATAAAACGTAACAAAATATAATTAATTTTATTCATATTAATTACCTCAGTAGATTGGTTTTGTAAATTGGATATCCATTAGAATCTGTGTTCAGATGCAGTCCGATATATTTCAATAATATTTAATTTTTTACTACATAGTTAGCCTTTAAATCTCCACAGAACCCTTTAAAAGGATTTATATTTTTAAATATAAAACAAGATACAAATTCAGATTCAAATACAAATTGCTTTATTGCCACAAAAACATTTTACAATCACAATTCCCTTGTAAAGGAAAACAGATGACATGGTCAATAAAACTTAAAAATAGACATGTATGCATAAAACAAAGTAATAACAATAAAAATTAAAACAAATCAAAGTGAGCATTACAGGCATATCGAGAGAATCTCTATATTAATCCTGAAAAAATCACTGATTTTGTAAATATAGAAAAAAAGGCGACTTTGGGTAAAACTGACTTTGGGAGGTGCCAGTCTCTGTTCTCGGTTGTACACAAGCTACAATCAGCTTAATTAAAGTAAAACTCGCTACGTATAACTAATTAAAATGTATGCACTGTTTCACTTATAATTGCTTGCTTGCTCCAATTAGGGGCATTTTAACATAACGATTTAGCACTTTTGGAATATATTTTCTGCGAATGTTAGTAAGTTTAATAAAACTAATTAAAGAAGACACACTAATTTCTAAACAAATATAATATAACTTAAAATATATTTGGTTATATCAATTTTTATGTTACGGTATATTTTTATTTAAGTTGATATTGACTTTACAAAGATATATAATAAAATAAAATATCAGGCATGAGGTCCACAAGGATGTCGTGTACCCTGGAGCTATATTTCTTTAATTAGATATAATGAGGTTTAACGTGAAGTTTTTAGACGAAGTAACATTTTATTAGTAATCCCTATAACCTACTTCTATTTACAATTAAATTTTCCCATTTCGAATATGATCGTAAAAATACACTGTACACTAGCACACTGTTACATTTTAAAATACCCTTATTAAAATATAACAACAAAAAAGATAAAAAAACTTATACAGCACATAAAAAATTTTGCCGTTTCAAAGAGGGGAGTTATTGAAAAGAGACACCATTTTAGAAAACTATGTCAGGAGTACAAAAAGGACTCAGCATGGGGCAGTCCCAAAGAGAACAACAATTCCTCATGTCATCGCTTGGAAAATACAACAATTCATATGTTTTATTACGCCTTTTTGGAATTATAATTCATCTTTTCGATGCATTTTTCGTTTTTATACTTTAAAATATATTAGTAAAATGGCATGCACTTATAAAATTGATATAATCCTCTCATTACTGATACATTACGGTGTTGTACAAATTATTATCTAAATAATCATTTCTCAAATTATATTTTTTGCAAATTTAAATAAGGTATAAGGCTGTTACCTTCGTCTCCATGGTAGCACCTAGGACGGTGACCCATTTTTTCGTTTTGGGGTCCCCAGATGTGAAAACACCAATCGTTCTAAACGAAGTATACTAATTATTTAATGAGTGATGTTTAACAAGATTACTCGTGTGAACATGCTTTGATCGTCAAGTAAATACTTGGAGTAGTGGATCTATTGGGATAAATTCGAAAATAAGATATATGGGTTTGAATAGTGAAATAGTTTTAGGGCATTTTTGTCCATAGTGGTTGTTTTGACGTTTTTTGTAAAATAGCGTCTGTCTACTGACCCTGAGCGTTACTCTGCATGTGTCTCTACAAATAATAAAATACAACACAGTGCTTGAAAAAAGTGTTAGTTTATAACTATCTTAAACCCTTTACTGTACCTGTCTTTGAAAGAAAATTTTGAATTTTTTAAACAATTTTAAATTGTTTTTTCTTAACTTGTGGGTGGATAGTTTTGGATCTTGATACCATTTTTAAGGTAATATCGATAATCTGGATAGTTTGATAAACCAAAATGAGTCCCAATTCATCCGAATTTATCGGCTTTCCACTGTAGTTCTTAATTAAACTAAGTAATTTTATTAAATAGTTTAAAATACATTGTCGTTGTTTTAATACATGATTATACATATTTCACCATTCAACGGGCCACCAGATACTAAATTAAATATATGGAAATTCACTGAGGATGCAGGTCTGCTGCCACGGAGTTATTTTATTTGTTTCATGAGACAAGGCTTACTTTTGTTAATATCAACGTCTTTACTCAAAATAGTGGGCACAAGGAATGGTAGAATATTTATTTTACTTTAATTGTTTGTTTAAATTTTTAAATTTGTTTGGTTCAAGTGCCTACTAAATCAAAGCCTTACTCTAAATTGGCAAGTTTGAATGCTCATAGTGAGACATTTACTAGAAATTATTCAAGAAGAAAATTAAATACTATGACAACTTGAATGGTGATATTAAAGATCATAATTAGTTGAATGCAATACCGCAAACATAGCTCTAAGGGTTAGTTTAAAAAATGACGCCTGTTTGAAAATTGAAGGTTAGGAACTTAAACAACTGCCATTTTGTTTTGAATTAACTGTTTGAGGTCAAATTTGTAACATTGTTTTCAGATTAACAAATTCAATAACATGTAAATAATAGTATCAACTTAAGATTATTTTCATCCCATTCCTCGTGTGCCGTCATCCATTAGGTGATATCCGATCACCATGTAAAATAAATTGTAGCTTACTATTACTAGAAATGATTTTCTAAACTTTTCAGTAATATCAATTTCGTTGTAAAGTCATAAAGTCGTCCTAAGACTTAGCTGTTACCATTTATAATGTTCCTGTAAAATAGTGTTGTAGAATATCGTGAAAACCTACTTTATTTTGGTTTAACAAGCTGTAACGTTGCTGTGTTGTGTTGAGAGGGTTGTCGGTTGTTTCAGATCTGATATCTATGCAGAAGAGCAGTTCCCGTGTGTTCACCGATGTGAACGGCCATCGAGAAGCCCATATGGAGAACAAGCAACAAGGTAGGAATCGTTCAACACTGTGTGAACAGTTATTTAAACAGATCAAATCAAATCAAACATTTCTTTAGTACTGTTTAACTTAGACCTGGCATGCTTAACAAGATACAAACAATATTCTATTGAAATAAAAAAAGACTTTTAAAATATTATTTTTATAAAAAATTTAACGCTATAGAAACATTCTAACCACATATTCCTTAGGTAAACTTTTAATTTTACAATCTACTGTCCCAATTATTATGAGTTGTTCAGGAAGAGAGTTAAATAACGTTATTGAGTTATAAAAAACATTTTGGTTTTCTAGAATAAAATTGTGAAGTAAGGAATGTTCTATGTAAAATAGTTTATCTTTTCATCATCTTATATCGCAATTGAGGCAACACGTTGTAGAAGACATTGAACATTGACATCGTTAGAATGTAGAGTGATGTACAGTAACATCAGTACTGTAAACAGTAAGCAGTCCTGTTTTGATTTAAAATAGCGTACAAAACTCTCTTGGTTTCAGATAGGCTAACCACAGGCAGCAGATAGGAAGACTAATTTATTTAGTGACATTATTGACAACAGACATAAGGGCAGATACAGTTACCTTGTGATGCTCGATTATTCAAAGGCATTTGACTCTATGGATCACGACATGTTGATTGCCAAGATGCACTATTTCGGTTTTAGTGACGAGGGGTCATGGGTTTGATCGCATCTCACAGACCGGCTTCAGATCACCAAACTGGGGCTCATTCTGTCCACACTTTACACAACAGACTTCCCCAACTGTGTAAAGCACTGCACGGCTCAATTGCATGCTGAAGACTCCCAGTTAGTGTTGTCATATGAGCCTGATTTTATGAGAGAGGCATTCAGTCAAATCAATACTGATCTGCAGATCATTTTAGAATGGTCTGTTGATAACGGCCTCAAGCTCAATTCCAATAAGTGCACTGTTTTGCACATTGCACCATTTGACCTAGTACAGACTCTTAAAGATCAGGGAGTGGGTATCTTGCTTTAAGGCCAGAGTCTAACAGTGTATGACCAAGTCAAGACTCTTGGCGTCGTGATTGATAAAGGTCTTACCTTCACAGATCATATCACACATGCCTCCCGACAAGCTCTGGGAATACTGAGAGGTCTGTATAGGTTCAGAAGTTTGCTGCCAAAGGCCGCCAAAGTACAGCTAGTGCAGTCACTAATTCTTTCAGTATTCAATTACTGCTTTCCTGCTTATGGCAACAGCCTTGCTAGGAAGGATTTGGATCGGATCCAAAAGCTTCAAAACTCAGCTGTGCGTTTTATTTTCTGCTTAAAAAGATCCCACCATATAACTTCCTACCGAGAAGCGGTCAAGCTGTTGCCTATGGAAACTGTTTGCAGGATTTTGACTTGCTGCATGACTCACAGAGTTATGATATCTCGCGAGCCCGACTAAATTTGCGAGAGATTCTCCTCCCGCGACGAGGATTCCGAGCGTAGGACTCGCCGTGGTGGGAGACTTCACATTCCTAGATTAAATCATGAGTTTGGACGAAGGGGTTTTTCATACTTTGGCCCCCAGCTGTACAATGAGCTCCCTGGTAGCTTAAAAGAGCTGAGTCTTGTCTCCTTCAAAAGAAGAATTAAGGAAATGTTTTTCATGGATGAATTGTAAATATTTGGTATGTGTATATGTATATTTTATGTGTTTTATGTATTATTGTATTTTTATTTTATTTTTGTACTGTTGACTATAGTTGTCCTAAAAACATGATAATGTTTCAGATAAACGCTGTAAATAAAGGCATTTGTATTTACAGTATTTATTTATTTAGGCAAAAAATTCTTACTCTGCACTTATACAGAAAAAATACTCTTATTGGAAAATTAAAAAACCCTTCCTTTTCAATTGCAAAAAACTAACATAATTAGTTGAGGGAATTAACAAAGGTATCCATTGAAACTATAATAACACGTTTGCTAATTAAAAAAAACTCTAATAATAACTCCAACCAACAGCAGTAAACATAACAACTGATCGTTCCGTTTCGTTGTCTCGTCGTCTGCCGCGAACAGCTGACAGTGACGCATAAAAACATTGCATTGCGGTATCACATTCAGACCGAACTATAAATATTTTATGTTCATATTAAAGCTGAAATGTATTACATAACACTCCTTAGAACTTTACTCATTCACGATCGCGGTATAATACCCTTTCAATCCAATCATTTATCAGGCATGTTTTAACTACTATGAGTATTCACAATATGTGATTGCCTCCAATAATGAGTGTGTTTGTAGAGCAGGACTTCAAGTTCAGGGGTTGGTGTATTCACAGTAGGTGTCAAAGGGAATAAATATGTTTGCTATTACCATAGATAGAAGACCGTATACGGTCTTTTATCTGTACTATTACCTCCTAACAGCCCTCCATAAATCCCGTGCTGAAACCCGACAGCTATTTATCACAGACTATTGCTATAAATTAATAAGTTTTTTGTTAATGTCAACGGTATTTCTACACGAGAATATCAAACACTTTGAAGGGAAAACAGTCCAAACCCATCAGATCTTGTGGACATCTCGGGAATCGAACCCGTGAGACCTCTTTCACTTAAGTCCAAGACACTAACCGTTAGTTAAGCTAGCGAGATGTTTGTCAATTTCTGAATTTTTTTAATATGTTTGAATTAAATAATTGGATTGATTTTTGTTTTACTGCGATTTTTAGCCTTGAATTTAAATTATTAAAACTAAAAACTTCCAACCAAAAAGGTACAAAATTAACTTACATAACTAAGTTATTAGAATATTCAATGAAGTTTGCCAAATTAGACTAGAATAATAGCTATTTAAAGATTTTTCTGGAATAAACTTAATCTACTTATAGATTTCATCCACGCGTGTTGTTTCACAATACAAAAAATTAATTACCATATAGTGATTACAATAATTATTCACACTGTACTACACTATATGATATTTAGAATTTTTCCCAATTAGTTTGAATTTATAGCGTGAGAAGATGCTTTTCTTTTTTTAAATCTCTATCCCTGAAATACTAGACACGTCCAAGAGTGAGGGATTATTTCCTGTTGAAATTAATAATTAATAAATACCTTCCAGGAAGAATCCCCAATCGTTGGTCTGTAAATCGGATATAGGTACAATAATTTTAGTTCAAGACTTTAATTCAAATTTATTTAGAAAGGTTACGCGCGACGGCCGTGAGGAGAAGGGAATAGATTGGCGCCACCGGGGTAACTTATAACCAAATTTAGCCAATCAGATCGTCACTCCTTATTGTCCTAACTAACTGTCCTCCGTCACCTATTGTTATTTCTGACTTGTTGTTTGAGTCAAGTATTCAAACGTTCGACTCGTAACCAATGAAACGGTTAACTTCCTGTCAAGGGTGTGTACAGCGAAACTGACGATCCGAACCTGTAGGATTCTCGGAAACGTATCGAATCATGTTAATACTGGCTTAATTTTTTTTGAAATCCAGAAGCTTATGGGAACCGACTATGAATTTTCAAAATTAACTTAAAATTTTAGAGGTTTAATTTTAATCCAAATTATTGAGGCTCAAATAAAAACAAATTCGAATTTCAGAGGCTAAGTGATGATTCAAAAGTACTTTTATCATTTCAGATTAAGAGGTTTTGTAATTCTTTTAGGTTTTTTCCCAGGACCATGGCGTTTTCTGTAAGCGAGCTACTTCGAGATAATGAATTGTGAATAGTTGTGAGCAATGGTCGGTGGGTATAGTTATTCTCTTGTGTGGATTAACATCCGCACTATTGAATAATACTGCAAAGACCATCATCATAATTAGACCAGTTCGTAATTCAGACGCAATGGTTCAGACTCCACGTGAAACTGTAGGTACCTTAGACATGCCATTGACTGTTCGGCCATTCTGTCAAAAGAAAATGTCAGCCATAGTCAGTAACAAGACTAGAAGATCACGCTAAATCATCTTATATTCATTTCTCATTCATACTTGGCTTAAAATACCTGGATAGGTTGCCATTTCAGTTTCTAACTAGCTAACTAACAGAAGTTGTTGCTGAAAAAGTCCTCTGTTTGCTACGGCGATGGTCTGGCCCATGACAAAATCTGCCCCGGAGCGATTCAATAACATTGCCAAAATAGAGAAAACAAGCGTTGCAGAGATTTCAAATAATCCTGTTTTGATCGGATTCATTTTGTTAGCGATACACTGTAACCGGGATTTGATAGAGGATATAAAACTGTACTTCCGCTGGCCGGTTCCGATTCAATAAACACATTTAGTTAAGCCTACAAGTTAAAATTATATAACAGCTTTTTCGTTATCCACAATCGAGTATTTATTTATTGAATTATAATACGTAATAGTGATATGCTAAAGTCCAAAATAGCAATATTGCCAAGACGATCAATTAAAATTAAATAATTAATGATGATATGATGATGAATGATGTACGAGAACAATATACCTGTATCTAACTGTATTAGGCAAATGCAAAAGTAAACGTTAACATATGTGTTTGGCAAAAAACAAAAACTGAAACTCTAAAGAAATGCAATGCTGTGATTGTAATTCTAATTATATAAAAAATAATAATTATATCCTTATTGGTTCAAAAATAGAATTATAATTCAACAAATCAATTTCACCCCTATACAATTTAATAGCCAAAAAGCTTTGATAAGGGATAAAATTGTAAAATGAACAGTGTGACACCGAGGAACAAAACACTATCGAGTTGAGTAGGTTACTAGTTCGTAGTTCTTTATTGAGCATTTTGACGTAAATACATACTTATACTGTCTTTATTACAGTGTATATACAATCGACAGAAAATCAAGGAGTATACTTTTTAGATGACTTCTATACATGTTGAAATTATTCATCCCTTTTAATTTCAATGGCAGACTTTTATCGCGGAGTATTTGAAATGTTTTTTTGAAAAAATGGGGTGGAGTAAGGAGGTAGGCCTATATTTAGGATATGACAAGGTTCACCCCTCGTACTACGAAGTAGTGGTACCTGTTCTTGGTTGGGAAGAGGTTTTTGAAAAGAATGAAATATGTGTGGAACAAAGGCGTGTTTCAAGAATATATGATGAAGGAAAAGTTAAAATTTTGCTGGATATGAAAGTATTTGCACATGATTCCCTATTCGGTATTTGAAAAATTGCCCTCATTTATTTCCTCTGCAACCTAAATAAAAGATTGGCTTTGCTACTTTCAAAACCCCAAATAGGGAGTCCATAAGTCAAATAGGGATATATAATACCGTAGTATGCCGCAATAAGCAGCTCGATGGAGGCAAAGTAAGACAGCTTCTGCAGTACAAATGTACCCTGACTCAGTTTTTTGCACACATTTTCGAAGTGCAAGTGGAACGAGAAGTTCAAATCAATAAGCAGATCAAGAAACTTTACTAATGATGTTGAAAAAAGTGCTCCATTTGAGTATTTTTTTAAACATTTGCTTTGACTGGGTTTTGTTCTAGCCAGTCAAGAAGAATATTTCCTTGAAAAAAGGTTTGGAATTATAAGTCATTCCTGGAAGTGTTTGAAAAATTTAGGGAAGTGTCGACAGCATACAGAAAAACCTTTAGGCCAAGAATATTTTTGTGAAGATCGTTGATGAAAATCAGGAAAAGTACTGGTCCGAGAATTGACCCCTGTGGCACACCCCTCCTTACGACCCCTCTTTGTGAAAACCTGTTACGAATTTCTCTCGAATGTTCGACGCATGTTACTTTGATGCATTGAGCCCTATTGATGAGAAAAGATTTGAATCATTTATATGCCTTGCCTCTGATACCCATGATGAACATTTTTCTAAGCAATATATCGCGGTCATCGTGGTCAAATGTTTTGACGAGGTCAAAAAACAAGCCAGACGAATATTTTTCCGAGTCTATAGCATTAACAAATTTTGCACAACAGAATATGACATCGACTATGCTTTTTCCTTTAATGAATCCAAACTGTTTGGAGGAACAATAATTTGCCATTCAGAAAGTTCATAAGTCTGTTCAATAGAATACGTTCAAAAATTTTGAAAAAGTGAAGGCAATTGAGATAGGCCGATAATGCAGATAGAGCAGTCCAGTGTGCTCCCCTTCTTGTGGACTGGTGTAACAATTGCTAATTTTTAGTATCCTGGAAAGTGCCAGTTGAAAACGATTCATTCATCAAACTTCAAAGAGGCTGTGCAAGATCAGAAGCCACCTCCTTTAAAAGCGCCGATGATATACCATCCAAACCAGCTGAAAATTTGCACATCAATGAACGCAGTGCAAGGAAAAGGTATTGCTGGGGTTTTTAAAATCACCTTTGTGTTTATGACTTGTGTTACAAAATTTTGTTTTTCCTGCACGCGGGCTGATCGCCTAACCACGACTAACGAAACAGCACCTCCAGTGAGGAGCGGAGGGGTGGGGGTCCCATTCATGTCTGATATCGTATCAACTCCTACTGCTTTACCTTTCAGCACGCATGCAGGAAAAACTAAGTTTTTTAAACCCTGAAGACGCGAGACGTTAATGTTTCAGTCCCGGGAAACGTCGGACTATAGTGACTGGATCGATATTTTGTGTGTGTTGTGCATTACTGACGAGATCTAGCCACAAAAGTAAAAATAGGCGAGTTTTTCCAATAAAACGGATAATATGGAATATACCTCATCAAAAAGCATGTCTTTTAAAAGTGAAAAACTAGTTTTTGGCAATCGAAGCTGGGATAGACTGATAAATATAAGACTAACGAACTTTGACTCTAGATTTCTATTCAAATACGAGTGTGGATGTTTCAACACGGTTGTTTTTTCAGTGAGTCAAAACGGCGAGAAGGTGGAGGCCGTTGAGTTGGTAGCTGACGCCAAGCAGGAGCCAGGGGCTACGCCCGCCACCCACGTCCATGCTGAGCTGGAGGTCCCATCCCGAGGCATCCACCGAACCTTCGACACGGGCGCTGACAAGCGAAAGATTATGGTTTCTAGACCCGACCAGGACGAGAACATTGTAAGTAATAATGTTAGTCCTTTTATTGAGATATTTCCTTTGGCACAAGTCCATCACACACACTTTAAATAATCGAATTTTGTTCCAAAATAATAAGCATAAAAATTAGTTTACCTAAAATATCCTGATCACTTGAACTAAGAGTGATTATGAGTTATTAGGTGGCTGATCGTACCTCAGGCCTTTCCCTTGGTATAATTTTTTTCAGGGAGAGGTGGAAGAAATACACACAGGTAGACTGTAGTATGGGACTCCCCTGAAAACGAGGTTACCCTCTAAAAAACCTTCTCTCCTTTTTAGGATTCTAACCTGGAACTATTTGTCACTTTACAACAGGCTGGGCCTAAATTTTGCTTACGTTCTTGGGGCTCACTCCATGTCCAGGCGCTTGTCTGGGGATCTGGGCCTCCTTACGGTCCAGATCGTTTCTTCTCTAGAAGGACGCCCCGTAGGAACTGTGACAAACAATCCCAGTTTTCCTCGTCCTCAATGATCTTGTGGCAGACGTGTACACCTAAAACACCAAGTGTTCGTTGGTATAAGTCGAAGTATTTTAAAGATATATTAATAAAAGTCATCATTTCATTTTTAAACAATTTAAAAACTTTACTGTTTTTTTTGTTTTGGTTTAAAACTTTAAATTTTAAACTTTAGTTAAAGTTTAAAGTTAGTTAAACTTTAACTTAAGTTTTTAAAAACTTTTTTAGTTTATTTTAAATTTCTTAAATTGAATTGTTTATGCGTATAACATTATTTCATTAAAATACTTGATTTAAATTTTAATTAAACTTAAATAATATCTATTTTACATATCAGTTAAATATATTTTTTAATAATATAAATGCCACAAAAGTCTTATAATCAATTGCGTGTGCCCTTTAGTTTTCTAACTGAAATTGATTAGTATGACAAACTTGGCAACAGTTTCATCTATTGTAAACAGTTTAGTTGCATTAAAAAACTTCCGCCTTTTACAAAACAGCGTAAAGTTTATCTTAACTTTCATAATTGCATCAACTTCATTTTACGAAAGTCTAATGGGGTTAAAACTCGGTAGCTTCGCCTAGTTTGGGAATAATTTACATTATCATCAGAGTTCCTCATAATTTTGTATACAGGGTGTTCATTAAAGTTGGGGACAAACTTCAAGGGGTGATTGCACTCATCAAAATAAACAAAAAATATATTGAATAAACATATGTCGAAAAATCCTTCGTTTAGTCGTTAGCCGCCATTTTGTAATTGTTACAAAAATCGTTATATCTCAATAACTATATCAACAGAACCCAAACTTTGCACATCAACTATTAACTTAAAATAGTACTTTATTTTCCAAAAGGGTTTTTTTATTTTTAAAAACAACAAATGTTTAATCTTTAATTTTTATTTTTTATCAAAAAATGATATAAACGAAATCTTTACGGATTACACTTTTAATGTAGCTTACAGAGCCCATCAAGGGTGCATAAAAAGCATTTTTCTAACAATTATGAAATAAAATAAAGCTGTACTTTGAATAGTACAGTACATTAAGTGTTAATATTAAAAATTGTTTTGCAATATTTCAGTATTTTGTATGCATTAAATATAGCTAATTAGGGAATATTTGTTCTGTAGTGCATTGTTCTGTGGCTTAAATAGTTCTTGAGATATAACTATTTTATACTATGCACTGCTAGCGGCTAACGAATTTTTGGCAATATTATTTTTTGTTTATGATGACTGCTCATCTGCTAACTAAATTTTTAATATTGCAGCAGTTTCTGTAGCTGTATGCACTGCTCATCTGGCTAACTAATTGTTTCAATATTGCAGCAGTGTTCTGTAGCTGTATGCACTGCTCATCCTCAGCTATTGTTTCAATATTGCAGCAGTGAACGTAGCTGTATGCACATGTCCTCTGGGCTAACTAATATTTTCAATATTGTAGCAGTGTTCTGTAGCTGTATGCACTGCTCATCTGGGCTAGCTAATTGTTTTGCAATATTTCAGTAGTGTTCTGTAGCTGTCATCTAATCTAGCTAATTGTTTGGCAATATTGCAGCAGTGTTCTGTAGCTGTATGCACTGCTCATCTGGGCTAACTAATTGTTTGGCAATATTGCAGCAGTGTTCTGTAGCTGTATGCACTGCTCATCTGGGCTAACTAATTGTTTTCCAATATTGCAGCAGTGTTCTGTAGCTGTATGCACTGCTCATCTGGGCTAACTAATTGTTTGGCAATATTGCAGCAGTGTTCTGTAGCTGTATGCACTGCTCATCTGGGCTAACTAATTGTTTGGCAATATTGCAGCAGTGTTCTGTAGCTGTATGCACTGCTCATCTGGGCTAGCTAATTGTTTTCCAATATTGCAGCAGTGTTCTGTAGCTGTATGCACTGCTCATCTGGGCTAGCTAATTGTTTTCCAATATTGCAGCAGTGTTCTGTAGCTGTATGCACTGCTCATCTGGGCTAGCTAATTGTTTTCCAATATTGCAGCAGTGTTCTGTAGCTGTATGCACTGCTCATCTGGGCTAACTAATTGTTTTCCAATATTGCAGCAGTGTTCTGTAGCTGTATGCACTGCTCATCTGGGCTAGCTAATTGTTTTCCAATATTGCAGCAGTGTTCTGTAGCTGTATGCACTGCTCATCTGGGCTAGCTAATTGTTTTCCAATATTGCAGCAGTGTTCTGTAGCTGTATGCACTGCTCATCTGGGCTAACTAATTGTTTTCCAATATTGCAGCAGTGTTCTGTAGCTCTATGGATACAGCACTCATCTCGCTTAGCTAATTGTCTGACATTATTCCAATAGCGTTGTTGATCTGTATCCACTACTGATCCAGACTTCGGATTATTTGCCAATCAGCTGGTGAGGGCCACGAGCCACGACGCAACTGCGGGATTTAGAGCTTCATTATAACGGATTTGTCAGGTTGATTCCCTTATGAACCTGGATTAGTCTCAATAATATGCATTTCCTTGGAAAACTTATTGTGTTACTATCTATTTCAATAAACCGATTTGATATTTTAATTCGGTTATTTCATAAAGAAACAACGAAATAAGCTTTCAATAAAAAAATATATAGTCTAGTAGCATCTCACATCTAACGTGTAACACCAAAACCCCAGAATAAAGTTTAGTACGCAATTTAAAGAAGTACTGTATAGTATGATTGAAATAACTTAGGAATTCAACCAGAATCAATTGTTTTCGTTTGGAAAACAATTAAGTATCGGTACGTGACAGGTTTGGAAGCTAAATAAATTATACATACTTAAATACAGATTTGTTTAATACAGGTTTTGTACACACAAATTACCCAAATTGTGCAAAAAATAAAACAATTTTAAACATTTTCAATTTTTAATCAAGTATAAAGTTCATAAGTATCAATATGTTTAGAATCAGTACAGTGCTCATAAAATTGCCTTCGTAGTTATATAAATGAAAATACTCAAATTCAATTAAAAATTCGTTATTGTTAACACAGTAAGTGCATAACACATAACAGTCATAATTACATAATACAGCAATCTAGTAAAAATTTAAAAATATCCAAAAGGACTATAACACTTCTTAAGAACAATAAAGGCATTTTTTCGTTTAGCATTTTTTAACTTATTATGTTTGTTCACCTCTAAGGGACAATGAAAGATCGTAGAACATTTTTCTAGTTGTGAAATAAGTTTGGTTTTCAAAACTGGTAGTTTTGTATTTAGGGATAGGTATGTTGTGATTTAGGAATAGGTTTTTGGAGATTGAATTTTGACTGAGGGTGTTTAGGAAACAGATCGTTTTTCTTCAAAAAAATCAAACAGTTGAAAATATAAATTTATTTATTTGACGGAAACCGCTTTTTACAATGAAATAGTAAAAGATTATATATATACACAAGTATTTGAGTACAATAAACACAAAGTGTACAGTACAAAGCAGTTACTTATTATTTAAATTGTTCAGTTGATTAATAATTAAAATTAATTAAATTGATGGAAAGGTTGTCATATTGTTTTACTTAAAGACGTAAGTACTTTAAATTCTATGGAAAACATATATTTACAGTTTCTTTATTACATTTACTGTGACATTTTTTGAATAGATTTAGTCCAAATATTTATTTAGTCAATATTTACAGTTTCTTTGTTACATTTACTGTGACATTTTTTGAATAGATTTAGTCCAAATATTTATTTAGTCAATATTTACAGTTTCTTTGTTACATTTACTGTGACATTTTTTGAATAGATTTAGTCCAAATATTTATTTAGTCAATATTTACAGTTTCTTTGTTACATTTACTGTGACATTTTTTGAATAGATTTAGTCCAAATATTTATTTAGTCAATATTTACAGTTTCTTTGTTACATTTACTGTGACGTTTTTTGAATAGATTTAGTCCAAATATTTATTTAGTCAAAACTCTATACAGACTATGAATTAGAATACAGGGTGAGGTTTTATAGTGATCCAATAGCTAAATTTTTAATTACACGACTTGGCACCACTCTTTTTTCCACTCAAGTTTGGAACTTGATCAATTCAAATTATTCAAATTTTTACTCAGGAATACAGTTTCAGATTTTATCAATATGGCCACCATTTTCCAAAATGGTGGATACCTTAAAACTGTCTTATGGAACACTCTATATTTTATTTTGTTTTTGGACTCCACTCTCTAATAGACTCTTTTGTAATAGGGTGTTTTCAATATCTCTAATTGTTTAGAAGCTACTTGGTCTTTTGGTTTCATTGATATGAGATTTTTACCTAAGCGTTTAAGTATCGTGATTTGACAACTAATAATGAAAACCTCCTGTCTACGTAGCTCCTAAGCCATTAAAGACAACGAAAAGCACTTAATCACAAAAATGTTTATTTAAGAGAGTAAAATCCTTAAACAAAATAAAATACAGAGCGTTCCATAAGAGGGTTTAAATTAGCCGCCATTTTGGAAATTGGCGGTCATATTGAAAAAATCTGAACTTATATACCTGAGCGAAACATTAAATTGAGCAAGTTCCAAATTTAAAGGGTGGTGCCAAGTTGTATAATTAAAAAGATAGCAATTGGGTCACTTAAAAAAATTCAACCGGTATAATATCGCCTAGTAGCAGTTTTCTTCTTCATAAGGGTAGAACCTACACGATTGAATATAGTTTTTTATCTCAGCCATGGTGTGTTCCAGTTGGATGGGTACCGCTCGTACACCGGTGTGCAGTACTCCCCACTGGACATGGCCAAGTACGTGTTCTGGACCGGGGACGAGAAAGGAGTCACATCTGCCATCGAGGAGTTCCTCCAAGACGGACTGGTAACTTGGCTAAATCTGTGTTACATGTACAATAGAATAAACTATAGGACCATTGTGAATGTCATACAACATCCAAGACTATACTACTCACATTTATAATCCATTATAAACTATATAGAGTGTCAAAAACGTGTGTGTTCTACAAGTTAAAATATATCAAAAATGTTTAGTAGTTTTTTTTTGCTTAAATAATATCCGCCATTTTGTTTATTACATGTGCTTTTTAGACTCCAGAATGAATTAATATAGTGATTTTGAATTTACTTTGTAGCTTCAACGTTCTAGATTCTTTATAGTATCTAGGTTAGTTTATCCATACATACTATAAAAATGGCGGTCATTTAAAATCTTCCATTATTTTTATTGAAGTTATTTTATTGATAATGGTAATACAAATATAATAAGACCTCAAACGATAAAATAGATTCGTTATTAAAAACCAATACGGTAAATATACAGATTACGGTGCCCACAATTTTTAAGGTCTGTTATTAAAAGCCACACTACATTTAAGAACGTCGGTTCTTTTCTTTTTATCTTTCTTTTTTCCTAAAGTCTTCTAAGTAGGCAAAAGATAACAGAATTGCTCAACTAAAATAGGTCGAATGTTTGTAACAAGGCGTTGTACTCGGAGAGTAAGACTACGTTCGTCAGAACGACCGTCAAACAGCTGGTAGTGAATTCGGACTTTTGTGACATTTTAAATAAAGTACTCACAACACGCATTCATAGATTTAGAAACAATAGTCAAGATTCAAGATTTTATTCAGTCATTATGTTTATAAAAACAATAGGCCAAGTCACTAACCTAAATATCAAATAGAACAAAAAATATGAGTCTCTACGAGTCTATGAGTCTCATATGAGTTTCTTGACTAACAAATGAGTCCAAAGCATTGAGTCCAAGTAAAAGTCCAAGCAATATCAAACACAGGCTACATGCTACAAAAGCAACACTACTACAAGGACATTCCATGCACAAAACAAAAAATGAAAATAAAAAAAATTATATCACACGCATACCTCAAACGCGACTCTCTACAGTAAAATTACATCGATTTACTGTAATCTTTTTAAAGCATAATACAAATCCTTTGGGAGCTACATTACTTTGACTCCAAGTCACAGTTTTTGTTGTACATTTTAGAAAAATGAACGACATGTTATCTGTCAGCATAACACGTTCTTCACTGCATTATTGCTAGCTTTCTTTTACTTTCAAAGCATACTAACTTTAATAACCTACCTCAATGTATTTCAGTTCTTGATATTTTCATTAAAATAAACAAAGTCTCAAAACAAATAACGTATGAACATTTCTCCAAGAAAACGTTGAATATCCACATAGGGAGCTTTGCAACACGAAAATAGGATTTGATAGCACACATCTTGCCAAAGGGGGTTTTGGAGGAAGAGGTCAGCCGTGTTATCTATTCAACGGCTGCACTGCCGCTATCTGGACAACTTTACTGCCGGTTTGGGCAAAACGATCCGGCGCAAAACAAATTCTAACCCTTCTAACCCTTCTCCACGGCAAAAAAATCTTAACCTCAAAACATCGGTGACAATTTGAAGAAACTGGAGTGAGTTTAATTATCTGCAAAATAGGGGATCGTGTATTAACAATCGAAAGTAAGTCAAATAATTTACGTTTATTTCACTTCAAATCCAGAAAAATAAATAATAAAAAAAATAAATAAATTAATCAGTTTATTATTTGTTTAAAATTTATGGTATGTGATGTTAGTGTTTATGCTATTTATAATATTGTTACAGATATTTACCATCTTGATTAGTGAAACGAAGTTTCATGACGTAGAGGATCTGGAATCTGATCCCATTTTTCACCTGAGGACGGGATCAGATTTCACGCTCCGAAAACATTTACCCATCGTGACGGAAAATTTCCGCAATAAAAAACTAAATAGTATCCGTTTATCATGGATGGGAATTAAATAAATCCACGATTAACAGGTTGAAGTCAAGTTAGTGGAATCAATTTAGCAATCATAATGCCAATTCATTGGTAATTACTAACAACTAATATCAGAAATTATAATTTACGGAAAAAAGATAAGTAATTATAAATATACTATTCTAAATTTTGTCAATTTAAACATTTTTTTAAATATTTTTACACTCCAGGGTCTTAAAAATAGTAAAAATCTATTCCGGAGATGACAATACTCCCAGACCAAATTTGAAACTGTCTTGAGTTTTCCATGGCACAGCAACATGGCAGACTTGTATTTTTGTATGTGTTAGCTTACGCCTAACTTTTAATAGTGCGTATGTTTTCTCAGGACAAAGGTTCTATAGGGAACTGGTAAAATGGGAGAAATGCACCACCCTGTAAGAAAAAGTTTGTGATCAATATTTTTAAGTAATGGTGCGAAGCTGGTAACCTCCTAATTAAATTGTTTTCGATTTATTAGAACATTTTAGGATACATCAACATGATTTCATATCATATTGAAACACATATAATATAATAACATAATACACACATATAACACACATATAATAACCATAAAAAAATTCAAAGTAAATTTGCCAAACTTATGTCTAAATCTGAAATCAGAAGTGAGTATAAGAAAGAAGATCTCATCATTTATTAAGGTCGTCACACTGTTTGGCTCTGAGAGGGCGATAGGAGGGAGTGGGGAAGGGTTTCTTGGGGTTTATGTAGAGATTTGCTATTTCTGAGCGAAAACAATTATCTGAAATTGTCTTCTCCAGTGAACTCATCTCGTGGTTTGCCTTCCTCCTAAACTGCCGTGTTATTTCTTCTCTTGAGTTTACTAGATAATGGTTCAAATATAATTCTCCTAATTAAGAGCTTTACTGGAGGACCAAAATATCTCCGAGGCAGTAGCACACAAACACGCAGATACAGCGAATTTCTGTTGTTTTTTTAATGATGTGGCCTGTTTATGGAAAATAACAGTGTTAATGTCTTACCAAGCACATACTCTTAGGTCTAGGGGTTTATAAGCAAGGGTTTAAGAATATATTATGGTCAAATATGTGTTTAAGGAACGGTGAGATGAACAAGTTCAGCTTAACTTAAATAGATTAGGGTGACCATAAAACATGTCATTTGTTGTTGGCGGAGGTCCAACGTAGGTGATAATTACATTGTTGAAGAGGGAATTAACTGTTAATATACAGCTGAAACTACCTGTTCCACAAAACATCTCATAGCCTATTCATTTTTCGTTTTTTTCTGTAATAATGATTTATTGTTAGATTTCCCTCAAAATTGTCTAACATCATAATTTTCAGGTAAAATCGGTTATACCAGCTTTAGAGTAAAGTTTTTATCAGTTATCCCATTATTAATATGTGTAGAAAATTTTAGATTTAAAGTGTTCTGCTTTGAGAATAATATTTTAAAAACAGAAATGTGGATTTGTGTGTAGCTAAGGACTCTTCGATGATTCCAATGTAATATTTAGATTTTATATAAATCCAAAAACAATACCTTAAAAAGATGGCAGGGTGTTCTAAAACACCCAGTATTTGGTAAATTAGAGATTATCTGAAGTAAATAGAGACAAACTACTAATTATTCGAGCTAGTGAGTTTCTGGCGTGGCAAAACATAGGATGTAAATGTAATTGACAATTTCGGAGACTACAGTCCGGGAACAAGGCGGACTCCAAACGGAACGAGGTTTTGGTCAGAAGCGAAATTATCTTCGCTCTACAAAAACAAACGTAATTAGTCGGGTTCGTGTTCTCTCTATAATCAGCACTTTGATGAATAAAATATGAAGTTACGGGTAACTTTCCCACGAATCCCATTCGAAAAAGTATTTAAAATATCTCAAGTTGTTATCCTTACAAAGGATGCAAGAACAGCCAAATTAGAAACATTGGCATTTTATTTGTCTTAAGTTAAATATATTTTCATGAATAAAATTGCATTATTATTTATGAATGTAAAATTTTCTTACAGAAAACAGTGAGAGCAGTTATTTCAAAATGTATTTAATTTATATTTTCTATTTACAACTATACAGGTAGAGACCTAAACCATCAATATTGATTAAGCAAGAACTTCTTCCCTTCAATATTGAAGGCAAGAACTAGTAAGCGCGGAGAATGCAGACAAAACAGTATGCGTGCAAAATAAATTCCCAGCATTGGCTGTAAATCAGCTGGCCAGATTTTGTTCTGCTTATTTGTCTGAGCTTCCGCTAAGACCAGATGTTTATATTCTATTGATTTGACATTTTATTAGCAGTACCTGGTGACCGAGCTTTGCTCGTATAGAATAAGACATGTATTATAAAAATTAATTAGAAAAATTAAAACACATTTATTACTCAATGAAAACATTTATGTGGTTGAAATAAAACCGATTTAATACACCATAATTAATATAGCACTGAACTAAAAGTATCGCCCCTGGTGGGGATGGAACTCGCGGCCTATAGTTCTTGAGGCCGACATGCTACAACTCGGCTACGACGTTAGTCAATTGAGCGATGCCGTTTAACGTCTTTTAGCCAAAGCCGATCATTTACTGTTTAATTATCCATACCGTTATTATTAGCCTTGTGATCAACTGCTATAAACGGAATGAGGATTGAAAAGCAAAAGAGAAATTTAATTTACATCAATTAATTGGTTTGTTACAGTGGCTTCAAGCAATACAACGAATACGTTTTCTATCAAAACACGGAAGATTTTGGAAACACTTTTTTCTGCTTTTATTTCGCACAGCTATGTTATCCTTAAGTTTTTACAAATTGTTTAGTAACCTGATAATTTTGCATTTATTTAATTCATAAAATAAATATTAATGCATAACCTCTATATTGTTCCCCGCAGTCTTCAATCAAGAACTGTCAAACGGTTATAAACAGCTTTTTTGGTTTGTATTGTTTACATTTTATTCTCCATAAGCGTAATGTTAAATTTTTAGATTTTAAACTTAATATTACAGTAAAACACGAATTTTCCTGGACATTAGACCTATCTAGAACTTATTTTCTACTCGGAAATTAGTTATTTCCAAAATTTAAAGAAATTCCTCGGTGCCGTTTTCGAGATCCGTGTGCAAATATATATATATATACAAACCTTGCTCGTATTATAGTATTGGATTTAAATGAATTGGTTGTGTTGTCGTAGTAAAATAGTGTTGAAATTATTGACAGTTATTTTAATGATTAATCCTATATACCAGAACAATTGGAAGAAACTAAAGCAAGGAGAGTAGTGTAGACCTACCAGAAAAATCATAACTCAAATACGGAAAAAGGTATACCAGTTCCGAATACTGGTGACAAAGACGCGACGGACAGAGCAGAAACTGACAGAAATAGCGGTGAAAACACAATAAATATTCTTTTTAATAAGACTATTACTGGAGACTAATGAGGGTTGACCAAATAGTTAGGATTATAATACGGTATAAAGACCGAGAGAGTATATAGTTATGAGTTGAATGATAAGTTGTAAAGTGAAAGATACGGTAGAACATAAGTAACACCCACTACGTCACTTTGTCAACCAGAGGGGGTGGGACGCTATTGCAATGGATCCTTGGAGGGGTGTATCTAATATATCTGAAGTCTAGATCACGCCACAATTTCTGACCAGAGGAATGAGTCTTATATAGGCTGAGTATGCGTATATATATGTGAGCTTGTATGAGTGAGGCTTAAAACATCTTTTTAACATGGAAATGTTCTTTAGAATAGCTTGGACTGCAATAAAACTAATTGAGAACACGTTTTAGTATAGTTACGTAATCTTATTATAAAGATAAATAATTTATAAATTTATAAAAACTGAACATTCTAATAAGACAAGGCTCGAATATTAAGTAGGTATGGAGTGTATTTTATTTTCACTGAAATGGTGGAGGAAGTGTGTGAAACAGTTCATTAGTTTCGTTTAACGACATGGTGAATCTCATTCAAGCACTCAGATGCAGAGGCACATGTTACATGTGCTACTCTGGATGTGGCTAAATTGTAATTTGTACACATATCACTCCTACGTCACCCCTACTTGTCTAATCAAATAGTTGTAACTAAAATAAAGTAATACAAAATATATACTATATTTAAATCATGTTAAAACACCAAAACCTGTAGCTTTTGGAACCAAATATTATTTAAAAGTAGTTAAATGTGCAGAGTGTTTCAAAACTCTCTTTTTACCTTTTAAGATATTGTTTCCGGGTCTATATAAAATCTAAATAACACATCCACTGTAGGTAATTTTTTAATTGTTGTAGAAAATATTGGTTGATAAATTGACCTCTACCACTGTCCACGCATCCTTAACTTAAAGGGTGTTAAGTTGTTATACCTTGTTCACCCGATCTTTAAAACTTAGTCATCGTTAGGTTTTGCTTCAGATTTTATAAAAAATGTGTTTGGTAAAATTTTTAGAAGAATAACAGTTCAAAAGTTACTATTACTTGAAAGTTCTAAATGACTGTTATTTTAAATTTATATTTTGGAAAAATGTTTAATTGTTTCCATAGGTTAACCTCAGTAATATTGTGATACGTACAACATTTAAGAACTTTAAGTTGAATAGTTTTTGGGAAAAAGCTATTTTAATCAAATTATATAAACCCAGAAACAATAAATGAAAGGTTAGTAGAGAGTTAAAAAACCCCCTGCCGGAAACAGTAAATTTGGATGGTCAAGGCTTGAGGCCGAATGTAAGTGAGGGTAGTAGGAATGGGCTCAATAGTCAATTTGTTGGCTCGGAAATAGAAGCTTATGTTTGAAACTGGGTGGTTGAGAAATAAGAGCTTAGTTTAAATGGTCGGATAAAAAAAGGAGAGCGATAGAAATTGTAAAATAAGAAAAGAAAACAGTGTCAAATAGGCGATAAATTGTTTGTAGATCAGCAGTCATGTTGGATAATTTGTGGGTTTAAGACAAAAAACCTGACGCATCGCTCAATCTGAAGTGGTTCTCGTAGGGATTTGTATCCCAAAATTGGGTTTTATAGATTTTTATACGTATTTTTTCAAACATTAAGTTTCCTAGAACTATGAGTATCAGTTGAACCAATAGTACTGTATGTGAATCTTTGCTCTATACCAAGCAGTTAATGAGATGCACAGAGTTAGTTAACAGTATAGGTTGATCAATCATGCCTGCAAAATAATGAAAACGCACTATTTGGTATTTGTTACTGCTTTGTACCTGCACCCAAAATGTGGGATTTTTTGGGCGGATCCAAACTTTTAAGTAGAAACCCATCGAATTTCAAAGACTCATTTTAAAGACTTAAAAATATTGTTATGGAGAGTATAGGCCTTCATCTCAGACCATTGGAATTTTTATACTTGAGTGAAATATTTTCAAAAATAAGCCATGGACGGTTTTTATAGGTTATTAGATGAGGAAATCTTGATGTAGGTGTGTAAAGACTCATTTCAAACTAGTTATAACTTGTAACTTAAAATGTCAAATTAGCACTGTAAAACATAAGTTCAGGTGTCGAAATTTCACCAGTTGCCTTTCATATTTAGTTCAATACATGTAGGGTCCATCAGTGTTTTATTTTTTAAATATAAAAATAACCTCTTTCATGTTGTAGATGACCCGAGAAGAAGCTATCGCTTTCCTCCAGGATATAAAGATCAATTTGGACTACCTGCAGAATCACTACGCCGAAGAGAGGTTCCAGAAACAGGAGTTGGCCAAGGTAGCTATTTTACAAAATAATATACTTACTTGTGGATTTCTACAGCTCAAGCCATTTTTCCGCCCCCAGCTTCCACAGCTTTCTGTCACGCAATCGACGACTTGTAGGCCTCTTGTCACCATTGCCTCTTGAATCTCCATTAATAGGCCGTTCAACTTATTCATACTTTCATATTCCTCTTTCAACTTTCATATCATGTAGCTCAAATCTTCTTGTTCATCCGCAAAAACTATCTGATTGCCCGCAAAATTCAGAGTGAACAAGCAAATTTCTTCCAGCTGCACTCCCATAGACTCACATCTCCTGTGCTAATCCCGTAAATTTCTGATAAGATAAAGTTTGAATAGCGTTGGTGATAAACCACACCGTTGCCTCAACCCCTTATTCACTTGAAACGCATCACTTAGCTCATTCCCCGCCCTAACACTAGCTGTATTCTCAGTGTACAACTTATGTGCCGCGAGGATCAAAACTGAACTAATATTCATTTTCTTAGCTGTTCCCTCCAGCTGCACTCCCATAGACTCACACCTCCTGTGCTAATCCCGTAAAATTCTGTCAAGGTAAAGTTTGAATAGCGTTGGTGATAAACCACACCGTTGCCTCAACCCCTTATTCACTTGAAACACATCACTTAGCTCATTCCCCGCCCTAACTCTAGCTGTATTCTCAGTGTACAACTTATGTGCCGCAAGGATCAAAACTGAACTAATATTCATTTTCTTAGCTGTTCCCATAAAGCTGCCATAGGAACATAGTCATACGACTTTTCTAAATCTAAAAATGCTACACGAGTCTTTACCATACATGTATCTTCTTTCTACCAAATTGCTTCAAGATATAAAAGTTATCTACTGTTTACCTGCTCTTATTTCCCACACAACTCCATTTCGTTTGGTTCCAAGGCCTTGTATATTCCATAATCCGAAATTCATCGTCCATTCACGTCGCCGGTTTCGTATCCTGTTAAGTCCGTCCGAATTCCGAGGATTTTCACTGCTGGGTTTTGTAGCAATTTGTGTTTTACATGGGCAGGGAGCTGGCCTACCGCAAAAACCCCCAACTTGGAGGACCAGGTTTTTGATCTAGGTTTTCTCCTCTAGCCTTTAAAGATCCAACTCTAAACTGCAAGGCAGCAGTCCTAATATCCGCCCCAGATATTGCTTTACCCAGTACCTGGGAAGATGCCAGATGGTGGACTAGTAACCACACATGGGATAAAATAATATAATGCCCATAATTATACTACACTATATTTATAATATTATTAGGACTTTATTGTTGTAATTTCCGACAAAAAAGTTTTAAAACTATATAAGTCTTATAGTTAATCTTATTCCATCTCATTTCCAGTGAATCCTATTCATCTTATCTTATCAAATTTGTTCCAACCAGACATTTACCACAAACTTGGTTTTTAATAAAATCATCTTTTTATCTTTACTTTAAGCCACACCAAAATAAAAACAACTTTGTTCAAATAAAGGTATCTGTTGTAGCCTAAAAAACAATATCCTGTTTTATAGTGAGGTTTTAATGATTTAACTCTTAAACAACACACCACTTACGGAAACATCACTCCACTAGCGTAAACAACGTTCCACTAATGTAAACTCATTACATTAACGGCAACACTGCTCCACAAACAAGACAACTCCACTTTATAAACACCACTCCACAAACGTAAACAACGCTCCACTAATATAAACATCACCACAGGGAACACTGCTTAACCAACCAGAAACAATTCCACTTATATAAACACCACTCCAAAAACGTAAACACCACTCCAGAAACGTAAACACCTACCCAATAATGTAAACACCACTCCAGAAACGTAAACACCACTCCAGAAATGTAAACACCACTCCAGAAACGTAAACACCTATCCACTAATGTAAACACCCCTCCAGAAACTTAAACACCACTAAAGAAACGTAAACACCACTCCAGAAACGTAAACACACATCAACAAATGTAAAAATCACGCCAGAAACATAAACACCTATCCACTAATGTAAACACCACTCCTAAAAATTAAACACTGCTTTGCTAATGTAAACACCGCTTTACAAACGTAAACACCTATCCACTAATGTAAAAACTGCTCCACGAAAGTAAACACCGCTGTACAAACGTAAACACTGTTCCACTTTATAAACTCCATTCCACCTTAAATTTACACGTTCCCACTTTATAAACGCTTCTGCACTATAATTTATAGTGGCTACTTTACTAAATAAACACAAATACATTATATAAATACCACCCATCTAACATAAACACCCCTCCATCAACATAACTACCGCTCCACTAACATAAACATGACTCTATTTCAATTGAATTTCACATTATTCATGATATTCTTGGCCGAATGACAGTGAGAACAATTGACTAGGCGATGCGGAGCAAAGCTAACAATGGCGCCTTCTAGAAATTCATAAATTCCGAGATAATGATGGGAGAAGTCGTTCCTTTTGTGAGATCGAGAAACAAACAATTCAAGGCTTTCAATGGAATAGGAAAACTTTTAATAAGAATGTTGATAACTTAATGTAACTTTCAAAGAGGCATTTCAAACCTAAACGTTATAATTTTTTATTCGAGTATGTTTAATTATTTCCTTGCATTATTGACAAAAGATTAATTTAGATTTTAAATATTTTCTTTTTTGCTTTGTACCGATAAACTTCTTTTGAAGAAAGAAAGTAGTTGATTTTCTAAATTTGGTTCTTATTTAATATTAGATTACTAATAATATGTATATGCAAGCAATAACAGTGTGTAACCAATACACTTAAAACGCATGTAACTTTACTATTTTTTATTTTACCTTAAATAACTTAATTTTAATTTCAATATCGCAGTTATTTATCAAAACAACTAAAACCCATACAGATTTACAACGCAATAAAATATCAACGTATGTAAATATCAATTTATTCAGTAAATTGTGTAGCTTACAGATGTACACTATTCAGCTCTTCGTCAATAATTGTGCATAAAACATTGTGTAAATGGAGTAGTACGTATTATAAAATTCAGGGCGGTCAGCATTGCTTGTTGAACCTTACTCGGCGCGTGTGCACTCTGTAAACTAATCTCAAATAAACCACACTGAAATGAAAATAATTAAATAATGTTCGATACTGCTGACAAGCAGCCCAATACACAAATATTTGTGAGCCATGCGAAACTAAACTCCTTTCTCTAATACGAGAATAGACATCTTCACTGTAATATCAATTTTAATGCGCAATGTAATAGTTTATTTTATTTTATTCTATTCTATATCACTTGGTACACTTACAGTTTACCTTAAATGTGTTTGCCTATATATTGATTGGATCTGGTAATATTACTATTACAAGTACAATACTGGAACGATGATTCATTCTAGCTACTTGGAGGTATATTTTTAAGTGATGATCGGTGAATGTGATATTCCCTGGCGTGGATTACCGTCCGAACTAATGAATAATACGTTCATTAACAAGGACCATAATTGGACAAGTTCGTAATTCAGAGGCAAAATTGTGGTTGGGATCCCCTAGACTTGGCTCTTGGGTTATCAATAATTGACAATCCTGTCTAATGATCATATCAGCATTAGTCAGTAACAAGACTACAAGATCGCTCAACAATCATCTTACACTGATTTCTCGTTTATACTACATAGGTCTTTTGGGGCCAGTATAGACCAAATGGTAGGTCGATATTTTAGTAAAAAGTATTAACGTTTTAAATCTAACACTACTGCAAGCTCGAGAACCTTCAATTTAACTGTTTAAAAAGCGAACGAATAGTTGAAGCAATCTTTAAAGCAATATTGTTTGGGTTCGATAACCCTTGATTTATCTCATTTGACTGAGCTGTTAAAATAAACAAAGCGTGAATACCAAAACAAGGATAAGCACACAACGGGAAGGGAGGTTTGAAATCCTTTATTGAAATAAATTGTTTTGGGTTATTAATTTATAATTTTTTAAACCTCTCTGATGATAACGTTTGGCTTTATAAACATTGTAATATTATATTATCAATAATAGTTTAACTTTGCTGAAGGTCTTTGACCAAACGGTACTTTGCCGAACAGCTTTGTGACAATGTGGGTAGATCATGCTAAACGATGGATTTTACACATCACCACACGCCTGTCCTAGGATAAGTTAGAGACACTTAGAAACACACTTAGTGTCGTCTAACAAACTTTACCAACCTTCCAAATAGTCGACATGTTTGCGCTTCATTTCTGTTTCGTCTTCAATTCGCCTCTTCAGCTAGGAAGGTTTGTTAGGCGACACTAGTTTCCAAATGTCTCCAACTTATCCAAGGACAGGTGAGTGTTGTTGTGTAAAATGCATCATTTAGTATCAATAATAGTGTTTTAAGAAAACTCTATATTTTTACAATACAAAATATGGTATTGACCAAAATTAAATTCATAGACGTAATTTTGAAAATAAGTTAAAAGTACGGTTAAAAATAGGTGAATAGAAAAATTAAGTTCATAGACTTATAAATTTGTAGAAAAGTATTTTTCGACACGTATTTTTACTGTCTCTCACTTATACGATATGTAGAATAGGATATTTTCGTCAAAATGTTCGAATTTGAGTTGAGAATTGATATATTCGTTTGGGGTCCCCTAAATCTAAAAAGTGGGTTTCGACGTGATGTCCGCGTGTGTGTGTCGTGAAAAATCCGAATTTCTCAAAAATGGCTCTAACGATTTTTATTATAATTCAGAAGTGCTTAGAGTGCTAAAAAATATGGCACTACCTGCATGTCTGTAAAAATTACGGGTCAAAAGTTATGGGCTTTTAAATGTTAATGTCAATGTTTTACGAGAAAACAATAAAGGTAAAGTATAGTTTGACTACCAACAATAAAACCAGCATAAAACTAAACTAATTATTAGTACTTGAATTATTAGTCTATGACGTACGGTTCCAGTGAAAAGTTAAGTTTACAGTCCAAAATAAACATGTTATTATTTTGGAGAATATTAAAAAAACAATTTCTTCCTCGTTTCAACTTTTTTCCATGAAATGAATGCAGTATAAGGTCACATCACCCAACAAAATTCACTCAAAAGGTTTGGTATTATGAGGGGGGGTGGTGGTTACGCCCTTAAAAAATATCTAACAACAAATTTAACCTTTTTCTCTTTTTTATAGTTTCATAAAATTAAATTTATAATTTTTATTTAAATTTAAGTTTATTGTAGGGAATATCGTTTTTAACATTTATTTTGAGATTGTATGTTCAGTTTAAGAGAAGTACATTATTTTTGGTACAACTCTTGTGCAAACACTCTTGCGTTTTTATTTGCAACAGTATGCATAAAAGTTTTGTCTGTGTCAAAACATACCATGTTCTTATTGTTTCAACAATAGAAAACAGCATTACTAGGTTTTTTTGTGGAAAATGTTTTCTAAAACAAGTGTGAAAAGCTTAACTACACTTATTCCAAGTGAAAATAATGCTCTAGTAAAAATCACAGTTTGTTGTACCATGGTTAACAAAAACTAACCTCAAATAAGAAAAGTAAAACGCGAAGTCAATAATACCAATTATCAATACAAAAAACTAATTATCATAGTACTGTTTATGAATTAGTTCAGAAGATAATTTTTCAAACAATAAATTTTAAATGATATTTGGATAAAATTTAAAGAATATGAGATTATATTAAGTCGTTTTTACAATTAGAAATAATGTCCCACTGATTTTTAGAGTGTCGTACTTAAAACATATCCAACTAGAAACCAAAGTATTAAAGTAATTACTTATCACATATAATATTTTATCTATGCATTCATCCAGAATGTATTTTAATACCTAGAGAGGTCCTAGGTTCTGAGGTAAAACTCTTCTTAGAAACAAGTTGTGAAAAGTTTGTAACTACCACACTTTACAACAAGTGAAATATACTCAATTAGTAATCACTTTATCAGATCTCCACCAATCATGTTAATTATCAAAAAGTTTATATTTTTCTCCATCGAAAATAAAAGAAATCTATTCAAATACATGAATATAATAACCTTCTAATTAGTAATCTTAACTGTAGATTTAAGTCTCACAATACTCATATTAAATATTATAGTGTCAGGAGATCGAAAATCCAAAAGCATTTAACATAAAAATGACTAACCTCTTATAACACAAAAAATCAAAAAGATAAAATTCAATCCTAAATAAACTTACCAACTATTAATCAATACTATAGATTTTTAATAGCTCTTATTTTACTTTATAATCTCTGCATCTTTAACAAAACTTTTTTTAATCCACAAAACTTCTTTTCCACCTGCCAACCAAACCTTAAATCCCACCAAAAGATTGCTGTAACGAGAACCAACTGCTTCCCCAAAAACCAGAAACCTCGCCGAATACAATACGACCGACTGAATAAAAATCAGACCCCGAATCTAAATTCACAATTTAATTATATAAGCCTTGAAGGATTGCTAACAAAGCAAAGTCCCAAGGTAAACAGTATATTGCTTGTGGTAGCTGTTTACAAACATATGTGCCTGGCATCCACAACTAACCTCTAACTGAATACGCAATTTGTACATAATTAAAATATACTAAAACAAAACTAATAATTATATACTAAAAACCGTGACCCTGTCACACATTATATGTGTTGGTTTTACTATAGAATGAAGTAAAAATCACATCTTCCAACACTAGTTAATATATTTACACTTATATTGTAATTATATACAAACGGTAAATATACCTATACAAAAGTTGTTAAATTGGCGATCGATTTCGTCCAGCTATACCAAACATCATCAGGCCCAAATGGAGACTGAAAGAAACGAGATGGCGTCCTAGCTTAAATTCTACTGGCTACCAGAAGTTCCTGTCATGGCGTCGGAGGTAGCATTTATTGGCTGGCTGAGTTCCGGAAACAGATTTTTAAACGTTCTTGCAGAATCAAAATGTATTTGTTCATTTATTAATTTTGTTTTATCTTTACATTTTTCTTTACTAATAAATATCTCTGCCCATGCATTCATTTCATTTCCTTTTTTACAAGTTTTGATAATCTTGAGGTCTTCATCGATTGTTGTTAGGTTATAAACAATTTAACAACTTTTGTAAATATTAAAGTGTAAATATATTAAGTAGTGTCGGAAGATGTGAGTTTTTCCTTCATCCCATCAGTGAGTACAACCTTACTAATTCACAATTTCAGAATCTATAAACCCTGTCGGTGAGTTTCCACCTACTCTTTTATAGGATGAAATAAAAACTCACGTCTTCCAACATTATTTAATATAAGAGTAAATATAATAGTGTTGGAAGACGTGAGTTTTTATTTCATCCTATAGTAAAACCAACGCGTATAATGCCAATCAAGAAGTTTTAGTAACCTACTCTTTCTAAGCCTAGACCTCTTCAACCCCGCCAGTGAGTACCATCTTACTCTTCCCTCAATCTCAGCATTCATCAATACTGGAGGTGAGTTCAACTTATTCTACCACTCACTTATATGAGCTTCTTGTTCGACTCAGTCTAATTGTTCATTAGTCTCAGCTGCGAACATACGACTATTCTTCACCTAACTACAAACCCATCTAATGCCACAAATCAGTTGAATATAAGTTTAATCGTTCTGAAGCACACCACAACTACTCGACAAGACAAAGGAATGACATACATTTGCCGCGGGTAAACTCAAGCCTAGCAAGAAACGGTCCAAGGTTCTTATGTAGCAGGATCTACAACAGGATTCCTAGCGATCTCAAAAATATACCTGAATTAGCTAAATTAAAGAATAAATTTAAGGAATATCTTCTGAAGAGACTGCACTACTCAGTGGAGGAGTATTTCAGGGATGACCAGATATAAGCCACACTGTACACAACGACCACGGCGCAGCAGGGCTTCTAGTGGGATATCATCATCATTATCATCAATATCATTATGAATCCCAGGCCTCTTTCTGCATCACTGAGTTTTTCCTTACTTTTTACTAATTCTTTTATTCATCTCTTTCAGTTCCATCTAATATTCGACTATGTAAAATCCACTAGAACTAAGTTGAAACCACGTATTAGTTCACTCATAATTTGACACTTACTGGCCAATTTTTATATTCAATTTCTAAAAATTGAGTAAGCCAATTTAGAAAATCTTTAGATGTAAAACCAGTAACATAAAGAATAAAAATAGATTTAATATTTTACTAGTAAATTATTTCGCAGCACAGTTAACATTTTTTGGGTAGACATTTATGAAACAAATTTTGTAATATCAGTAATGCTTATATTTATTTAGTTTTATACGATGGCTAAGTGAACATAGTTGTCCCATATACTATCCTTTAGAGTACGTAGACTTCCCATGATATTGTAAGGACTGTAGACGGGGGTTTGTTCTTCCACTCGGCCAGTATAGACATAATACTATGGAATTTTACTATCATATATATCTGGTAATACCCCCAACCTAGATTTTTTTTAGTAGTCAGTGGACGGTACAGTAAATGTATATCAGACAGTCCGAGGTACATTTACATCAACATTGACTTAGTGGATGTATAAACTACGTCCTCTTTCCCTACAGAAACATGGAAGGTCTACACCATGAATTCTACACTAGTTAGGTCTATGGTTGTAGGCAGTTTCTAAATTAAAATTCATCTTTACTCTGTTATTACTGTTAAAATGCAATATTTTATGATTTAGTTTTAATTTTGTTGGTGTGGCAGTTAACCGAGTGGCATCCAGTCTCACGGACGAAGACTACCAGGAACTCCTGGAGAGACTCCGGGTCGCCGACTTCCTCTACACCGAGTACTCCCTGGAAGAGGTTATCTACCAGTTGGCCAAACTCATGTTCTCACAGTCTCTGACGAGAGGTGAATTTCAGTCACTCTTCAGGACCTAGCAATGCTTGCCTAGGATACAAAGCTGTTTCCTAAAAACCTAAAAATAACGCTCCCGTAGAACTTAATTTTTTCTCCCACGAACCTCATGATAATGCCCTCCAAGGGCATTAGCGATGGTCGGTGGGCGTAGTGTTCTCTTAAGTGGATTAACGTCCGCACGATTTAATACTGCATTCATCCACAAAGACCATCCTCATAAGTAGACCAATCCGTGTTTCAGAGGCCGTTGCCATCATTTGTTGGACTATTAATTAACAGTCTTGTCCAAGGAACATGTCAGAATTGGTCAGTAACAAGAGTACAAGATGGTGCCACAATCATCCTACACTCACTTCTCATTCATACTAGGCTTAAAATACCTACCTGAGTAGGTTGCCATTTCAATAATCTAATCTAATCTAATATTTTATGAATCTTGGGATAATGCTCTCCTAGGATATAAAATTGATTACTATACGGATCTTAGGATACTACTCTCATAGAATCTAACTTTGTCTCCCACGATCCTCAGGATAATGCTCACCTAGGACACAACTTTTTTCTGTAATTATCCTGATCATCTAGTATCGTACCAACAGCAAAATTAACAATATGAATAAACAGATAATACCTAAACGATAATAATTTGTTCTGAAATATATTTATTTTTCAAAAGTATATTTGATAAAATAAATTTATTTCAAAAAATATACACACGAGTGGTGCATTAGAATAGTTATTGTTGAAGAAAAGTAAGGTAAAATTTAAAACCTGAAGACATATAGTTTGCACAATGCATACTCCAGAATCTCCACAGTAATAGGTTTTCATCACAGGGAGCAAAAGTGGTTTTCCGTACACTATAGCGATTTCTGTAAGAGCCAATATGGATTTCTAAATGCGAATAAGTGTTAGAAATACAAATGTGCTGTGAGTGATGAAAGTTATTGGTATATTACTGCAGATAAAGTAGTAATACATGGTAAAAACTTTATTTTGTTTACCTATTTAAATTAAATAGATGTTTTACATCTTTTCTTTCATAATTGTAAACATTATGATAAAATCTTATTTAAAATTCGTATTTCAAACGTGTTCAACTGTATGTGTTTCGGTATCAGAAAATAAACCATAAACATTTTTGTCAATAAAAAATGGTTAACGCTTTTATAGAGCTTTTATAGAGGCCTAGTTTTAGAGAGTTAAAATGTAATAAAAAGCTTTTATGAGCTTTTGATCTGTGATGAATGCTCTTCCAGCGAGAAGGAATTCCGCTGATGAATACAGGGTTTCATTCGTGTTCCGGAATAATCGGCCTCATATTACAACCCATGCAACCTTTCTGAATCCTGATATCAAAAATATTGAATCATTGAAGTGACTCATTACAGGGATGTTCACACAGTATTCGGGAGAAATTGAAGAACTCTATTGTAATTTAATTGTATTTTTATTGATTACACATGCCAACGATGAAACCCCCTTTTTATTCATTATACCTTTTCTCTTTAGGTTTTTGAAACTATACAGGTAATCTGTATCTTCATTCATTTTTAACATTTTGAAGCTAAAATTACTTAAATATGTGAGCTTCAAAGAAGTAACAGTATTTATACGTAAAAATGCAATTAAAGAATAGCGGTTGTAAACAGGTGTCCATGAAAAACGTTTCAGGACTTCGGTGAGTGATTGGGTACATTAAAAGGAAGAAAAAAGTTCCAATAAAGGTATAGCCTAAAACGCTCATTTTCTCAGATATCCGTCATTTTCTATTTTTCACAAAATATTTTTTAATTCAAACATTTTTAACGGATTATTTTCAAATTTGGTATGTGTTTTACACTAGTAGATTAGTATTATTAACAAAATAACTAGTATGATCGAAACTTAAAATATAAAATGGCGGCCATTTTAAATTTTACCGTTGACAAAGTATTTAAGTTTTAAAATTTTAAATAGTCACCATTTTGGATTTTGAGCTTGGATTATCCTGGTTATTTATTAAATAACTGAAAATAGTCCGTTAAAAATTGTTTGAAATAAAAAATATTTTGTGAAAAATACAAAATGGTGGATATCGTTTTAGGCCATATTTCCATTGGAGCTTTTTTCTTCCTTTTAATGTACCTTATCACTCACCGAAGTTCTGAAACGTTTTTCATGAATACCCTGTATAAAGAAGTTAGAACTGCCGTAACAGGTGATTGTTTATTATTTATTCGTTTCCCCATACAAAAGCTAAATTTTTTACAATCCCTCTCACAACAAGGTTAGGCTACATATTTAGGTAAGGAAAATATTGTATAGGTTTAATTGGGAGATTTGAGAGATCTGTGTACCTAATTTCATGTAAAACGGTAAAAAATTTAGAAAAAATTAATAATTTTGTATTTGGAGCCCTTAGACAACGTATTGCGTTTATCACAAAATGTAAATTTAATTTTTTCTGCAACCGTTTATTGTAGACTAAAAATACTAATTTCATCAATTTGTTAGCTAATTTTAATGAAGAAACTTAATTTTGTGAAGTTGGTTTTAGACAGTTTTCCCCAAAAATGAAACAAAAAAGCTGTAGGATCAGATGTTGCATTTATTTTAATTATTTTTTTACGCATAGCGTTTAGCGTGACTAATGTAGTTGGCCAAACTCTCTGTTGATGTTTTTATCAATTTTCGTTACTGAAAAGTGTTTAGTGGTGAAATTTGATTGCTAAAGAAATGTAGGTGTTACCAAAAAGGTAGGTTTGGGATCAAGATTCCAAGACAAAAATCCCATTTCAAAGAAAACGAGTTTTTGAAAACTATTTTTGTTGGCCTGTGTTATTAATAGCTCTTAAAAATCTTCCACAGGAAGTTCCGAGGCACAGGAAGCTCTACAAAAGTTCACGGGATTCTTGGAAGCTGAAGCAGAGAATGGCAGAATATCTCGCAGCCTGGAAAAGAAAGTTCTAGGTGGGTGCTAGTAAACTAATGGTGTGTTTATAGAACCGCAAAGAAAAAAAGGCTTGAAAACCCTGTGCTATCAGTAACCCTTAACCTGGGTTTTTGTATTTTTAAATGACGCTACAAGAGCAAAACTATGGTAAACATACCCATTACTATCATTGATAATATTATGGGTGAGTAGTCCCATATTTCCTATAAACTTTAAAACTTCATATGGCAAAAGCTTTTTCACCAAATAATAAAATCCCTGTGTTTCCATTACTGAGATTTTTATCGTTACAGTTTTATCGTATTTATCGTTTACGGAACAATCCTATTCTTCCCTGATTCCACTCACGATAACGATACGTTTGTTTACTTGATGCGTCCAACCAACGAAAATATAGTTTGTACGGATAACACAAAGTTTAGTTATAACGTAAGCTGTTTCTTATTGTTGTACAGTACTTGTCAACCTAGACATCTACCTTTTCACAGTCTACAACAAACATTCTTCTTTAAGTACCTTGTAACTCTTCATATGTATTTGTGATCATATTTTAAATTTTTGCATAAACCTACGCAAATAACAAATCCTTATTTTAAGCTACCCAAACTATCTTTTGATTTGTTTTAAGCTTGGAGTCAAACTTGTTTGATTGAGTTTTGATAGCATAAAAGATTTCATTAATTATCTTTGCTGCAACTTACAATAATCCTGTGAATGTTATTAAACTTAGCATGGTGCAATTAGCAGCCTTTCTTTGCCTGATTCTGACTGGCACTTTTTCAGGTTTATTTGTATTTTTTATTGTGGTAGAGCTAGTTACTGGAGAAATTTACTAAACAAATGACGTTAAAATCATGCAGTCTAAAATTTCGCACCGTACGCAAACATTCCAGTCTCTGGAAACATAGATTGGAGATTTAGTGGTTCATTGGGTATCGCAGCGACTTCAAAACGCGTTGCAGCGTGCTTAAACAGCTGCTAAAACATAAGCAAAGACCGTATTTTATGCTTGGTCTTCTGTTTTGGACGACAAATGTCGCTGCATTTAAGTTTGATTGGGAAGATCAAAATAGTGCATCGTCAATAATAGTAAATAATACCATATGATATATTATTAATCGCAATTTCAGAAATCTGCTTTGTATATCGTTATTTGGGATTTGAGGCTGTAGTCTCAAAAATTAAAAAAAGTTTCACATTTCGTTGAGAAACAAAGGTTCTTTTATGGAACAATGAAAACATAAAAAATAAACTAAAGTACATGATTATGTACTTTAGTTAACCAGATGAATTTGCAACGAGGTACGTTCATTGTTATCAGATTGTGCAATAAAATAAGACGATATGTGGTTTTAATCAGATTTACATTTCTTAACCTATATTTGACAACATTGCATAATAACACATTAGCGGCCTGTGGGATTACCTAGCTGTCCTTTGCCAATCTAGATAAGACTATTGGGGTACATAGAAAGATCACAATTATATTTGGTTTTTTATATTGGGTATTTGGGTCGTTTTTGGGTTTTTTGGTTTTCTAAAAGTCAACATATATTTCCATCAGGGAAGGCTAGTGCAGGAATATTAAGTTTGAGTGGTTAGCGTTCAAGGCCTAGCTGGAGACCTGAGGCTCCCTACAAGTCATAAGCCTTCCTACTTCTGGACTTGCTATGGTTGATATGGTTCGCTGACCGAGCCCGTTGTAATACTGCTGCCATGACATATTCTAAAACGTATAACTATTCTAATTTATAGAATTGTGGTTTTATTATTGTTTCGAAATAAAAATATATTTTGTGTTTTATAATTCTCTATTGTTATTGAATTCGGGGTATGAGAAATAGTGCACTCTGGCTAGTATCAGTTGCCACGTGCGGACTTTCAGATAAGTAACATCCTGACACATGTTTGTTGAGTTGACCAATAAAAAACTAGGTTTTCAAGGACTAACCATTAAAAGGTAAATTAGTGGTAGTTAGTGACCTTTTGAAAGATGTACTAGTCCGCTTGGTCTGTTCACTGTTGTGATTGAATAAAATATAATTATTTTATAATCCAGTAGACTGTTTTAATTTGTTTCTACCACACCTCCATACTGGCCACAACACCGTCCTCTGTTCTTTCTATCTTCCATCCAGGAGGAAGGAAAATGTTGGCTTTCGAATTCCTAAACTAATCCACAGAGCAAATTTATTCAATTCCTTTTATCTAGCACATCAACTTTACCGTAATCTTCCCTGCGAGATTTTATTGGCCGAGGGAGACAGTCTCGCTATTTTTAAGCGAAAAGTGGAGGAGTGGCTGCACCGTATCGGTTCCGTGGCTGCAGAACAACTTATTGTTTCTCCTTATGTGTAAAGTGGTAGACTATATCCAAATATAGTGACTCGAATAATTTTCATTCTTTTTTAAAAATTTCGTTAACTTACATGACTTATCTTGTCGGGTCCTACTCAACAATTTCTTCTTTTCATATTTCACCTTTGCAATTTGGCTACCTTTTGTTCTGGTGACGCACTTTTACGCTGTTGTATTTTTTTTCTTTATTTCTTCACATTAATAGCATCAATAGGATTATATTTGTTTTCCCCTCTAGACGCTATAATATTCTATGTTGTTTATTTTCATTAAACATGAACTGAGAGACTGTTCGGCTCATCCTCACACTCAGACGCATAGTCTTGTGAGGATTTTCCAGTAATAATAGTGTGTTTGTTATGACAAAATTTGTATATTTTATTATGGAAATAAAAATCTTGAATCTTGAATCTTGAATCTTGAATCCCATCCTTTTCTTCATATCTCACTCCTACCGTAGGCATGTACAATAACCAGATTGTTCTCTCTCCTTCCAGTGACTACCACAAAAAGCCTCTTTTGACGGTCTCTTTTCTTTGAGTTGGGATAAGATTCCGGCTTCCAAATCTCCCAATCAACAATAATAACACCGACTCGGTGACTATTAATCTAGTTTGAACTAAGGATATGTTGTTACAGATGTGCTGATCGCCTCCTTGACAGACACGCTGTCGGAGCACCCGGAGCTGGTGGGAGCCGCCCGCGCAGGCCTGGGCAGCGGCGAGCTCGCCAGCAACCCCCAAGGGCAGCAGAAACCCGGTAAGAGTCCGGAGGATAGACCAGTATTGCATAGGGAGGCGAGGAACGTACACTTGGACAAAGGTTAGTTCTCAGGTCAGAGTTCAACTTGGTGTCGTAAACCTTGGTGTCGTTAAGGCTGTTTGAGCGCCTAGCCAGGTGGTGGAGAGCGGTAGTTCCTCAAATCACCACGTGCGCCGCTAGCAAGATTTTTGTTATATTTTTTGCATATATAATTTATTTATGCATGATTGTATACAGGGTGTCCAAGAAAAACGTTTCAGGACTTCAGTGAGTGATTAGGTACATTAAAAGGAAGAAAAAATTTCCAATGGAGGTATGGCCTAAAACGCTAATTTTCTCAGATATCCGCCATTTTGTATTTTTCCCAAAATATTTTTTGTTTCAAAACTTTTTAACGGATTATTTTCAAATTTAGTAACCAATCACTCACAGAAGTCCTGAAAGGTTTTTCATGGACACTCTGTATATTTATGTTCTCTCACATAATTTTGTAATGTTTTGTCTCAGTTTCCTGTGCTTGTGTTTCTTTCGATTGGTAAGGCTACATACATGACGACGGCAGGCCTTTTTAAAATCGTAGGATACTACTAGTTCATGGACCAAACGAAAAAAGAAACTCTTAAAAAAATTATTTTATAGTGCATTTAGTCCATTGAAAATTGCAAGTTTTAAAACATAAATAAATAATTATTAAAGTTTCAATGATTTTAGTATAACTATATTTTTTATTTTAAAATTTGTGGAAATCTTAATAATCTAATAATAAACTAATTTGATTAAACTCAAATACAAAATATCCCTGGACTGGGATGGTGGCGTCATCCTGTAATCCACCTACTTGGAGGTCACGAATTGTGGATAGTTGTGAGCGATGGTTGGTGGGTGTAGTGTTCTCTTGTGTGGATTAACGTCCGCACTATTGAATCTGATGACGCACAGCGGATGACCGGTCGAGATCCTTCCCGTCTTTTTCACTATACTGTAGGTATCTCAGGTATCGTAGTGACTAGTCTAAAAGACCCCTGTATGTTTCTGATTGACAGGAGTGGAGGCGGGCAAGACAGGACCAAACAACCATAGGTTCCAGGGCGCCAAGGCAGAGGGTGGTGATGTGGATCCCATCATGAAGAAGAGCGTGGCCACCCCCAACCAGCGCTCCCACCCCTAAACTACCCCAACACATCCGTACAGCCCCGCTTCAGAAGAGCACAGCATATCAAAATATGTATCGTTTTTATCTAAACGTATCCTCCGAATTAGAAGAATTTTTTTATCTTACGGGTCCAAAATCGATTAGTAAAATTTCGTCCCGTTAAAGTCCAAATTCCCATCCCAAGTAGAATAGAAATATCGTTCCCGTAGGATACTGAATATTAAATGTTAGTGGATAGGTATGAATATTTTGTCCTTCTTGTAACATACAAAACGGAGTGTATATAGGATGGGGAGTCATCTCTATATCTTGGATGTAGTTCTATATATTTTTGTACAGATTAAATCGATATCGTTTCTTCATAAAATGCTGCTTCATCCGCTTTAATTTTTAACTTCTTCAAAGAACTATTTGTGAAACTAAACGATAAAGTTTTTAATTCTATTTTGATACTGTATTTAAAATCGTTTCAATGAGTTATTATGGACTGAATTGATAAAAGCTATGTCGAGATTTGGTTTTACAATCTAAGAAAACATAAACATATTTTTCATACGACAGTCTAAATTTCTTTGCGCAGCTTACCAGTTTATCCTCAAACAGTTTTTTTCAGACAACTTCTGTCATTAAATTACAGTTCCAGACATTAACTACACGATTAAGTACATATCTGAGATAGAAGTATAACTAGAAAATATAAATATATGACACTAGCATTTTACGTGTAATATTTTAGAATTTAAAAACATAGTTGATTTCATTGGTAACTTAAAATGTACTTTTTATTCTTGTAAAACCTCGTATGATATTTCTATTTCATACAAAAATTTTGTATTAAATAATTCAACTACTGTTATTAAAATAAATTGAAGCTAGTGTAATTGCACTCGAATGAATTTAAATATGTCATGGTGATAGCTATTTGGAAGAATATTAACGTTTTATAATTGTTTAAATTAGTATAGTATCACTTATTTGTTTAGTGATGAAAAGTTCATGCTGATACATCTTCACTTAACAAATCCAACAGTTGTTGAACGTATCGTAAATAATCAAAACAGATAATAAGGATCTGATCTACAGTCTAGACGCTGAACAAACCTCGACTTTATCATTTTGTGATAGTCATAGATAGACAAGCAGTAGAAACACTAATTTCTGTCAATCTTTGTCGCCTGTTTTCCATATGTACCTGCTCACTGTCTACTATTGATACTATATTGGTAAATTAAATAAACTATATTGGTATGTGCTCGTTATTGCATCTGACCTAATCTATCTCATTTAGCCAGGCATTCCCTACTCAATGAATGAATGAATCTATGAATGAATGAATTTGTTCTTGCTATGAATCCATATAATTACAATACTGAATACAACTAGATTACAATACAATACATTAGAATGCTTTTCTCTAACCATAACACGTCACTTTATGAAGTTCAGTACGTGCATGTGATGATATTTAAGACTGATGTGCACTACAAATTTAACTAGTTTATAATTGATATTAGTCCTTACACAAACAGTAATATTTTTAAATTTTAGTTTAAGCCTACCTCGTCATGAAGACATCTACCGACAACATGGACTGATCTTCCGACTGTAGCAGACGAGGGCTTGATAAGCAAGAATAGTTTAGTTTATGGACATAGTTGACCCCCAAGGTCCATATCGCACAGCTTCCAATATTCAATATTGATAACAATACCACCAATATCAATACAGCGATAACCAAATATATAGAGTATTGCCAAGTATATAGTTATTGCCAAAAATATAGATATTAGTAATTATAAATGATATGTAATATATAGAATGATGATAAAATGATTCTCAATTTTATGACAGAACGCTTTTAATCACATCAATTTATTATTGCGATTATACAATCTAATACACAAGCTACAAATCAAGAAATCCACAATCTAAAACTGAATTTATACATATTGTATGAAATAATGTATTTTATTATGGTAATTTCTGACCAGTGACATGATTGTTTATTAAATAAATAACTGAAGAATGTTTGTTTTAAACATTTTGTTAACTTCTAAAATATGGTGAATTCTATTATTTATCTATAATTAACGGGGTTAGCTGTCGTAAAATAACCTAATTTTACGTTTTAGGCTTTAAAATAAAATAAAAGATTTCCTTTCGTTGTTTCCTTCAGAAATATAACTAATTAAAAAAATGTTTACCAATTGTGTTAGGATCAATCATCATAACATTTGAAAGATTTTGACATTTCTGGCAGCTGGAGTGTAAACATAAACATTTCTGTACCAGTGACGTCACTGGTTTTGTTTCCGTGACTTACCTCTCTGTATATTTATAGTTACCTGCGTTTTAGTAAAATAACTAACTCGCAAAAATTCAATATAAAAATTTGATGTTATTTAGATTTTTATTGCGAACATTTTCCATCACGATTTTATGTAAAACAAAGTTTCACGACGTTTCGGGATCTGGAATCTGATCCCATCCTCAGGTGAATTAATATCTAAAACATAACACAATTAACACATAATCCGGACCAAACCGGTATAAAGCTGAAAGTATAACGTCGTAAAACTTTGTTTTACATAAAATCGTGATGGAAAATGTCCGCAATAAAAATCTGAATAACATAAATCCACCATCACCAATAATGTATTTCAAACCAAGAAAATTTTGATATTCACCATAATCCTTCGATAGCCCAATAGTATCGAATTCCTAATACCGATATAATTTCAGAACTATTCTAATGAAAATATCGAAATTTATTGATAATAAGGACATCGCCATCTTCAAACTTTCTTAATTTAACTTCATACAGGGTGTACATGAGGCCCGAACGGGTTTAATATTTTCTGAACGACATAGATCAATACAATTTAGAACATCGATACTGCACGTAAAAATCTACTTTTTGAACAAACCATCAGGGGTCTTTTGTAGTATGTCTCCGCATTTTCAATAAACGTTGTGTTACATCGTAATATACGCGATATTGCCGTCAAACAGCGCTCTGCGGAGTTAGGTTGGTTATTGATTGTGTAAAATATTATTAATGAGATAAAAATGCCAATAACCTAACTAGCTAAACTCCGCAGAGGGCTGTTTGTGTGGCTCTAGTAAAAATTTGAAAATGCGGGGACATACTACAAAAAACCCACCATCAGTTTTCTGATATATCATGGGGACGTACCGCAAGGGTCAGATGGAAATATTATTCTTATTCTCTTTCTTATGCACACTACTTTAAAGTGCTCATCTAGCAGAGTTTAATGCTACAAACTGTACTCAAAAAGGTTCATAACAAATTATGTCGGTTTAAAAATAACAGTTTATAAATTTAAAACCACCGCCATTTTATTTTGGATCGAGCTTTCGGGCGTTCTATTCCAATTTCAAATACCTAAAACTTTTACCTATGCTGCAACTTAAGAATTTGCTCCGACAGATCAACCAATGAGGAAATTCATAAGAAGCAGCATAAGTTAATTTGGTATCAAATTAGTAGATTTTTAACTATAGTTTTGACGTATCAGATGTTATTGATTTTGCTGATAATATTAAACCAATGCGGGACTTCATGTAAACCTGGTAATACCTAAGAATGAACCAAAATTCGGAATTATTACTTAAAGACTTACATTTTCTTTACCATTTTTTAAAACTTTTAAATATGTTATAAATCAGTTTTCGGAAGATTGATTCTTACTGACTTAACTATCCATAAGCCTGTTCATAAGAGGATGAGTAAACTAAAGAATATAGGCCTACAAAGATTGACCTCAAACATGGATATTCAAGAAATCATGAATACAAATATCTTCCATATAAGAGTTTTTTTACATGATATCTTTGTTTTGAAATCCTGGAAATAAGGAGTTAGTTTTCTCAATGTTGAACGGCTGTCCTTCAATTTAAAACTAGTAATTTCACTAAACATATAGATTTCCAATTTCATTTTGTTTGACTTTACTCTAAATCTGGTCAATAATATGGTGAAATGCATCAATCCTGATCAAATTGAGGCTCAAATCTGTTCAGACTATTTTATTTTAAGTATCTTAACCATCGACATAAAAATTATAATTTAACAATGTTTAGTAAATATCAACAGTTAGTTACCCTAATTAATTCATACATTCTATTTGCACGTTTGTTAAAATATTGTTCTCACGAAACATTGCATCGTCAGAAAGCACGGAACTCAGGTGCGCCAGCTAATTGGTAATCAGCTGGGAGCACCGACAGTGACACAGAGTAATAAATGTCTCGCTGCATAGAGAAACGAATCCATTCTGTGTAAATTAAAAAATTCATGCCCCTAGTACGACGTTATTTTTGTTTAGAACTATTTCTAATGCTAAGGCTAATTTCTAAGGAATTTCTTTTCTAATTTATTGGAAGAAAATAAATTAAATTACTTAAATTTTATTACAAAAAAACATTAAAAAGCTGTTAATTTCATTTGACCACTGTAGCCTCTGTATCACTGATATTAATTAATAAAGATTTAAACCTGTAATATTGTGTAATGTTCATTTTATGTACTGACGATCAGTGGTTTCAGATCTTATAGGTCCTATATCAAGTCGAATACCAATTTATAAAATAAAATTATCTCCGACACTACTACAGTAAAGAGACGTAATTCACGACACGAATAAACACGGAAACACATGTACGAAATAGATCTTTAAGGTCTGAACCACTGGTCGTCAGCACCTAAAAGAATCAGACAATATTACAGGTATTTAAACCTTTATTTATTAATTGAAACTGATTATTTTTGTAATGTACTTTATATTTCCAAATGTAACAAACAGACGTTTTTCCTTTATAATACCCAATTATTGGATCAACCTAAAATAAAATACATAATAGTTCCTGGCAAATAATAAATTTTGAACAACAAATAAAGGACGCGAGTAGAGGAAATGAACCCATGAAGCACTTAAGCTTGGAACACATCAATCATTGTGTTTATCGATGGATCCACACCTACATTTTGAAAACTCACACCAAACTCAGTTTGATTCTTTTATTTTTAATTTTTCGGAACGTGTTTTCTTTTTATTACAAGCAAAGGTTTTCCTAATTGCTTTCATTTTTATACAACTGATGACAAAAAGGAAAGTCCCTTCTCATACCTTTTAGAAATAGAGCTGAATATTAATGATTCATAATGGATTGCTCGCTCAGTTCTATAACGCAATGTTAACTTTTTCTATTATTGGTCTCTCATTATTAATACCTCACTCAATTATGCAACCCATTAGTATCAAAGTACAGTATGTATACATTTAGTAATTTATTAAAATAAAACCTCAACTGGCCATCACCATCGGGCATAGGCTCGCGCTGAATTAAAGACAGCGAGGTCACAACTTGCGGCATGTTACATAGAATAGCCAGAGATGACCGTTCATTGTCTGACAGGAGAAGCCAATCATTGGTCCATCATTCGATCCACAACCTTACTGGGCCAGCCTTCTTAGAATTGCTGGGACAACCTTCCTGGAGTTGCTGGGCCAGCCTTGCTGGAGTTTCTGGTCCAGCCTTCCTGGAGTTGCTGGGCCAGCCTTCCTGGAGTTTCTAGGCCAACTTTCCTGGAGTTGCTTGGTCACACTTCCTGGAGTTGCTGGGCCAGCCTTCCTGGAGTTTCTGGGCCATACTTCCTGGAGTTGCTGGGCCATCCTTCCTGGAGTTGCTGGGCCAGCCTTCCTGGAGTTGCTGGGCCAGCCTTCCTGGAGTTGCTGGGCCATCCTTCCTGGAGTTGCTGGGCCAACCTTCCTGGAGTTGCTGGGCCAGCCTTCCTGGAGTTTCTAGACCAACCTTCCTGGAGTTTCTGGGCCATACTTCCTGGAGTTGCTGGGCCAACCTTCCTGGAGTTGCTGGGCCAGCCTTCCTGGAGTTACTGGGCCAGCCTTCCTGGAGTTTCTAGGCCAACCTTCCTGGAGTTGCTGGGCCAGCCTTCCTGGAGTTGCTGGGCCAACCTTCCTGGAGTTGCTGGGCCAGCCTTCCTGGAGCCATATGTAACATACAGATTTTTAACTGTCCGTGCATTCAGTCGACTAAATGTAAATAATCGGCCAGTTACTAGTTCTCCTCTGGTATCCGTTGTCTGTTTTGTGATTCGTAGCGTTTCATAATTATTATCTTGGTTTGTATAAAAACATGGGTGATTTCGACACAGAATTGTTCATAGGTGAAATAGACCACAGTTGTATAGTCAAAATATAAAATGTAATCGCATGGATGTTCTGTTGTAATTTAACCGCTGACTAACATCAATAACAAATTATCAAAACTTTCAACAGTCACTCCGAAGTAAATAATGAAAATTTCCTGTTCACAGGAAATTTACAAAAACACGTTTACGTAAACAAGTGTAAAGTTAATAAAATTTTTAATTTAAAAGTCTCTGATTTACAATAGGATGGACCCAATACCACCGTTGTCTCCTTTTTTAATTTGAATTTTCTTCCTTGCTCGAAGTAGTGAAGCACAAACACAAATTAATTCGACAAAGTATTCTGAGTACTATCTTAAAATTACTGTTCGTTTGAAATTCATAATAGCGATGGATTTTTAATTACTTATTTTACAACTAACTGGACTTTTTCTACCGCTCCTGTGTTTTAAACTACACAACGTTTCTGGAGTTAGAGAAACTCCTCTCGTTTTCAAGTTATTACCTAATAATTCACATTAAAATTGAATGTTGAGTTACAGATATTAATTATAAAATGTTGACAATAATACAATACTTACCTATTATGCACAACACAAAAAAACTAAAAACATACTAAAACAATACTCCACCTCCGAGCTAGCGGGGCGACACAAGATAGCGTGCGTGCATTATTGACAACATGATATAATTAATATATGTAACCTAACGTTCAATTTCAATCAATTTCATTCAATTTAGGGAGGAGTTTCTCCACCTCCAGAAACGATGTGGAGTTTAAAACACAAGAGCGATAAGAAAAGTCCAATTAAAATAAACGGTACCAGTGACTGACACATACTTTCTCCCTTAAGTAAATTAAGTAAAAAAGACAATCTGTAATAAAACTATCATGTTCTACAAAGTTATTCTAAATATCATTTAATAATTTATTGTTCAAATTGTATGGGGGAACCCCGGGAACCCCCCCCTCCCCGGTAATACATAGCTTTTTGAGCTGGTTTTGTTCGGTGATTTGACCTTACACTTCATACCAAGTTTCATGGAAAACGGTTGGAAAGTAAGGAAGAAATTGATTTTTTTATATTCTCCATAAGAATAACATTAGGCGCTTTCAGACAACGTACTGCGTTTATCGTGGACAGTAAATTTAAATTTTCTCTGGAGCCGTTAGTCGTAGACAAATAATTCAAAATACTAATTTGTTTAGTTTTTTAAGCTGGTTTCAATGGTACCAGTCAAGTCATACTTTACTTTTATTGTTTTCGCTGAAAATTTAAAAATTTGATTTTTTTACATTTAAAAGCTCATAACTTTTGAACCGTTATTTTTACATATATGCAGATGGTGTCGAATTATTTAGTACTCTGAGCACTATAAACTATCAAATTTTAATCAAAATCGTTAGAGCCGTTTTTGAGAAAATTGGATTTTTCACGTTTTTTAAGGGTTTTTAGGGGTGAACTACCCTTAAAAATCAAAAATTCAAAAAAATGAAAAAACGCCTGGAGATACAGTGACTATAAATATACGTGCCAAATTCCATCTAAATCGGACCAAGGCTGTGGCACTGTACACATCCAGACACACAGACACACGGACGGACAGACATCACGTCAAAACCCACTTTTTTGGATTCAGGGGATCCCAAAACGGATATATCCACCCTCAACTCAAATTCGAAAATTTTGACGAAAACAATACTTTCTCCATATACTATGTATAAGGGGAGAAAGTAAAATCAGTAATTAAAATTACTATTTCGTTACACTGTATCAAAACCAAGCTCCTTCCAACGTTAGTTTTGACGAAAGAAAGTAATGTTTTCCCGACCAAGGCTGGGTAAATCAGGTGGAGATTTCACCCACATTAGTATTTAGTTTCGATTTCTGACACTAGAAGCCCTCAGCGCTAGTAACGTTGACCATACTGCCAGTGAAGGTTGTAAAAAGTGAAATCAGCTGTAAGAACAATATTATTGTTGCCATCGTATCGGTACTGAGAGAATCAAATGGGCAACTTAAGGTCAGTTTGAAAAATTATATAACTTAATAATTTATCTTAATATGATTACAGAATAATGTAAAAATATCGTTCATAACCGGAATTAAAAATGTCATTCCGTGCCTTGATCGAGTTTACACGCGAGGCGTTTAGCCGAGCGTGTAAACTCGTGGCCCGGAAACAAACACTTTCCATTATGGTAATGAAATATACTATTTCAAACAATCAGAGGAACAAAAAAATGTTAAATGTTTCGTAACGAACTCGGAAAACTACATTTAGTGTTTGGATACGGAGTTGAACTCCATTATACGCGAAGTATTCTATAAAACTTTAGATGGCCGTTATGAAAGCGAGTCGGTTTTAAAAAGACTGCCTGGAGCGTTCTCAAAGAATGTTTAACCAAGCTGGAATAATTTAAGGTCCTCACCGAGTGCCGTCACCGAAGTCGCCGTCATGTGGGAAAAGTTTACTATATTCCCCACTTTGTTTTAGTTTCTAGGACATTTAGTCGGATATTACTATTCAGTATTGTTCTCAAAATTACGAAATTTATTCTTGCTCAGGTAAGCTTGTTTCCTTTTAAAAACAACTTCCCTGAGGAAAATACAGCAAAAGTTCGGTGTAACAAAACAAATTCCTTGATTATATTTGAAAATCCCCTTTAACGGTTCATTACACACAATGGAGCGAAATTAATAAATTAGCCAAAAACTAAGCGAATTTAATTAATAATATTACTAGTCTTCTTTTTCAGTTTTTTTTTTATTTTTTAGGTCAGTTTTTAGGTCTTTTCAATTTTTTGTTTATTCAACATGTTTCGGAACAGTGTATTTTAAAGCCATTTAAGAGTTGTTTTTTATGATATAATATCGCAGACCATGTAAATAGGTTAGGCATTTTGCATGGAAATGGGCTGTAAATGGCCTGTATCACAAATATGTTGCCTAAAATAAAAAAGTAAGAAACAGGGTACTGAATGTTACATTAACTAATAATTTGTATATAGTTTTAGGAATTATATAAGGAATGGATCAAATAAATTAATAAAATAAACAAAGTATCCCAAAGTATTTTTAATTTATTTCAGCTCTTGATGATTTACGGATACTAATAACATTCTAAAAACAGTTTCTCAGAGAGGAAACTACAAATCTTCCAAACTCTCAATAAAGTTGTGAGGTTCAACATCACGGATGACAGATGTGTTCTGTCCTCCTTCCTTTATTGGCACAGATCGGTTTTGTTTTGTCAGTCTTACCTCAATCTTTGTTTTTCTTTTTCCTTCTCCATATTCTGATCTTAAGTGCCTTCAATGTTGATCGTTTTAATATTGTTTTCTGCCATTGGCCACATCTAATTCACAGTTTTGGTCATGATATTCTGAACCCAGGATAATCCATGTTTCGTAATAAGCGTATAATGATTCTAAATATCAGTAAAATAATAATTTATAAAATTTCAATTGCTTTAAAACCCTTACCGGGCGGCTGACGACATTTCTCGCAGCACAGTAGGGTCGCACGGTATACCGAGTTTATTTGTGATCAATCATTTTGCCACATTTACTGCACTGTAGTTCGCGAAACTACCGATAGAGTGTATGGTTATGTTTCTTTAGCCTCTATGCACACACAAAACCAATATGGCGGCTTTGTTGAAATATTTAGTGACTGAGATTAGTTACTAGGCGACTTTGGCCCGTATTTGTGTGCTTTGAAATGCTTTTGACGAGAAAACTCACGAGTCACTACGGCTGTTTTCACTTTCGCTAACCTTGTTTGTTGACATTTTGTAAGTGTTTATTTTCATTGTGTATTATCTGTAAATAGTGTATATTGTGTGAATGTTTTTATTGAATAGAATTTCTTAACTAATTATTATCAACTGAAATGGCTCTTCCAGACGAAAAAATGTTTTTTTAGTACCTGAAATTAGTTTTAAAATCTTTGATAATTAAAAATGAAGCAAAATTTCAGTTTTATACTTTATTCAAGCTACCTAAATTCAAAAATAACATTGGGAAAACAATATTTTAATTTTTATACACTAAATGAGCAGGAACCATGATTTTCAGTAGCACTTTAAGGATTAAAAATTTCTAAAAAGTTGTGCCTAATTAGTGCAATTAATTTTTTATTTCAGCAGTGAAAAAAGTTTCACCATGACTTTAAAATTTTTCTTTAAGATACTATTCTCTCTCTCCGAAGCAGTCAAATTCTTTTGTAAAGTGGATGGTTTCTGTGTGTATTTTCGTCATGAGTGCCCCTATCTAATCTGCCACCACTGATAAAGCATTTTCATATTTTATGTCCATCTCTTGTGATGTATTTATGTCACTTTTCTTACTGGTTCAGCAAACCAATTTTTTCTGTGTATTTTGTGTGTACTTGTTTGTATTTTTTAAATAGTTATCCCTGGAAGATAAACAACTCTTGCAGCGTTACTGTGCTCCCATTTTTTTATCTAATTCAGTTGAGTTTTTGTAATTGGCTCTAAGTTTAGCATTTTATATTCTTTGAGTATTGGACAAGATTTATTTTTTTACATGGAAACCGATTGTTTGGCAAAAACTGAAAAAGTATTTGTTGAAGATAGTTACTCATCTCTGTGGATCCCCCTCTTGTATCTGTGTTGAGATTAATAGTTTAGTCTGGTGGTTTTGTTTTATTTCTTTCAATTTTTATTATTTCCCAGGTTTCTTTGGCTTTGTTTTTGGCACTGCTTATGAGGCAGTCTGTTTTGTTTCTCTTTCCTGTTTTATGAGTTGATCATATTGTTTTTTATAGATAAGCCTCCTCGTAACTCATCCGTACCCGTTACATTCTTGGGTATATTTTTGGAAATTTTGGCCCTCTTGTAGGATAGGATTCCCATTATTGTTTCTATTTCATTAGTAGGTGTTACACTTGCATGTGTATTTTTTATAATTTCTTTTAATCCGGCTAATGGCAGTAAAAAGGTGTTAACTGTATATTTATCCCATTGGGCACCAATTTTAATTCAGGCTCTACTTACTCTCCATTTTAAAAAAACTCAGCCCCACTACCCCTCCTTGGGTGTGGAAAATTTGAATTGAAAATTAGTCCAGAAATGAATAAATCGACTAATTTTAAGCATCTTTTGTCAAGTGGAGGGTTTTCTAACATTCAATACTCTTCGACTTTTTGCGAGTGAATTTGTCGGGTTTTAGTTGAAAAAACTTCATTTTTAGATAGGTTTTAGACGAGGTGGCTGCATTTTGTAATGTCATTGCTACCAATTTGGACGACAACCTGGTGTTTGGAATGCCTTTTCATATTTATGTATTTGCTGAGGTACTCTATACGTCAACCTGGATTAGATTTCACGTTTGTACTATCATCCTAAATGAACTCTTCTTTTGCTTTAATAATCGAATCTCCAATAGTTATTGTGTTAGTGTGTTTATCCTTAGTTGGTCGGATTAAATATCCTTACTGTCATATAAGCTACTAATGGAAGTATACCAACACTTGAAAAAACTCTAATAGAAAAATAATCAGAAAACTGTAATACAGGATAGGGAACACCTATTTATTTAATATTGCAAACCGTAAAAAATTGACTGTCAACAGTAAAAACATATGTGCCAGCCTTACTCGCTGCATTATAATCACGAAAAGATGGTTGGGATACCAAAGGTATATTGGTTATCTTGTGAATTACTTTTTCCTTAATTTTCTATCATAAAATGAGATAGTTTCTTGTTAATTACTGGATATTATTTTGACATTACCAGTTTTCCTATGGGACTCAATAACTGAGAACTACATATTACACCTATCTTAACGTCGACATATTCCAGTGCCAGAATATGTTGATGGATCTACTGTCTAGAGCATCACAGCATGTAATAGCAACGAAACATCAGGAAGAGGAAAGAGGAAGTGTTAAAAAATTGAATAGTAAAGGATCATTATACGTTTTTATATTCCAAAATTAATTTTTTGTTGGAATTCTGCAGTGTAATTACGGAGTCTCATTACCCCTGAGAGGGGTGGACGGTTGGAGGCGGCGGCGGCGTGGGCGTCTCGACGCTTCGTGTCGGTTGTGTTTAAATCGGCTGGAAACTTCTCATTCTCTCAAGTTAACTATTAACTCAGGAACACAGGTTTTACTCCTTTTGCGAACAATTTAGTCCTTATTCTTCTGTTTGGGATTATAATCATACACACATCATATTATACATACATTATAAATATAATCGTGTACAACTAAATTCTAAATGATTAAAAATGCATTTTATATTTTAAGCTTTTAATATTAAAAATATTTATTATTTCATATAGACATAACAATCGAATCGAACCCGATCAACAGATTTTGTTTTCATGCAACAAAAATCTAGCACCCCAACTATTGAACATTGAAAAATATAAGAAAGTTTGAGATCTAAGTTGAATGATGAATTAATCGCTGTGTAGGTACTCAATTTAGGTTTATTTTTCCAAAAGGTGATTTATGATTTTTATTTTATACAGGGTTTTTGGTTGAATAAACTAGGTGATGCTAATAAAAAACATCATACAGCACATCTCAAAACAGATAAAGCCTTCTAACATTTTTCTTTGTATAGACTAACTTTTTCAACAATATGTTGATATGATTGGTTTAAAATTTTAATATATTCATTTCGAATTTGGTACCGAAGTGAAATGGCTAAAGGAGCCAATTCATAATAGAGTTTAGGTAGCTATTTAAATAACTGGTTCATGGTTATTTAGTTTTTGTGATTCCTATCTTCAAGTCCGGTGACCGGCCCATGGTGATCCAGTCTGTTTTTACCAAAGCGTTTAAAGGACTTGTTTTCAACATAAGTTTAACATTTGTTCAAGCTAATTCTCAACGATTATCACCATGGATTCTTTTCTGGTAGGTCTCCAGAAACAAATATAGTCTCGTTCCAATGTTATGTAAAGGATGCGCTCAGTTACAGGGCACAGATTGATACAATCTCGAGTGACTTCAGCAAAGCTTTTGATAGTACTAGTCATCGACACCTCCTTTCGAAGCTTGAGAATTAGCATCATTAGCACGATGCATTTATGGTTTAAGGTTTACTTTTCTGGACGTAAGCTGTATCTTTGGCAAGTTAATGTATGTCAAACTAAATTTTTGGACGTTGGAGGGCCCCTCCTAAAGGCTATTGCAGCTGGTGTTATTCAGGGCTCCATCCTAGGGCAGGATATATGGAACATCCCTTACGATAGGGCAATGAGACCCTTCCCAAAGACTCCTTCCTCGTGGGCTACGCAGATGACATAGTGGCTGTCATCGTTGCCATCGATTAATTTTCGTGTCAATGCGAAACCCCATTGTAAAGTACTTGGGGTGCGGCTTGATGAGCTAACCTTCAAGGAGCAAATTAGGCTCGCTATTGAAAAAGCGGCAAAAGCCAGTTCAGCCCTTAGCCGATTGATGGAAAACCTCTGCGGTCTGACATTTAACAAGCGCAAGCTCCTTTTGCCTGTCACGAACCCCATACTCATTTATGGATGCAAGGTTTGGGCACATGCTCTGAGGAAGAAAGGCTATTGCAGGCAAATATCGCATAGCCCTAAGGATAGGTGAACGTTCTACACACCGGGGAGTGTGCCTTTTTCCTCCCTTATGGTACATAATAGCATTTCTTCTGAAAAAAGTTTTAAAACTATATGAAAAACTACCATAATATGGGCTCTTTCCGAAATACAAGTTAAGATAACTACGTTACTGGAAAATGGCGGTCATCAACAAAACCTTTGATTTCATGTACGAATAAGAATGAATTTGTTTCCATTGTCAGAACCATATTACGTGTAACAGAATGATGCAGATTTATTTTTAAAAAGTAACAAACTTCAATAACAGTAAAATACTATTAAATACTATTTCATGTACTATACAAATTAACAACTACAAAGGGGTTTCATTTAAACACGGAGATTTTATAAAAAAATCGTTACAAACTGGATATTCTTACCTTAATTCTTTGTTATTAACATTATAGGCTATTCGGTTGAAAAAATACATGAGTATAAGTAAAGTTTAAACTAGAATATTGTATAAAAAAGATAATAGTCCGCGAATATTCCGAAGGTTAAAGGATTAAACTGCATACGAACATGAAACGCAGAATGTCATCGGATAACACGACTGGTTGCAACGGACAGTGTATCCCTGCATTGTACATGATGTTGCGGTGTTTTACAACCAGATATTCAAATTATGTCGTTTTACATGTAACCGTTAACGTATTTACGTAAACAGTTTTTCGATACTGCTTCAAAAACAGCTGTTTTAGAGACACGTGTTGAAGAGCAAAACTTCTTCTTGTTCTTCCTAGACTAAACTTATAATTGTGATGATATTTTGAGTCCTAGGCCACAAAAGACAATTGTTGATGATAATTTTGTTTCGAGGTCAGCATTTGATTGTAAATAATAGATATAGTAACTGCAACGAACACTATAGATTTTACGTGTATTTTTGAAACTGGTAATCGACTATTTAATCGAACTATCGAATGGTTGAGATCAAACTATCAATAATAATAACTAACAGTGACATAACCTAAACAACTGATCAGGAATCAAGAACGAACTACTATAACGTAAGTAACATAACAGCTGATTAGTCTAAAGCGACAAAACTGGTCAACAATGATTGATACTAAATCAGGTAATAATTTATGTTTTACGAGTGTGTATAATTTTATTTCCTTTATGACGAAAAATATAGTTCATCACACGGCCCAAAATTGGATTTTTTTATATACTCAATCATTCAACAGCCTCGGCTCATAAACTTACGCTCGTTTCAAAAACGCCCGTGCTATTTTATGTGAATTTTAAAGTTTTGTGAAATGTAAGCGGTTTTAGCAAATTAATAAAATTAGCCTATAATTATATTCGTCATGATAAGAACCAAATTATTACTAGGATAAATTTAACTAGGGTTGACTGGGACGGTGGTGACGTCCTGTAGTCCATATACTTGGAGGTCACGATTGTGGATAGTTGTGAGCGATGGTCGGTGGGTGTAGTGTTCTCTTGTGTGGATTAACGTACTCACGATTAATCTGCAAAGACCATCCTCATAATTCGACCAATTCGTAGTTCAGAGGCCGTGGTTCGGATTCCACGTTAAACTGTTGGTCCCTTAGTTGCCATCGGCCGTTGGGTTATCAACAGTCCTGTCTAAGGAGCATGCCAGCCTTAGTCAGTAACAATACTACAAGACAATAATCTTACACTCAATCCTCATCATACTTGGTTTAAAATACCTACCTGGGTAGGTTGTCATTTAAATAATCTAATCTAATCTAATTTAATCATACTGTTGAGGTCAAACTGGGTTTTAGTTATTTGTAAACCTATAAATTTTAAATAAATGTAATGTGTAGATAAAATAAAGATATATTTATGTATACTCCTGCTCTGTACTTTGTCACTTTCGTCATTCATTTCTAAAAAGTTTCTTGCGGACGGATTGTATTGACGTTATTGGCACTTGAAAATAAATCCGATGTGTTATTAAGGATTCCTGTTGATCAAGTTTGGCGGGACTTGGAAACGAATAAGTGCACATCCGGAGTTGGCGTTAGGCTGAGGCCATAATAAGGAAGTTGCACTGTACTGGAAATTTTCGAATAATATTGTGCACCTCAGGCATTACACAAGCTACTTTTTAGTGATATATAATTATTACATTCACCCCTAGGTAAGGATTTTTTGGAGCAAATTACTCTTTTTAAATAACGTCCCTATCAAATTCCATTTCATTTTAAGCCGAGAAGTAATAAACTAGATGCCACAAATTTAACCTTTCTATTATAATTTAATCAATAGTCATATTAGAATAACGTATTTCAAATAATTAAATGGTTATGTGTTTTTAATCTAGGGAAATTAAGATAGTGGTAGGCTCATGGAAGAAACGTTTTGAAACTAAAAATCATATTGAAGTTTAAATGTGTGTTCTTTTTGAAACTGTAATGAACAATATACTTTGAGTACAAAACATAACCAAAGAAAATTTTATGCAAAGAAAGAAGAAAAAATTCAAGGTTCTGTATACCTGATATTTAAATACTAAATGTTTTATTCTGACGTGATTGCAAACTTGTGTTATTAAAAGTAGGAGACAAGTTTAAAATTAAATTTAAACTTTCTCCAGAGACCGGTGAACCACATGTGACGCATACTAAACACGTTTCGCGTGGACTTTGCTCAAACAAGCCACAGAGGATATAGTTATAATATCAGCAATACAAGGAGTAAGGCTTCAGTCTACTCAAATTACTATTGTCTATTATTTTGACCGGCGATTCCGCATTTAATTGTGGCCATTAGACTTTGTCAACCGTTTATGTCGATCCAAATTGGACCTTTTAAAACCACTAAACGATATTACAAGATGATTGCGAAAGAGAGGCTTTTATGCCGTAATTTCTAATAACGTTAATGTCGTTATTGCTAAACCCCAAATAAAAGCTGAGAGTTTTAATCAGAAGGATATTACTGCTATGTACATAACTAAGTAATTATGATAGCTAAGTACGGAATGATTTGTGTATTGTTTTGACACAATCAGTAAATTTTGTACTATTAAATAATATAATATCACTCGGGTGTATAATAAAAGTATGGTTATACCTTACATGTACTAAAGGTCTTTCTTTGATACATGTGCCTGAAGTTGATTTTCTTAACCAGTTTATTTCATCATGGCTTGCGGATTAAATCCGTCGTACGAGCACTGTACAAGCTGAGCTCTCACGATCAGAATACTCAATAAATAGATGGGTAAGAACCTTTTGAAATTGTGAATGGTTTTAGTAATTTTAAATAATACTAAATAAAAATGTTCCAAGTTTATTACATACCTTTAAACGTTTGCTATCAATCTTTTACAATCTGGAGTTAGCTATTGAAAACCACCAGCTGATTACTAAATTAAAAAATAAAAAATAAATAAATTGCTACCGTAGTGATTTCGTCAGATTATGCTTTAGTATTCATAAATAGCCAATGTGTCAAATGGTAAACTATTTAAAATTGTAAAATAAGTAACTCGTTTTAATGACGATAATTATTATTTAATATGCCTACCCTCATAATAACTCACAGATAACTTCACAGCTAAGGTACAACTGTTTACTACATTGTGAAAAGAACATCTGATGACATGAATTCTCATGTCTCTTAAGCGCAATGGGACTACTGTAGCCCCGCATGTATTGAAACAACAGTTTGTAGCAGTACGATGAAAATTCAATCATCGGTCGTTCCTCTGTGAATTCCAGCGAGTGGATTACAGTAGAACCTCGATTAACCGTCACCCTCGGGACCGAGACCATGACGGATAACCGAATAGACGGATAACAGAAATAATAATAGCATTGCTACAACTTAGCACCTAGACAGTGTTTGGCGTGGCAACATCGCAATTCACTGCCTTGCATGTTATAACGGCGCCATTGTAAGTCCCAACTAATTGTCATGATTGCTGAGCAGTATACTTAGGTAGTAGGCCTACTTTTACTCTAAAAACGTACGTTACTGCTATTTAGTTTTTAAAATAATCAGTAATTTTCTTTTGTTTCTTTTCCCGTTAAGCTTTTTAAGCGGCCATGATTCTAATTTTTCTGAGAAGCAACAGCGTTTAATAGTTTATTGTTTATTGTCAAGTCCGAAAACCAAACGTTTCCGTTTCTCAGCCATAACAGAAGAGCAACACAAACTACGCATAAACAGCACAGTCAACAATAAACGGTAAAGCACATAGGCACGTAAAACTCTAGTAGTCATTGCATTCAAAATCGGCAAAAACATTGGTTCACTGTAGCCACGAACCGTACTGAACTGAACTGAAACGGTAGCAGTGGGATGCAGAATACAGTGTAAGGGATTAACCAGCTGGGTCACTACCCTTGCCGCCAATTACTCACGCACATTACAGGTGTGCAGTGCTTTCGTCACTACTCATCATAGAGCCTCAACAAACGATCCGGCTCGGCGCTGACGCGGAAACAAAATTTTTTGCGCTATCGGGGTGGCGGTTAATAGAGACTGACGGTTAATTGAAGTTCTACTGTACTCTCTCATGATTGCCAAAGTGTTACTGTTATAATCATTGGTGATCATTGACTGGTATACTTCAATGATTATTTGATGACAGTGCCATGATAGACTATTATCACTGGGAAATTTCTAACATACATAGTTTGAGACTCACTACATACTATAAAAAATAAAAAAATATTTTGAACATTTGAAATGAAAAAAAGACATTTGAATACAAAATATTGATTGTTTAAATCAAATCTCCCCATCAAATTATTTTGTCATTTAGTTCAATATTTGAATATCATTCAGGATTAAGCCCTCAATTCCCAGACTCGCTTGGTTGATGGAATGCCCGTATGGACAGCTATATCAACGTTCATGCAGTTGGTGAAATAGTTACATAACTGTTGCTACAGCTTCATACACGACATTACTACACCGCTTTATACCACACGATGTAACTATTTGATTTATTGTTGTTGAGTTAATTTTTTGAGTGGAAAAACATAAAATATTTAATAATTGAGTCTGGGTATCCTAAACGAGAAGGAGTACAGAAATTAAATCAAAATTCTGAGTTATGAGTTTAAATAATATCTGATGATCTTTTAAGGAGTTAGAAGTGACCTCATGGGTAATCCTTAATATTTACTTTCCCTGAGGAATTCCACCATTTAACATCACGTCCAAAATCAGTTCAAAAAGGATTCCTTATCTCACAGACACAAGTACAAGTGTACTTGTGTGTGATCGTGTACACACACGTACACAAGTGTACGTGGGAAGTTCTATTAAGGTGATATTCTCTTAAAGTAATGCAAGTCCTGAGTAACGTTTATGCTCTGAGTGGTATATGGGGTTTTCTTTCATTGATCTGTTCTAAGTTTAGTCATAGAACCATTTTTACCCAGTATAAGATGTTGCTTTTCTCTGGTGCATTTACTTTAACTGCTTGCAATAAAGTCGTTACATATCTAATTTCAATAACTGCTTGTAAGATACCGATTTTTATTGTGGAAATTTCATGATGATTGTAGAAAATCACGATGGGTAAAACAAAGTTTCACGACGTTTCGGGATCTGGAATCTGATCCCGTCCTCTGATGAGCAGAACCTTAACATAGGAGGATTAATACATAATTCGGACTAAGCCAGTATAAAACTGAAAACAAAAATTTTTAAAGCAGTAAAAAACTTACAAATAATACCAAGGAGTAATAGTCACACACACCAGAAACTAAACACGTCCACAGGTCACAAGGGCTCAAGAGTAACCCTCAGGGTTCAAGGTTGACTACTTTTTGAGTACCTACAAGTTCTCTATATGTTCCTTAATTAAAACAAAAAATAAATTATGTTCAAATTAATATATTTGTTAACAAAGTCTTTGAATAAATTCTTTAGATACCTACGCAATTAATTTAATGAATAATTTAAATTTATATTTTGAGATTAAATCGACTCCAATTAGTTTTTGTAAGAAACCCCATATGCAAATCTCAAAACTTTGGAAAACAACGTTGGTTTTTATCAGTGACTATACTGTCTAGAATATATTGCAACAGAGTTGAAATAAGAAACAAACATAATATCATATAATGGGTTTTTGAAGTGAAATCACAGATTTTTCAAAAGTTTAATCGAAACAATAGCTTAAAATTCGTTTTCAGATTTAAAGTAAAATTTGAAAACTTATTGGAATTTCCTTACCATACTCAAAATTATACTTTTTACACGAAGATATAACAAATTGTTGTTACATTCTTAACAGATATTATTTATTTACCTCTATTCACCTCACGTTTCCCCTATTTTGTGGTATTAAGGATTTACTAACGTTTACCTCTTTTCTACCCAATCTCACTCAAGCCTTTGATCAAAGCCTTTTCACAGATGATTATCCACTTTGAATGGTTAGTGTCGTCTCGGATACTCTCACTACCGACAGCTTATGGAACTAATCTCATGTGCCCTCTTTATAACACTTCAGTGCATTACTACAGTACATTATAATGTGATAATTGTTACCAGCAACACTTAATACATATTTAAAACTTAAAATTATATCTCTATTAGGGTCTATTCTATGTTTTGTGTTTATGTAAATAGATTATATTTAGGTATTCAAGGGTTCACTGACGTGTTTTGCCGTCTGCAATAATGATGACTCTATTTTAAATAAATAATAAATAAATAATGACTTATTTCTTCAGCGGCCTTCAAAGTTTACACTCTGCTTTACAAGGTAACTTGTGTCAACTAATACTAAACATAACATTAGTTTATTTTATATACATAATTAAAATATATGTTTTATCTTATTTTTGAAAAGACAGTAACTGTTGCCCTTAATGGCTTTCGGCAGGGAGTTATAAATGTTTGGGCCAAAAAAAGAAAACGCCTTCTTGCCCAATTCCAGGCGAAACCGTGGAAACTGTAGAAGGCAGTCCTGCCTGGTACATCGCAGGTTCACCTCACTCCGAGAAACCAGCTTCCTCGCCAAATATGACGGTGTGCCAGTGAGCAAGACTTTGTGGACTAAAAGAGAAGTTTAAATTCGGCAGCATTGCACTATTTCGTTTACATTTGCTTTTTCTCTGTAGTCACTAATGCGATCAAACTTCTTTAAATTTCATAATTCTTTAAATGGCATGGAATATGATTTGAATAATCTTAAAGTTTGGTTTACATTGCATAAGTTAGTATTAAGTTCTAAAACAAAGAGCAAAGAAAAAATAGTAGGAAGCTTCATTTTAAGTGTAAACAATGTTTGAATGAAATTGCTAATATAACTTGTAAGCATGTTCAAATTGAGAAAGTGGATTGCTTTATTTAGGATTGATTTTAGACAGAAATTGTTCATGAAATTGGTAAAAAAGTATAATTATATGGCCCTATGGAAACTTTATATGCTTAAGTACCTCTGCTCAATATATGAATTAAGACCAATCTATCTTGCAATTAATTGTTAACAGTAAAATACAATATGGCTAGAGTTGTTGGTGTGGTATTCATGCAAATAACATCAATCCTAGAATAGTTGCTATTAAAATACCATTATTAGGCATAACTTTACATTACGAAGTAGCCATAGCATTTCTAACACTTTCGTTAACTCGATTAGACAAAATATCAATATATAGAGTTGCATTACCTTGTCTAAATTTTGAAGTAATTAAAGGGTTTGTTTATTCATACATGATTTTGAGTTCTTAAATAAAGTTCCATTTCATATTAGTAACGCTATTAGCTTAGACAAGTTTTCTAAATATTCAGAACAATGGCTATTTTCATTTAACATAAAACAATTAAGTAAAAATGTATTGTATTATGTGTTTTAAAATTGTGATGTGATTAGTATTTTCTATTGTTAAATTATATTATTTATTGCAAATAAATATTTCTGTGTTTCTAATACTGAAAAAATAATACACATGAGGCCTGAATACTATATTTATAATATGTATAGTTTTGATTTAGCGTGGTAAAACACAAAATGTGCAGAAAAAACAACGCTGTAAAAAACTTGCCACCTCTACACGGCACTTGTTAAAACGTGTTTTAATTTTTATTATAATTTTTTTGAATATGTATTTGTACACTCTGGAAAATAAAGAGTTTGTTTATTTATACACCCATAAATTATATCACACTATATTGAGGCACTCACTTGGGTCAATTAAGTTATAGTTTAGTTTAACTACCAGTTTGTTAGTTATCATCCCGAGCTCCCGTTGTTGTTTTAGAAGTCCTATTATCTTGAATGATTGTTTTTGCTATTGGGAGTGGTTAATTCTATTGTTTGTATCATAAAAAAGTCCTGTTGTCTCTCGATATTTTTTAGCTATAGGCATTTGTGTAACCAGGTTTTGGTGTCGTCAAATTCAACCGCTACCGGTGCTGGCGTAGAAAACATCCTTAGGTCCCCAATATTAGTGTAATAGAATTCCTTCTCTTAAATGACAGTTATTGATATTGGATGTTATTATTCAAATTTTCATGTCGTAAAGAGCTCTAAGAACCCCGTCTTTATTGTTTTAGACATACCGGTGTTTTAGATGTCCGTTGTAGCTAATGACAGTTGTCCATTCTGTTGCTACTGTCGTGAAAACGCTCCCTGGCCCTTTTTGATGGTTTAGAATAAACCTCTCAGGTCCCAATTTTATTGTCGTACAAGTCATATTGTTTTTTATGTAATAGAACTCCCGCTGACTTAGATGTCCGTCTAAGCTATAGGTGTATTCTATTGTTGGTGATGTAAAAGCTCCCTGCCCCTAGTTCTTTCGATCCCATAAGGAAGTCCCAAGGGCGCCACTGTTTTTGTAATATAGGTCCTGCTTTCTCATATGACTGTTTTTGCTATTGGATGCTCCATAAGAGATGCAGCGCTTTGAGAAGCTGTGTTAACGTTAAGTCTGTTATTTATAGTAATAAATATTATTAATATACAAATGTCAATAACCAACTTAACCTCACAGAGCACTTCTATGTCAGAATATACAATAGAATATACGGGTGTGGTTGGTATAATACAGTAGATTCTCAACAACACCAGTCTCAAGGGAGTTTATAAAAAGTCATCTCATTGAGGTGCACGTCTAACCGAAGGTCGTACCAAGGTCATTTGAAATCAATATTTCGTGCTTTTGAGGTAACAGCTGTTCTTAAATACCTGTATAGTGAGTTTGATTTCATTACAAATAAGTGTGCTTACATCAACCGTGTACAGAAAAATTTATTTTCCTGGATGCATTAAAATTACGTACAGTTATTGTAAATTCGTAAGTCCGATATTTGATCTGTAGGTTTAAATTTTGGCACGGTAATAAAAACGATCTTAATACACTCATCTACATCTACATTATGTCTTCCCTGCGTACATGTACTCCACATATATATTAAGTAAGTTAAAACTATACTTAATAACCGAAAGACAAAAATCTTTCCCAACGCGACTTTAGAGGGTATTTCACCAGTGACTGAATGTTGCCAATCTTTATGTTTTTGCTGATGGGTTTGTAGAGGGGATTCCTTTCTGAACACAAAGACCGTTGTGGAGTTCAAACCATAGGAACTACGTGCGAGAAAATTTGATTCTAATTAGAAAAGTTCCGCTATGAAAAACAACGCCCTACTGAAGTTCGCCCATGAGTCCTGTAGTAAACATTCATTTATTGATAGACTCGTATTTCTTTAATTAAAGTCGTACTATAAAGGTTCCGCCATTTGGTGAGTAGTGTTATAGATGTTTATCATGCGGCGATTTTCACTAACAAAATGCGTGCTACTGGGGTTTTATTAGCTATAGGGAATTCGCTGTTTGAAAAATGAGACTCATAATTTTATAACCAAAATAAAGATATTTAGAATGTGCAGAATCAATTAAACGAAATATACCGTCATACACTGTTTTATTTGTTACAAATACAATTGTTATAATACATTTACGAATGTAGGCTTTATATATAAATTTCACTGTATATATTATTTAGAAATTATTAATGTGGTCACAAACCTCTTTGTCATTCAAACTTTGTCAAGTTAAATTTAAATTCTCAGCTAGCTGTAAAAAGAGTCCCATACAAGTGCATAACAAAATATTATTAAAACCTTAAAATTCAAAAATTACAAATACAAATACTGAAGAGAGAATAAATACAATGAAGAGATGAAATCATCTGTTACAATTGTACAATACGTTATGTTGTTACAAACTAGGTGTATATCGACTGCCCCTTGCCGTCTCGCTCTTACACCTCCTGATTTCGGTGATTCCGGGGCGAGGGAGGGACTTTAAGGGATATGAGTGATAATTTGTGGGATTAAACAATGGGGCAGGGATTGTCAGGGAGAAAAGGGAGAATTTTTGGGATGAAACCGGTCGAGGGCTAATTAGGGTTCCAACCCTCGGGGCGTGGTGTGGTACCAAGGTTCAATTGTGCATAAGTACTCCACACTTTTTATTAAAATTGCACCGAATCTCATACTCAACAGGGAAAATAAAAACAACCTCAAGTACCCGAGTTGCATCGGTCAGCTAGAAGCAAAATATATAAATACTAATCTAAACCTACCAAACATTCAAGTTCCATAATTTATTTATATCTACGAGTTTTAGTTCCACAAAGCTTGGCATTTGCAGTTTAATAGCCGGAAGATATTTTGAAACTTTAACAATGATGTTGAAATTGTTGAAAGTTCATTCGAATAATTAGCTTGGGGTCAAATCAGTTTCGTTGTGATCTTAGTTCATGTCCTCTAAACTAATTAGGTTCTGTACTGTTTCCCCCTTCTCATTTATGTACCATTATTTTTACACTTCATACTAACAAACTTCAAACCATTGACTCAAAATTAAAGGTGGAATTTGAATTTTCTTCAAACAATTTTTACATAAACTATAACATGTTTACTTTTTTTCTCCCCAAAGACCCCATACGCGGTCAATATGATGGCGATATTTTGCACATTGCACTTTATTATTGCATGAGTATGGGCTACATTAAAGAAAAAATCAGATTGCGCAATATATTGAGTGAATACAAAAGGTTTTGAAATAAATTGCATAATCTTCAGTGTATGGGTAGTATTGCGCAATATCTTGTTAGTCTACCAGTTCATTTGCTGGAGGTAGAGTCGTTTTTGTGTGTTTGGTGAATTGTTTAGTGAACATGACAAATGTAGTTGAAAAACAAGTTTTTAAGTGTTTGAAGTGTACCCTTTTTGAGTTTTTTTAAAGTCACTTGCTTCACTAGTTGGAAGCCCATTTAGCAGAGATTTATAAGTAAACCCCCACTTATTTCAACCACTCCTTCGTCCATATCCTCTTCTTCCTCATCTTCCATATTACACATAGTAAAAATAAATAAACAATGAACTAACCTGAAACTCCAATATTGAAACCGTTATTGACGACTTTTTCAACCGTAATTTGCACAGTATTATTGCACAGAACTGTCACGCCTTCAATAAGATTACACAAAATACACAATAATATTGACCGTGTACGGGGTGACCTTTAGATAGTGCAGTGTTTAAGCTGTATTGGTTGAGTAAAATAAATATCACATCTTATCAAGGCTACCCACTGGTAGATCTGGTTTAATATTTTTATGTTCTTTAGAGTCTTAATGTTATGCAGTGTGGGATTAAATTATTTATGACGATGTATCCACCGAATAATATTGTTACAAGTGTTTGAAGCAGACAAGTGTTTTACACTGGCTGTTTTCTAAATACTGATATCTTTTTGCTCTCTAACTAATGAATTGCGTAAGTAGTTCAGTCCAACAAATGAAAATTTCAAACAACTAAATAGCTTAAGGGAAGCAGAACGAATAAAACTGATTTTTTATATTTTACAAAAAATTGTTAAACATAAAGAACTTAACCTACAATAGTAAAATAGGGTCTGATTGCTTTAAAGATACGGTGAATAACTCTAAAAACTTTAAGGTTGTAGGCCTGACAGGTTATGAAAAAATGTACCTTAATTTGTGTAATTAATTTAACATTTGCGGAATAGGCCTTTCACGCTCCCCTTAAGTGATTCTTAGCCACTGTATTACGAGGATATACTAAAAGTTGTTTTAGCTCCTGCTTTCACGTAATTATTCCTATATGAAACTATCATTAGACTTGTCAAGGATCTGTAGATAATACCTTTGCATTTGAACATTCTATAACATTGTATAAAACATTTAATAATCTTACACTTGTCAAGATTTTTTATTCTAGTCTAGTCTAGAAAAAAGTTGATTTTGCTTTTACTCGGTACGCGTATTATAGTATTTTGTGTTCGTCGTTCGCTTGTGAGATTATTAAATATCTGTTATCAATGACGATGTTCAAATGAAGAGATCTACAAATTATTGCTAGACGTGTATGATAATAGTTCCATACAGCAACCAAAACTAGTTGCACTTCTCCCTCTCCTTTGGACTTTTTTCTGTGGGGTACAATGAAAGGCGTTGTTTATTCAATGAAGGGAACTCAGTGGAGAAGCTGACGAATCTAATTGAAGAAGCTGCTTAAGTTGTTCGAGATAAATTATCATTTAATTAAGAACTGTAGTAACAGTACTAGTAGCTGGATTACAAAGGCCTGCATCAGAAAAAGACGCAGGCAATTTGAAAATAATATTAAATAAATTTATTTGTGATTTTTTTACTAATCGTGTTGTGTATCTACCAGTGGTGTTCAAGCTTTTCTTTACGATAAGGCAGATTCACGAAGAATAAAGTTTAAAAACTAACTTATACCTGTTTTATAAACCTGTATTTTTTGCTTTCACAGACATTTATCACAGAAAAATACAAAATGCTTATATCAAATAAAAGCTGAGTATATTGGTAAGTTTTTAACGTATTTGACATTTTGGGAACCTAAACAAAAGTAAATATTTATTTCATAAAAAGTTTAAGTATTTTCTTAATAAAATAATAAGTAATTCATTTTTTGAATTTAAAACGCTACTATCGCTACAAAAAATACCTACTATCGACATGAAACTACTTGAACTAAACGGAGATTTTATCAGCTTTCATTAAATACATTAAAATTAACATCAAACAAAAGATACCTCCGTCACAGCAGACCTGCGTACTCAGCGAATTTCCAAATCAATAATATAATAATAATAGTATATGACAAGTTTGGTCAAAATCTGTCAATAAACATGAGAATTATTTGCCTATTCTCCATAAGATTAACATGGAAAAGAGTGCAGGGTTGCTGCTGTGAGAGACACTGAGAGTAAGCATTTATACCATCAAAAACTATTATTTTTAACATTTATAAAAAAGGTCCGGAGGCCTGGTTTACGGACTCGTCCGAGCAAATGCAGGAATACATGTCTTTACCAAATTTGGTCTCGATCGGACCATTTTTACTAGAGTTATCGTGTTCACAGACACACGCACACACATATATGTATATATATATGTAGATAAATTTTGACGACTATTACTTTTGGTCTCTAGGCACCTAAAGAAGAAAAAAATAACATGGTCCCGGGCTTAACTCTTACAATGAACCTACGGTAATAGCTTCTTCCCTATAGGAAATTCGAAAATTTAACGAAAATTTAAAAACTATATATCTGTTTTTCTCAAAAAATTGTTCTGTAGAGGGAGAGGAATTTTTCTGTTAAATTTCGGCAGCACATTGTAAGAGACGCTTGCACAGTAACGAGCGGCGCGGCGCCCCAAGCTACCTGCTACCTGCTACCTGCTATCTGCTCAGCATGTTAAGTAGTTACATAACAGTCACGTCCAACACTGTTTCAGCTCCTAAATATTATCATCTCTATTCGGTTAACTGTTTAGGTAAACCTCACCTTTATCACTAATTTCTCCTATTTTTGTTAGCCTTTTTACATTGTTTACGAAGCTTTTAGCGAATTACCTACAGGGAAGAAGCTATTACCGTAGGTCTCATGACCAGACTTAAGCCCGGGAAAGTGCTAATTTTTTGTATTTAGGTGTATGTGTGTCTGTGAACATGATAACTCTCGTAAAAATGGTCCCATCGAGACCAAATTTGGTAGAGATGTGTATTCCTACATTTCCTCGGACGACTTCGTAATACAGACATATCGGTTAATCGGAACAGGTAGTTTGGGGGGGTTTTGTACCCAAAAAATGTTTTTTTTGTGTTTTTCCACGTAATTTTTAAAATGTTCTAATTTTATCTTTTACCATTAGAATCAGCTCAAAAAACTACACAATTTAGTTCTTTAAAGTTTTTCTCTATCTCCAACGCTTACCGAGATATTAAAAAATCCAAACACAGTACATTGTGGGCTCCAATGCTATTCTTATGGAGGATAAGGAAAAATTAATATTTCCTTTACTAATCAATAGTCATAAAAGATTACCAGTATAGAATTGTTAGCATAACTGATGTTTTGACAAGGGTCATGAAGATTGCCAGTATAGAATTGTTAGCATAACTGATGTTTTGATAAGGGTCATGAAAGTTTTAATTATAGAGTTGTTAGCATAACTGATGTTTTTACTAGGGTCATAAAAGGTTACCAGTATAGAATTCTTAGCATAACTGATGTTTTGTTGAGGAGTTGTTAGCATAACTGATGTTTTGACAAGGGTCATGAAAGGTTACCAGTATAGAATTGTTAGCATAATAGATATTTTGTTGTAGAGTTCTTAGCATAACTAATGTTTTGACAAGGGTCATGAAAGGTTACCAGCATAGAATTGTTAGCATAACTGATGTTTTTCCAAGGGTCATGAAAGGTTACCATATAGAATTGTTAGCATAACTATGTTAAAGGGTCATGAAGTTTCATATAGATTTGTCAGCACAAATGATGTTTTCTAGTCAAATGTCAGTCAAGTTTTTATTATGAACGAAACACTAAATTTGACCATATTCTAAAAAAAATGTTGCTAATATGTTTGACAACTAAAATATATAAATTGTTCATAACATCGTTAACAGCATAAAAAATAAAGAATTGTTAATAAATGTTTAAACGTCATAAATAAAAAGAATTTAAAATATGTTTTGATAAATAAAATTAAATCTTAGCAATAATTTTGTCAAAAGGTTAGCATAACTTTTTTAACATATAAATAAATATAAATAGTTAGCATAATAAATTTTGTTGTATAATAAAGCATAATAATGTTTAAATCCTGAAAACCAGCATAAATTGTTAGCAAAACTGAGTAAATCCAAGTCAAAAATAATATATGGATAAAACCACTAGTTATAGAAATATAAAAATATAAGCTAGTTGTCAGCACAATATGTTTGTAAACTTTGACAGTACAATACTCATGTCAAATAAAACTAAAATTATCTTGGGTTGTTGACACGAAAAGTCTAAATATTGCCATATTCTAAAAAGTTGTAAAAGTTTGATTGTAAGCAATCCTTGCATGAAATTTAATCGTTAACAGATAAAAATTAACGTTGTATAATAAATTGTTTAAACGTATATAATAAAATGGAGAAATAACTAAAATTATACAAGTAATGATAAATAAATCTAAAAATAGAATAATTTTTTGTCAAAATCATTTAGTTTACTTTTTTTTAATCCTGAAAAAATAAATATAGTTTTATAAACTAAAATATAGTATAATAAAAATTAGTATAAGTATTTTAATTAATATGTAATAAACAATATAATGAAAGTAAAATATCAAAATCACTATTTCAAAAATTAGTTTGTTTTTATAATTAAAAAATTATAGTTATTTGTGTTTCCGAAAAATAAAAATTTTAGCTACTCTAAAGTATCATTTTCAAAATAATAAACTTTTTTAGGAAAATCAGCTTTTGGAATAAGTCTTTGATTTATCCTAAAGTGCAAAGGTGTAACAATAAATGTATACTAGAGAGAAAATTGTCCAAACCATTGAATGGCCTTAAAAATAAAATATACTGCGAAATTAGTAGTTAATTTCCCGTATGAACATAACATTTTCTCGTATAAGATAAATATATTCTTACTATGCAGATGACAATACGTTTTAGTTTGTTTGTTTTTAGTTTTTAGTTTACAGTATAATATTATTTATAAGTTGTACCACTAATATAGTACAGCCATCGTAAAATATATTTAGTCATAAATTGATTATATAATTGTTTTTACACTCATTTCAAAATGCTTAGTATTGATTTAAAGTTATTTTTCCAATAATCAGAATTGTTTTCTAAGTATAATTAATAAAAGGTTTTAATGGGGAACATTTTTGAGTTTTTTATCCGAACAAATACAATACCACCTCGGTAGCCTAGGAGTAAAAACCCCTCCAGAAAGCGCAGTAAGCCAAAGTTTGCTGGACTGAAACCAGTGACCAGCGACTTCTGTTAAGATCAATTTTTTGTTAAGTATTATGTAATCAATACATTTATTTGAGTTCCTCAAAATTATTCTGTTCGGCTTATCCCTCTGAAGCTCGCCTACACTTGGTCCATGTCATTACCGTCATGTGAACAACACGTCAACAGGAAAATGATCCTTATCCTGTTTACATGTAACTGGTATCTAATCATGGGCTCACCACGCCATGGATGCAATAGCCTTTAATTGCTCTGTGACCATAAACTGTGTCGTAGTTTGAGTATTTTTATAAATATAGTGTTCAGCTTAAATAAGATATTTCTATGATATTATTCAACTTAAATGGGTATTTCCCATTCAGTATACAGTATACAAAATATACAGTTGACACTTGGTTCCATATTACCAGAAAATACTTAAACTAACTTGTTTAAAACAGCAAGTATAGTGTTTTTTCTAATCCATTATTTAACCAGATGTTATTATTTTCATTTGCTTAATTGTAAGTGTTATTGAAAATTGAAAATATATGAACTCATTTAATTGTTATTGAATTGTTTGATTTTTATGTTTGTTTTTATTTTTACTCGACAAAGTACTACAATATTCACGGTGAATGTTTTTTGGAAAAGGAGTCCAAATAGAAATAGGTATCCCAAAATTTGAACCCATGACTTTAACGGATGCAATTGTAAGAGATTTCCACTATGCTAGTCATTCACGCAATTGTAGTAAGCTTTAATTTTTAATGTGCAATCAACTGATTGTAGGTTTTATTTAAACTTACAATCAGTTGATTTTAATCAATGACGTTTTTAGCGCCGTGAAATAAATTATTTACGTTACTAAAAGTTATTCATAATTTTAAGATAAACATGTTTTTGTATATACCTTTCAGATGTGCTTGAAAAAAAGTAAATTATTGATATATTATTACCAATATAGTTGTTTTATTTATGTTTAACAATGCAAACATTCCTTCAATCGTTGTATTCGTTAAAATTCCACAGAAGTTTGAAATGAGATATTATTTTACATTCAATATTCCCGTTAGAGATTAAATAATTATGAAGCTTAATTATTGAGTAGGGTGAAGCTCGTGAAAATCTATTAAAGCTTACGGAAGGTGTGCGGTAGGGGTAGTGAAGGGGGCTGTTGGGGACAAATATACGACTCGGTTCAAGAGGTCCAACCATCATTTTACACAAACAGATCATCTCTCTAAGATTTGTTTTCATACCGAAACCGTAACTAATAACATAAGATTTAAACCAAACCTACAACAAAACATTTTGTATCATACAGTATTTACCATTTGTATATTGTACTTGACATAGTCAACATTAAGTCTTTAGAACAGAATACAGTATTAAAATGATAATTTTATACGTTTGACCCATTTCAAACCATTAATACACGTTGCAATGTTTATCTTTGTAGAGTGATTAAAGTTTTGCTAATGCACTTGTGTTTTCAAATGCATTATAAGGTATTTATTTGTAATTGAATTTTTAAAATCCTTAGGCTTTGATGAAAAAAGCTTTAAATCACTATGTTTAGAGTGAAATTTATTTGTGATTCATAATACCATTCAAGAACCAATGCTTATTTTCAAGTGAATTTAAAATGGAGCGGTACGGCTTGTCGTGTTAAATTTGTAAACAACCAGAAAATAATAGGTATTTTGCGAAATATTTTGAAGATCACGTTAAGTAGCACGTTAAGCACGTCAGCACGTTAAGTACCGTAGTCTATAAAAAATACACAAAACAAGATTTTTTACAAAACCTAATCTTTTTATGATTAAAAAGAAGAAATTAGTAGTGACAGATGGTTTTTCATTACGCTTTTCTTTGATAGATACACTGAAAAACATAATTTATTCTTGTTTCTTATGATTAGTGTTACATTCTGTACCATAGTTATTTTTATAAACTAAAAAAACAGCCTTGAAATTTTTTTAACTAAAAATAAGATAATTTTAAATTTTTTTATGAAAAATCATGAAACATATAAAATGTTTTTAACTTACTATACGGTACTGATTTTGGTCCAGATTGTAGCTATAGATTAGAGGGACATGACAACAATTACAAAGCTATAGGTATGGTATAGTATTTTTTTTTAATATTAAGGGCACGGTAGGTAAAACACTGTTTTCCGGAAATCAGCATTAAAGTCAATCAGTCCCAACAACACACGAACATCACTTATGTTATTAAAGAAAAAATGTCTTATAACTTTCTTGAAACTTAAGATATTCTAATAAAATGTTCACCACGTTGTCAGGGAAACAACAAGCTATAAGAAAGTATAAATAATAAAGTGTTTTTTTAGTTTTTGGTGTGCCACCTCTCTTAGGTTAGAATATACTAACTACGTAACATTAAGGCGTGATATTTAAATTATTTGGGTCGAAACGACTAAAACCTAACAACTTTCTCGTTTCGACATATTTTCCGAAAAACATTACTGTAAACTATTTGAGTTATCACAATTAATTGTACTTTTTTATTTTTGTTATGTTTATTTTTTAACAATTCATTTACTACTGCTCAACTTACTAAGTAATGAATTCACGCACTTTATAAAATGAAAGTAAATATTGTAACTGTTATGGTGTTATCAAAGACTAAAAGGGAAAATTTGTAATAATACATACATTTTTATTCTGATTACAAAAACAAGTAACGTATAAGTCATGTGACCTTTTAATTCATCAAATAATTAATTTTCGAAAAATATACAATTTTCATTTCATTCGCTTGATAGTAAAAAATATGTGATGTTTTTACTTGTATATGTAGAACTGATAATTGAATTTATTTATTTATTTTTATTTATGATAATAATAAAATATTTATTTATTTATTAATATTTATTGACACCGATTGAGGACCTTCTCATGGTTAAGGAATGTAAGCGTAGGCCTACTAACACTACCGTTTCATGTATGTTTAATGTTTTATGTATGTCCAAACTTGATTCCCCGAAAGGTCTAATTTTTACATATATTGTAACATTTCTTGATAACTGTTCAATCTCAAGCCCTGAAGTTTTCATCATCTGTTAATTGTATACAAAAGTACATTTACCTCATTCATAGGGATGTTATTGAGCTTTAACAGATTTTATAAATAATTTTATTTTTTTTTTTAATCCAAAAAAAATCTTTTTAAACTTAAAAGTATTGATGGTGTGTTATAGGCATTTTAAAATACTCATGTTAAATTATTACCAAAGATAATATAAAACCACAACAATTATTTCATATTAATAGTTGATACGGTTATTGAGAAAGGGTACATTATGTTTAGATAAAATTTAAGACTTATGATAAGGACATAAGATTAAGACAATGCAACAAAAAACATAATAATATTTATACAAACAACTCGTGAGTTGACGGAGCCTGTGAATTTCATAAAGTATTATTTTTCTATTAAAACAACGGAAAAGCACGGAAACACATTTATCAAACTCACTTGTTAATTAATCAACGAGTAAACCTCATCTATTACCCGAGTTGAACTCCGATCAGAAACCATTTTAGATTAAATCGTTTGAAATGTACAAACTCATTTGAAATTGTCATGCATCTATCCTTTAGTTACAAAGTATAAATTTAGAGACTTAGGTGTTGAAATCTTATACAAAACTCTTAAAGAGATCTTAAACATGAACGGAGGTATCGTTTTCCAGTTCAAATGAAGGAAAATATCGAAAAAAAATAATTTATAAAAGATTACAAAGCACTTATTTGATCCATAAATTTGGTATGGGCAGGAAAACATTTTATTCATTTGGCTTGGGCGTGAATAATTTGTGAAGGATTATTCACCATCAAAAATACTCTCCGAGAGAAGATGTGCGTTTATCCACAATCTGAGATGTTATAGTAAAGCTTAAAATAATATTTTTATAATCAATAAATATTGAGTTTTTATTGAAACTACTGGCTTTAGCTATGTTTTATAGGTTTTCTAGTTAAAAGGATAAAAGGTTGGACAAAAGGGAACCTGAATAAATAGGGGCATAGTTAAATGTTTGAAGTCAATGCTAAGGCAGGTCAATGTAGTATCCACTGTGGATCTGTGGGTTGGGGAAAAGTGGAAGACTAATTAAAAACGATTTGTGAAGTCGTTGCGTAAATCTTGATCCAAGCAATAAGCGAACCACAGGAAGTGTCAAAAATAACGGTTGGTTTTCAATTGGTAATAGCTTGAACGTTTGTGAACATTTTTACTTTAATTTTACTGATTATATTTGACAAAAAAGCAAGTTAATGAAAACACAATATAAAGCACATAGTTACCCTTATTGTAAACAAACACACAACGCATAAAGTTAGCCTGTTAAAGCGGCAGATAAACATGACGGGTTTCTTTTGGGTGTAGTTGGTGGCACTGATGGTCAATGGTCACTGCATATCAAGATTCGCATGAACAGTCACTCCATTGTGCCAAAGTTACTGTTTGGTGCGAGGTGATAAAAGATATCATCAATGTTCCTTACTTGTTTGAGTTATGTAATCGAACTGCCACAGTTAACCAAGCTGCCCCCTTGTTGAATGATGGACACATTCTTTAACCCTGATCTGCAGAGGAAATGTGTCAGTCTTAAAAAGGGTTGCTTTCAATGGGACTGAGCAATCGCTTAAACTAAAAATAAAGAAATTAACTTTTTAAACAGAAAAATTCGTGATCGGGTAATTTAATGGTTAGGTGAACTTTTTTGGTCACATCAATTGTGATTTTTCCCTTGGGGATTTCTATATTGAGAGGTGTACATGAACAAACCCTGAAGACTAGAAGAGCCCAAAGTGGCAATAAACTCGTCTGATTTTTTTCTTAATGTAATGTCAGGCAAAGTCTATGATAGTTTTAATGAGAAACTGCAAGAGTGTATGGCCAGACATGAATATTACCGGAATGATGTTATCTTTATAGCCTAAGTTTTTCCTATTTTACGTTTCTGCAGTAAAGGTAAATATTTTCTTTACAGTGGAGCCTATTTAGTAAGATTCTTTAAGACAAAATTTTTAAAATCCCTTTGAAACCTGCATTACCTTAAATGCTAAAAACACCTCTATATGAGGTAGAAATTCGGCCAAACCCCCCGATAACAAGTATTCTAAGTAGATAACTAAAAATCTGATCTGTGACTAGACTTATAAAGCCTCAATACAGCGTATATACTTTGCATAAACATCTAAAATACGTACCTCTAACCTCTATAAGACGTAGATCCCACACGGTCGACCTCCATAGCAAGTATTTTTTTCAAAACAAACAGTGAAACAGACGTGTGTACTGACATGAGAAACATTTATAGCATGAATAGCGATGGGAAAAAACCTTGATAAAAAGAACCTCCCTACTAATAAAATACCTGCATAAGATGCATTTTTCCGATCCCAAGAGATTCTTTTGATGGAGATTTCTCTAATGTGTTCTTCATTAACTGACTTTTTTGTCAATTACAATTAGTAAAAAGAGTGTAAAAATGTTTACAAGTGTTTAAGTTATTGCCAATTGAAAACTGTTATTTTTTTGCTGCATCTCGTATAGAATAATTATGAAATGATATTTTTTCCAGTCCACGGTATGACTACCGGACAGAAGCAGAAGCTGGCGGATTTGTAACTTGTCGGAAACAGAACTTTCATACAATAGCGCTATAGACCATTGTATCAACTCAAACTCCTTAACCCATTGTTACAGTCTCGATATTTTAACAAAATATGTGTTTAATTGAAAAATATAATGTGCATATCCCAATAATCTAATTTGATCTTTATCTTCTGTATCTTGATTTGGTACCTCCCCTAAAAATCTGTTAATTTTAGCATGTTTAACAGACTGTACTTTTTAGCCAAGATTCAAGAGGCTGTATTTGACATAAAAGTGTGATAAAGGGTTGACATTAAATTTTCAAATTGCAGTTAGATTAGAAAAAATTACAAACCATAAAATAAGTTACATTACATTAAATTACAGCACATTTTATTACTGCAATCGTTACTCCTGTAAAAAAACTAATGTAAATGCTGTCACAGAAAACGTCCGTCCATATTCTACTCCCAAATCTTTTGAACAATACGTTTCTTGTTTCAAATGGAATGTCTAAAAAAAATATATAAAAAAGGTTTTTTTAAGAACTATTTTGTTTAGGTATGGAGAGTGTAGGTTTGTCTAAAATTGTGCTGAAAGCTGAAAAGAAATAAAAATATGTTTTCAATAGAATAGAAAACCCTAAACATTCAAAAAGGATAATATTTTGAAAATACACCTCTACAAGAATCGGACTTTCTCAAACCAAAAATCAAACAATTTATGTTTTTATTCCACGCAAAAATTTACTTTGTTCTCGAGGATTCGGAATCCCATTTACGCCTTAGTAATTTACACAAGGAAAGGGCATCTAAAATAAGATGTCAGAAGTATATATTTATTTTTAAACCTAGAAAGTCTGCGAAGGATGGAAACTCCATTATTGAGCTTTTGCTTTACTTCAGCAACATGTTTTGAGAACTCAGGTCAAGTATCCGCAATAAAAACAAGGAAACTAGTGAGATAAAATGAATCAATAACATTTTCACAGAAATACATACTGCTCTTTTGGATTCTTATATAAAAATAAAAGGGACACTCCTCTATCTCTGTACCATATTTTCGACATTTTCAAAATGTTGCATTTTATGAATGAGCATTTAATTTTAAATATTTACCGATAATATCTTGCTAATCAGACAACTCCTTCTAATGAAAATATTAAAAAAACACTGCATTTAGTGATTTGCACTACAAACACTGTTCTCCTGCAAACAATAAAGAGATTAGTACGAAACTGTATTAGCGAATTTCCCATAGGGAAGAAGCTATTACCGTAGGTCTCATGGCGAGACTAAAGCCCGGGACCATGTTATTTTTTCTTCTTTAGGTGCCCAGAGTCCAAAAACAATAGTCGTTAAAATTTATATATATATATATATATATATATATATATATATATATATATATGTCTGTTAGCACGATGACTCTCGTAAAAATGGTCCAATCAAGACGTGTATTCCTACAAGTGCTCGGACGAGTTCGTTAACCAGACATATCGGTCACTGGGAACGGGTAGTTTGGGGGGGTTTTGTACCCCAAAATGGGGTTTTTTACGTTTTTCACATGTAGTTTTTAAACATTTCTAATTTTATATTTCACCATTGGAATCAGCTTAAAAAACTACACATTAAGTTCCTTAAAGTTTTTCTCTATCTCCAACGGTTACCGAGATATTAAAAAAACTAAACACAGTACGTTGTATTGTAGGGCTCCAATGTTAATCTTATGGAGGATAGGGAAAAATTAATATTTCCCATATTAATGAATATTTTTGGATAAAACTTGATATTTAGCTTCATGTGGTTGAGATCTTCCCATTTATGCTTAAAAATCATAGTTTATGTGTTTATCATGGCAGCAAACCTGCATACTCTTTTCCCATAATAATCATATAGGGAATAGGCAAACTCCTTTATTTATGGACAGATGTTGATGAAAGTTGGTATAAATCTTAAGATAAAAATTATTTATGGTAGAAATGTTCAATTTCAGTGTTCCTCACAGCAGCAAACCTGCACACTCTTTGCCATGTTAATCTTATGGAGAATAGGCAAATAATTCTCATGTTTATGGACAGATTTTTAAAAAACTTGTCATATATTATTATTATTATATTATTGATTTGGAAATTCGCTGAGTACGCAGGTCTGCTGCGACGGGGGTATTTTTTTGTTTTTATAGGTACAATAGTCAATATAAACTTAAATTCTTAATGCCGTTCGTTATCAACTATTCAATATATTTAATTTGACTTATCCAACATGTCTGTGTTTTTAACTACACAACGTTTCTGTAGGTGGAGAAACTCCACAAACTTTCAAGTGATTACCTAATAATTTACATTGAACATTCAATTTTAATGTAAATTAAAACATGGCATGCCATTTAGTCACTTTATTGTTATTACTAAATTTAATAAATTAATCTTATTAGACTAGTATTAGAATTAATAAACTATTTAGTTTATTATACTGTTACCTTGGATCTTAGGTTTATACTGTATTCCAATTTTAGTAAAAAACTAAGTTGCTAACAACAACAAGATTCCTTTAAAATATTATAACGTTTTAGACGTTTGTCATAATTAGTTATACATTACGTTTCATAAATTTTGAATACGTGTTTTACTTACATGTGATATTTCATCTAAGAGTAAGGGCGTGCTTCACGCTTTTAATAAAGTAATTAAATTGTATATAATTAATTGCCATCGTGAGATAGCAACGTGAAATTATACGTAATGAGGTTTCCCAGACGTTTCCTTATACTTGAACAGTGATTTTCGTCGGCCCTTCCTTCCAAACAATACCTTCTCAGCTCGGGATTAATTTTCCAGTTGAGGTCATTTTTTCATCCGCATTGACCGACCCCTGGAGGGGGAAGGACCTTTGTCACAGCCTTACTGTTTTTATATTTATTCGTTTTCATTCACATAGTTTTTTTTATGAAATATACTCGTACATTGAAGAAATATATATGACTTCAGAATATGTGCTTCCTAGACGGATAAACACCTTTTTCGTAAAACTTGGGCTTTTAACTCCATAAGTATTTGAAGCGGTTAGTGAAAAAAGGGAATATGTGCAACAATGATAACTTTCCAGAATAAAAAAAACCTTTTCCAATCTCCATTTTAGATTTTAAGTAAAAACTTACCATTCATGATTTGTTCCCCATATCTTCAGAAAAAAATAATATTACTTTGTTGTTTTTCTCCAAAAGAATATTTTTTATCGAATTTAAAGTTTTAAAAAGTTATTCCCTTTTTCTAATCAAAAAAATACAACTTGAATCAAAATTTCTATTTTTAATATTTTTATGGCTTTATTGAAAATTAAAAGTTGACTTATGATTTAATTATACATATCATGTATATAATGTATTACAATATTACATTAATGTTTCCAAATAAAAAAATACGTAGGTAAGTTGAAAAAGGGAAATCAAAATCTCACGTTTACAAAAGTTGAAAAAAGGAAATCAAAATCCTACTCTAACAAAATTTTTAAAAAATGAATTCAGAATCTTGACTTTTACCCAGCTAGCAACTTATTGTTTTCTGTTGTAACAACATACTTTGACTCAAATCAATAAAGACGTACAACTAAGACTGATTCTGTGGCGGCAGGCTAGCCAACCTATGAGCGAATAAAGGGAATATTTACCGTAGATGTTTCCTTCTTCCACTCAGCCAAATCTTCAGATCACATTTACTCTTGTTTAAACTGCTGTGGCTATTCCTTTCTTGCACTCAACGATGCGTTCACATTTTTTATACAAAACTGCTACGTTGGTTTGAAAACTTAAAAAATAGACTTATTCCCTTCTCCCACTATATTTCACTATACTTCATTTGTATTCTCTTTTTTCCATCTATCATATAATATAATATCATATAATTCTCATATTTCATCTATAAAAATACACCTTTTTCACTAAAACATATGTTTGGTCATTTTATGTTTTATAGTACCGAAAAACCACTAATATCTAAATAGTGGGCGGGGAGTAGTTTAAATGAGTATTATCTAAATTACAGTCTGTCTGTCTGGTTGTCTGCTTGTCTGCTACTTAAGTTATGAAACTTATTTTCCTTTCTCAATACCTTTTGGAGAATGTTTCTGTTTTCTTTAAGCTGACCCCCGTATAATTAAAATAAAATAATAAACTCTCAAAAACCCAGTTTTGAGCTCTATTAAACATATATTTTCAGTTTACAGAACACGGTTTCTATATAAGTGATTTCACAGAAAGAAAAACAAGCAGCTGTTAAGTTATCAATATTAGTTTGTTTTTTCCATTGATCACTGATTTTGAAATTATACTATATTAAAATTTTACCTTGACGTATAAGGAATTTAATAATGATACAGATTTATTCTATTCTATCTAATTACAAACTATGTGAACTTAGTTAACTTACTATGTGAACTAATTAAATACGTCGAGAATTTTTGTTTTTGTTTATTTGTTTAAGATATCAGTTTAATTTTTTATAAGTTTTGTATTTTTTCATGATAATATGTAATGTATCTTTTTTACTACAACCCATACAAAACACAAAACATTACAAAACGTTTTTGACAGAACGAAAAACCTGCAATTTATTGAGGTTTTAGTATAGAAATTATTCAAATGTTCGAACTGATATGTGGAATTCAAGGAAGCAAATGAATATAATATAGACGTAGATGAAGGACCATAAACTAGATACTGGTTTAATGCTACGTTGTATTTTTCAACCCTAGCACTTATGTATACTTATCTTTCCTAATTAGCACACCCGTATGTACACTCCTGATCATGTTATTTGATTTAGCAAGGTTTATCGTTGTAATTATACGTTGTAGTCGAGGTAGCGAGGTAAATATGAGTATGGTTATTGTAATAATTTGAGACATTACACCTAGTGAATGGACATTAGACTATGAAAAGCTTCTTGATCAGCGTGATAGGTGTAGTCATTCAATGAATGTTATATTCACATCTTTCGACTGTTAATATATATTTAAACTTAAACGTGTATAAACACAGTGCGATTAATACTTAAGATAGATAAAAGGTGTTTCGTCTATCCATCTACTAACTAGATCTATCTAGACTAAACAGATGTGACTCAAGCAAATTAATTAATACTTAATTTGGTCTATGACTATAAATAAAATAGTAACCTAATTAAAATTACTTATCCAGTCAGACATTTTTGAATAACACCACAAGCAACACAACTACACTATACAGGAAAAATGTGCATTACATGAAAAACTACAGAGCAAGACATACTAATGCTGAGCTGTGGTAAATTAAATAAGTTAATGATTAAAAACTTGATGACTTAATGATTTAAAACCCAAGTCAAAATATTCATTTAGGCTGTATTGGCCTTGTCAATCAACCATAACTCTTTTAAAGCAGTCCATTCTAACATGCTGTGCAATCAAGGGCAATTGTTGAAAAGTAAATACCAATGGTTTCAAAGGATGAAAGTATCTCAGTTAGTCTAGTAAAAGGGCTATTAATTCTATTTTGTTTTTGTGTTTCGTGTGAGTGGATATTCCTATTAAGTACAAAGTTTTTTAACATGAATTAAATAATCAAAAACATATAAGCTAACCACTTACTGTACCTTGAATAAATACCGGTCTACAGAAGGCTCTGGGTTCACCGTCGCAAATGATGCTCAGCATATTTTAAGGCAAGAACTAGACCACCTACACTGGTCGACATTTCCTCAATTATAAGAGACAATGCACAATGCAAACAGGTTCCAAGAATTTAAATCTTCCCATATTCAATGTACCTCAAATTGTATGTGAAAGATTCCAATTTGTGCGAGTGAAATATAATAATGCGTTTTTCAATCTACATACAAGTTCTTGATTTCATCTCACAATGAAAATGTTAAACAAGAAAGAAAACCAATTTTCTTTGTTGACTGTGGTTATCATTTTCTTGGTTCTCCAGGCTATTCTTTAATAGACGAAACCTAATATTTAAACTTTACATAACATGAAAGGATGCTTTTTCCTTCTGTAACGTAGCTAACTCGCTTTGGCTTCCAAGAATGCACAAACCCTTAATCTGATGTATTTTTATAATAAAATGTCTTGGTCTCTGCCTCATTTGTTAGACTTGTTAAATTTGTAACCTTACAACTCTCGTAAGTAATAACTGATTGTATCACTTATAGGAAAATATAATGTTTTGTCGTTTGTACTGTTGTCTAAACCTTTCCAAATACTTTTTTTGACATAGATATATCTTAGCTCTGGGGGGAAGGTTGGCGATTCAGGCTGTGCAACAATTCACAATTATAAACTGAAATAACTGTCTTTTTCCAAATGCTTTTTCTACATAATAACGTATATTATGTAACATGATATACATTTATATAAATAATATATAGCCCTGGTATACCTTTGTTTACGGATATATTTTCAGAAATTAAACTATAAAAATACAATGACTTAAATAGATTATTGATTCACGAATAAAAACCGTTAAAATTAACTATGGCAGTGGTATACATTCCAAAAATCAATGTTCTACGGATGTAAAGCATTACATCCGTAGAGTATAATCCGTAAGTTAGATTGTTTAACGAATGTATATAAAAATATCATTAATCTAATTAGCTCAGCCTATATGCACAGGATATAATGGCAATGTACAGTGTATTTTATACAGTATGTATTTTTTGGTTAGTATTATTGTTAAATTGGTAGCAGTGGGTTCAGGGCTACTTAATATCGTTGATACGATTATTTTATTGCCTGATGTATCGTGGTAACACTGTTTTTCATAATTAATGTTGGTTTAGATGAAATGGCGGAATGATTGTTATAACTTTGGAAGTGCATTTATAAAACGCGAAAAAAGTAAAACATTGTATAAAAATCACTGAAAATGCATTTCCAAAATTTAACTAGATCGTGGTTTACTAAAAAATGGTTTAAATATCATATTACTACAGTAGTGAATGAAACTAAGTTATTTATTCGTTACGCTAATCTTTATTAATTTATGTAAGCTACACAGGTCTGATGCCATGTCATCATATCTTGAAAATGTCTAGCTTTTAGAATGACTACTCTAAAGGTTATTGATTAAATAAGAACAAATTGATAACACAATTTCAAATTTGTTTATAACTGTCATCCATTCGGTTCTTATTTCTATGGAGATTGAAGATTTTCCTTCCCATATGCCGTGGAGCTTTTTTAAATAGGGTTGATTTATGAAAAGGATATTTAATAGAATTTTTTACAGCACATAAAAGTATAGAAAGGCAGGCAAGAGTTTGGGAAAACTGAAACTTACCTTTTTGGTTTCATATTTTACTGGTTAGTAAGAAAGACTATTATGGCGCTTAAAATTGCATCCAAGACAAAATTATATTAAACTTTAACCAAATTATTTACAGAGTGAATAATTAATTTGAATATTTTTTTCTAGTATAAGTTGTACTTTACACTTAAAAACTAGGAAATTTAATCTCAGAAAGTTTTTTTTTCAAAAATATTCAACAGATTGCGTTTCAACATCGTTTGAGTGTAAGGCTATTAATATTTTACAGTATAATTCTAATTTTCGTATACATAGCCTGTCTAGATAAATTTCAATAATACTTGAATATTTCAAAGAAGAAACGGTACAATGAATTACTTTTCTCTCTGGCGAGGTTGTGTGTTTAACTTTCCAACATCGTTTATTCCAGACGTTAAGGCTCCTCGGGGGACCAGCTAAAAGCATTTTACACACACGACTTCCGACCAAGTCTACTCAACCGATGTGGAATCTGCTGAAAAAAGAAGCGAGACAGTAATATATGCAGTTTTTTTCATGTTAAATATTTTATAATTATTTAATAATGGATTGTGAGTTATTTAAAATAAGTATTTGTCCTCTTTCAAGTATGTCGTACAGATAACTTATAAAGATTGTCAATAGAGTTCACTTCTTACACGTCCAGGATAGGGTAATTTGCAATAGTTCAAAAATATCTTGACTTCTGGTTAGAATAAATAAATAGGGCTAGAATAATGTCAGTAGGGTGTCATTAGGGGCAATTGTCCTCTTCTCTTATCCCGAGTAGAAATGAAGCCCTTGAATGATTTAATGAGGCTACACGTACACGGCTAGGTTCCCGACCCGGGAAAATTCAAGGATTGGGTAAAAAGAGGGGCTGCTTAAACTTATTTTTCGAACTACCAAATTATTTTACTACAAATAATACTACTATTTTACTACTTGGTCATTAAACCGGGTGAGTTTTTTAAGTGGTCCAATTTCTAACTTATTAATTACACGACTTAGCATCACACTTCAAATTTGGAACTTCCTCAATTTTAACTTTCACTCAGGAATACAATTCCAGATATTTTCTATTATTCTTTATTTTTCTATATGACTTAAAAATTACCAGTTGCCAAATCACGATATTAAATTTTAGCTACTTACTGGATCCGATAAAAATCTCATATCAAAGAAATCAAAATTTTAAGTCCTCGTAGGTTCTAAACGATTAGAGAAATTAAAAAACCCAATCGCAAAAATGTTTTATTTTAGAGTAAAAAATCCAATAACGAAAGAAAATACATGGTTCCATATGACACTTTTAAGGTAGCCGCCATTTCTGAAAATGGCGGCCATAGTGAAAAAATCTGAAATTGTATTTCTGAGTGAAACTTAAAATTGAGCAGGTTCCAAATTTAAAGTGTGGTGCTAAGTCATATAATTGAAAAGTTAGCTATTTGATTACTTCAAAAACTCACCCGGTATAAAGAATATAAAAAATAGTTTTTTTCTCCTCGTCATTAATGGTTTATACTAACTTAATTATCGTGCTTTAAACCCAAAGATTGTACGGTTCATTTCTGTATTTAGTTCATATCATCTATTTTTGACAAACAAAAGGAAAATATGTAAAAATAATAATATTTATAGCTTAAAATAAAACCAGAATTTTATCTCTATACATAAAAATGAATGGATGTATGCCCTTTATGCGTTGCCAAATTATCCTACTCATCTAATCGCCATGGAATTTTAGGAAGTTGCTCTATATGTGTCCGGGAAGGTATTAGTAAAAACATTTTTCAAAAACTCTATAATTTTCTATTTTATGACATTTTTAATTTCTAATGTTAACCTTATGGGGTTAACCTAAATAGGTTTGTTTACAAATTTTCTACAATCAAAACAATTGATTTCTAAAGTTACAGCTGTTGGTTTACTTTCCATTAGCAACGTGATTTGCTATTCAATGCCTTCTGTATCAATCGCCAATTTAAAACTATAAAGTAAATAAATACTGTAAAAAGGAACAGTTTTATTTACCTCGATAATATTTTACAGTTTTCGGGGACTATGCATTTATATTTTTTGTTTCCTGTCTGATTAAAAGTCACATGTTTATTTGTTAGCAGAATAAATAATAATTTCAATGTTTATACATATTACAATTAATTATTAATATAATCAGCTGTTTTATATTTTTTATTTCCTTTCACTACAAAATGTATACAAGGTTCTTACTGTGTATTATTAACGAAAGTTTGATTTATATATGTCATTCAGATGATATTTTGTAGAAGATTTTACTTTTTGCTCTACGTGTTAGTATTTAATATTTTAGCATTTTTTTGTCATTTACCATTTAAAATTGGAGTCGGAGTTACAGTTAGCCCTGAATATATGTATTTAACAATTTTATTTCATATTTGATGTGTGAATCTTTTTAAAGATTTGTTTGCTTTACTTTTTTGATATTTTTTGTGCGTATAACATTTATAAGTTGGAGTTAAAACTAGCCGGTGTAAGATGATATAGTCTGCCTCAATTTTTAATATTTCATTTAATGTCCCAAGTCTACATATATACACTCATTTCTTATACACCATTTGGCTTCTAAATAACTTGGTAGATCGCCCTTTCATTACTTTCCATCGGAACTAAACCTAATTAATTTGTTTCTCAAATCGCAGTAACGCGCGATGGGAAAACGAGTTTTAAGTAAAAACTAGCAGATATTTTTTATTATATGTAAGCTATCGCACATTACTAACAGTTATTTGTATCCAGTTTTCCAGAATGCTTTATTTTGCAATCAAGTACAAATTTCTATAATTTAAAATTTAAAATTAATTGTGTGAACAATGTTATCCTGCTGTTTAGAGTATAGACTGACAGTTGAATGATGTATTGTTGGGCTACATGATGATTGGGCAGGCTCAATAGCCCAAGTGGTGGCTGGTGTCCTCTCCAATTAATTAATTGCTCTATCATAGCCGTGTCACAGAAATCTTTTTTGAAATATTAACACTGAAACAAACATTTATAATTACTAATCACTATCAAGTATTGATTTATAAACACCAGGTGAACCGTTTTTATACAGGGTGTCCATGAAAAACGTTTCAGGACTTCGATAAGTGATTAGATATATTAAAAGGAAGAAAAAGGTTCCAATGGAGGTATGGCCTAAAACGCTTATTTTCTCATATATCCGCCATTTTGTATTTTTCACAAAATATTTTTTATTTCAAACATCTTCTAACGGATTTTTTCAAATATAGTATGTGTTTTACACTAGTAGACTACTATCATTTAACAATAACTAGCGTGATCCAAGCTCAAAATTCAAAATGGCAGCCATTTAAAATTTTAAAACTAAAATACTTTGAAAAAGGTAAAAATTAAAATAACCGCCGTTTTGGATTTTGAGCTTGGATCATGCTAGTTATTCTTTTAATATTAGTAGTCTACTAGAGTAAAATACATACAAAAATTTTTTAAATGATCCGTTGAAAAATGTTTAAAATAAAAAATGTTTGGTGAAAATACAAAATGCCAGATATCAGAGTAAGCGTTTTAGGCCATACCTCCATTGAAACCTTTTCCCCTTTTAATGTACCTATCACTCACTAAAGTCCTGAAACGTTTTTCATGGACATTATGTATAACGTTAATTACTATCAATTATTGATTTATAAACACCAGGTGGACCGTTTGTAGATAGAAAATTAATATCGTTTAGCTAAATTATAAACTATTCAAAAATTTCAATTAAATAATACAGCAAACCAAAAGCCTGTTACGTTTAAAGTGTTGCTACTCGAAAGAATGAAGAACCCCCTTGTTTTTAATAAAAGAAATATCCTAAAGAAGATGTGTTCAGACACGATTAAATGCATCCCGTCTTCTAGTATATTTTTAGGAAGGGGAAAATCAACATCGTAGGGGAAATACTTCTTGTGATCCTAGTTGTTATAAAGAGATAAAAACGATACACAATTCTAGAGAAGAGCATTCCATTGAGAAAAGTCCACCGGAATAGAATTGTATCAGCATCATTAAGAAATCTTTTGTACAATACAATAATATATTTAAATATTTTATATTTACACGTTCAATTTCAACTGTAAACATTTAACGGCATAAACATTATAAATTTATATTGCTACTATATTCATTTTGAATTATTATTACATTCCATTAATATTAGTTCCATTTCAAAAACAAAAAAACGTTTTGAAAAAATTAGTTTGCAATTTAAACACTGAGAATTTCTATTTGAAAAGTATAAAAATGTTCAAGCAATTTTAAGTTTAAAAATTGAAAAATTGCAATTCATGACATTTACAATAACTACAGAAGATTTTTAACTAGTTTTGTTTAGAATATATAGAATGAAGTGAGTGAATTTTTTTTATAATGAATTTATAGTATTTACAGCAAATGTATTACGTAATTTTGATTTAAATAAAATTTGAATGGATAAAAGTAATTCAGCATAATTTTGTAAACATTTTTTTACTTCCCGTCTATAAAGTGCCGAATGTAGGAGAGTCGGTTTCCTTGAAGATACAGCTACAACGATATAAACCGAAATAAGGATCGTTGATTCTCACGTTTGAGGAAAAGTAAACACAGCCACCGGAGCTTTGAGATGGGAGCGGACCGGAATTAGGTTTACATTTCCGAATCACTTTCGTAAAACACTTTTGATTCCAAATTTAAAAACCAATAAACATACAAACTTTATTTGAGTAAAATATAGAAAACGGCCTCCAAATATTCGCTATTAGTTGAAAGGTCACATACCTTCATTTACTAATATATCTGGTTGATGAATATTTTTGATCAGATAAAAAACCAAGATAAATAAGAATATGAGGAAAGTAGTAAATTAATACTTCACAAGGAATATACTGGTAAAAATCTAGTGTTGTTGGGAGTGACACAAAAAAGATGATTTCAAAAATATAAAAACAATTTGCGTTTAAAATACCAAGAAATCAATAGGACATATAAACCGAAATAAGCAAAATTTAATGGCACTATTGCATATACTTTTATACTTTATACTTTTAACTGAAATGGCGACCTACCCAGGTAGGTATTTTAAGCCAAGTATGAATGAGGAATGAATGTAGGATGATTGTGGCGCGATCTTGTAGTCTTGTTACTGACTAAGGCTGACATGTTCCTTAGACAGGACTGTTAATTAATAGCCCAACAGCCGATGGCAAATAATGGACCTACAGTTTAACGTGGAATCCGAACCACGGCCTCTGAATTACGAATTGGTCTAATTATGAGGATGGTCTTTGTGGATCAACGTAGTATTCAGTAGTGCGGACGTTAATCCACACAATAAAATAATATAAAATATAAAATAATACCAAAAATGAGCACATAAAGTTTATAGTAAATAAATATCTTCTCATAAACAATCAGATCCAAAAAACACAAATTATACAGCTTATTATCCGTCTAAGTAAAAACACCACTATAGAAACAAACCTTTTTTAAAAATTGTAACCACCCTTTTAATTCCAAGTAAAAGATATAGCTGATCTTCTCTCATAGTGTTGTGTGACTCGCGACTGCAGTGTTGGTTGGTGTTGGTTGCACTTCAGGTAACGAAGACGTGGACTGGAATACCCAAGTCTTACAACTCGCGACTGCATTGTTGGTTGGTGTTGGTTGGTGTTGGTTGCACTTCAGGTAACGAAGACGTGGACTGGAATACCCAAGTCTTACAACTCGCGACTGCATTGTTGGTTGGTGTTGGTTGCACTTCAGGTAACGAGGACGTGGACTGGAATACCCAAGTCTTACAACTCGCGACTGCAGTGTTGGTTGGTGTTGGTTGGTGTTGGTTGCTGTTGGTTGGTGTTGGTTGCACTTCAGGTAACGTGGACGTGGACTGGAATACCCAAGTCTTACAACTCGCGACTGCAGTGTTGGTTGGTGTTGGTTGCACTTCAGGTAACGAAGACGTCGACTGGAATACCCAAGTCTTACAACTCGCGACCGCAGGTTTAATCGCACTTCGATATACCGTAGTGAACGTGGTGTGATGACGCTCAGTTGTATGTGGAAGGTTGGAGCCGGCCATTCCTTGTTGGAACACTCAAGTTTTATGACTCGTAAAGCCCGACCGAGGTCTCGTATCATCGCGTTTTCAACGTTCAACTCAGAGACATAAACTCAAATCTAGACCTCTCTTCGTGGATACTTCAAGATATTGAAACACTTTATAACCTTTTGCGTTATCATATTTATAAGAATTTCTCTTAGTTTTACTGGTTATAGCCAATGACAAATTATATTTAAATGTTCCTTTTTTATTAAAGTGTTTGTCAATTGTTAGGGACCATTAATGTAACTCCTATTGGAGCAATAAACAGTTTTCAAGTCGCTGGATAAAAAGTAGGAGGATAGTTTATCTTTGCGACATTATCACTCTTTAAATTAATTTTTCACTACTTATTTTAATGTATTACTCTGCCAAATTATGAGTCTATCTAATTCTGTTACATAATAACTTATAACATTCGTACAAGTGTGTTTGAATAATTATTGTTTCATATCAAAAGGGTATCTTTGTCATATTTATTTTCGTTTAATTTATTAATATTATTGGGTAGATACTACTACTCCAATTGGTAGTTTGACAATAGTAGCATTTAGAGGTTTGCAGTTTGAGAATAGTTCCAGCTAGAGTGGTAGGTAGTTTGAGCATAGTGGGAGTGGTGTGCAGTTTGAGCATAGTGGGAGTGGTGTGTGGTTTGAGCATAGTGGGAGTGGTGTGCAGTTTGAGCATAGTGGGAGTGGTGTGCAGTTTGAGCATAGTAGGAGTGGTGTGCAGTTTGAGCATAGTGGGAGTGGTGGGCAGTTTCAGCATAGTAGGAGTGGTGGGCAGCTTGAGCATAGTAGGAGTGGTGGGCAGCTTGAGCATAGTAGGAGTGGTAGGCAGTTTCAGCATAGTAGGAGTGGTGGACAGTTTGAGCATAGTGGGAGTGATGGGCAGTTTCAGCATAGTAGGAGTGGTGGGCAGTTTGAGAATAGTAGGAGTGGTGGGCAGTTTGAGCATAGTATGAGTGATGGGCAGTTTCAGCATAGTAGGAGTGGTGGGCAGTTTGAGCATAGTAGGAGTGGTGGGCAGCTTGAGCATAGTAGGAGTGGTGGGCAGTTTGAGCATAGTAGGAGTGGTGGGCAGCTTGAGCATAGTAGGAGTGGTGGGCAGCTTGAGCATATTAGCAGCTACAATTGTGGGCATTTTAAGCATATTAGTAGCTAGAGAGGTTCACAATCTGAGAATAGTTCTAGTTAGAGTGGTGGGCAGTTTGAGCATAGTATGAGTGGTGAGCAGTTTGAGCATAGTGGGAGTGGTGGGCAGTTTGAGCATAGTGGGAGTGGTGGGCAGTTTGAGCATAGTAGTAACTAGAGTTTTAAGCAGTTGGGTCATAGTAGAAGTGGTGGTCAGCTTGAGCATAGTAGGTATGGTGGTCCATGTGAGCAGATTAGCAACTAGAGTGGTGAGCGGTTTGAGCATAGTATGAGTGGTGAGCAAACAGTTTGAGCATAGTAGGAGTGATGAGCAGTTTGAGCATAGTGGGAGTGGTGGGCAGTTTGAGCATAGTATGAGTGGTGAGCAGTTTGAGCATAGTGGGAGTGGTGGGCAGTTTGAGCATAGTGGGAGTGGTGGGCAGTTTGTGCATAGTAGGAGTGGTGAGCGGTTTGAGCATAGTGGGAGTGGTGGGCAGTTTGTGCATAGTGGGAGTGGTGAGCAGTTTAAGCATAGTATGAGTGGTGAGCAGTTTGAGCATAGTGGGAGTGGTGGGCAGTTTGTGCATAGTGGGAGTGGTGGGCAGTTTGAGCATAGTGGGAGTGGTGAGCAGTTTGACCATAGTATGAGTGGTGAGCAGTTTGAGCATAGTGGGAGTGGTGGGCAGTTTGACCATAGTAGGAGTGGTGACAGTTTGAGCATAGTGGAGTGGTGGGCAGTTTGAGCATAGTGGAGTGGTGGGCAGTTTGAGCATAGTGGGAGTGGTGTGCAGTTTGAGCATAGTGGGAGTGGTGTGCAGTTTGAGCATAGTGGGAGTGGTGTGCAGTTTGAGCATAGTAGGAGTGGTGGGCAGTTTGAGCATAGTAGGAGTGGTGGGCAGTTTGAGCATAGTGGGAGTGGTGGGCAGTTTGAGCATAGTGGGAGTGGTGGGCAGTTTGACCATAGTAGAAGTGGTGGGCACTTTGACCATAGTAGAAGTGGTAGACAGTTTGAGCATAGTGGGAGTGGTGGGCAGTTTGACCATAGTAGAAGTGGTAGACAGTTTGAGCATAGTGGGAGTGGTGGGCACTTTGACCATAGTAGAAGTGGTAGACAGTTTGAGCATAGTAGAAGTGGTAGACAGTTTGAGCATAGTGGGAGTGGTGGGCAGTTTGAGCATAGTGGGAGTGGTGGGCAGTTTGAGCATAGTGGGAGTGGTGGGCAGTTTGAGCATAGTGGGAGTGGTGGGCAGTTTGAGCATAGTGGGAGTGGTGGGCAGTTTGAGCATAGTGGGAGTGGTGGGCAGTTTGAGCATAGTGGGAGTGGTAGGCAGTTTGAGCATAGTAGGAGTGGTGGGCAGTTTGAGCATAGTGGGAGTGGTGTGCAGTTTGAGCATAGTGGGAGTGGTGGGCAGTTTGAGCATAGTGGGAGTGGTGGGCAGTTTGAGCATAGTGGGAGTGGTGGGCAGTTTGAGCATAGTGGGAGTGGTGGGCAGTTTGAGCATAGTGGGAGTGGTGGGCAGTTTGAGCATAGTGGGAGTGGTGGGCAGTTTGAGCATAGTGGGAGTGGTGGGCAGTTTGAGCATAGTGGGAGTGGTGGGCAGTTTGAGCATAGTGGGAGTGGTGGGCAGTTTGAGCATAGTGGGAGTGGTGGGCAGTTTGAGCATAGTGGGAGTGGTAGACAGTTTGAGCATAGTGGGAGTGGTGGGCAGTTTGAGCATAGTGGGAGTGGTGGGCAGTTTGAGCATAGTGGGAGTGGTGGGCAGTTTGAGCATAGTGGGAGTGGTGGGCAGTTTGAGCATAGTGGGAGTGGTGGGCAGTTTGAGCATAGTGGGAGTGGTGGGCAGTTTGAGCATAGTGGGAGTGGTGGGCAGTTTGAGCATAGTGGGAGTGGTGGGCAGTTTGAGCATAGTGGGAGTGGTGTGCAGTTTGAGCATAGTGGGAGTGGTGGGCAGTTTGAGCATAGTGGGAGTGGTGGGCAGTTTGAGCATAGTGGGAGTGGTGGGCAGTTTGAGCATAGTGGGAGTGGTGGGCAGTTTGAGCATAGTGGGAGTGGTGGGCAGTTTGAGCATAGTGGGAGTGGTGGGCAGTTTGAGCATAGTGGGAGTGGTGGGCAGTTTGACCATAGTAGAAGTGGTGGGCACTTTGACCATAGTAGAAGTGGTAGACAGTTTGAGCATAGTGGGAGTGGTGGGCAGTTTGAGCATAGTGGGAGTGGTGGGCAGTTTGAGCATAGTGGGAGTGGTGGGCAGTTTGAGCATAGTGGGAGTGGTGGGCAGTTTGAGCATAGTGGGAGTGGTGGGCAGTTTGAGCAGCTTATTAGTCCAAGTTATCCCAAGGGTCGCTTCTCAACATATTCTCAAGTTTTCCGAGAACTGTCTCCCTTCCGGCACACATGTCTCATTGTCTTTATTTTTGCCTCATTTATGCGGTAATATTTTATGCATATGCGTGCTAATTAATAAGTTATGATATACTAATTACACCTGGAGATGTTTTTTAATTCCAGACTGTTGCATAGTTAAATGATTTATACTACTGCACAATTGACGATCATCAATAAAGTAATAATTTTTGTGAGTTGGGGACAGAGAACATGTGACAATTTAAAACTTTACAAGAACCCAGTTTTAAAAAATATTAGACAAATTTTTCTACATTTTACAGAACATGTGATCTATATAAGTGATTTCGTAGAAAGAAATAGCCAACAGCTGTCAAATTAAAATTAATATTATATTTCTTACACTGATCATGGATTTTAAACCTATTTCAAAACTATATTATATTTAATGTTTATTTATAACAAATATATAAGGGGTTACTGCTAGTTCATCATTACTGTACACTTATCATACTCACCCTTTACTTATCTTCAGCTTAAGGGGAGTCGGATGGACTTATACCGCCCATGTTAAATTCTACATATTTATGTTTCTTTTTCTCAGCAACCACTTTAGATATTTACATAAAACTTTCATAAATCGAATGTCTTAATCTTTAACTTTAAATAAAATTGAGTAAACTGTTTTATTACGACTATTTCTTTCCAAAATTGTATGTGATTTAGAAGCCATAAATTTGAAACCAGTAATGTTAGACAAATTTTATCTGCCTATTAATAGTGTAACTTTGATTGAATAACCATTTTTTTAAAGTTATGAAAATATCTCTTATAGTTCTTGAGATATAGGTAAGTAAAATTTAAAAACATATTTTTTTGGAAAATGGCATTTAAAAATTACTTCCACCTACCGTAGAGCTAGGACTTGGACTTCAGGAAACCTTGCAAATAATAATGTTTAATTTAATTAAATATACTTCCAGCTACCATATTTTGGTAAATACAGTGTCAAATTAACTATAAAAAACAGTATATTCAAATCATATAAATATTAAAATAAAATTACATTTGACCACTTTGGTCATTCAACTCTGCTGTTGAATTGTGAACTCTGCTTTGTTACCCACAAGAGTGTGTGTAGCAGATCACACAGCTTCCTGCATACTTAAGTTGAACATTGTCGACTAAAGTGATATTTTAAGTGTAATAGGTTTGACAACATGCAGCTTTACTGCCAACAATCACCAGCTGATTACTGTGTCAGGATCATTTGTAACATCCCATTGAATCAACTTAGAGAGAGTTCCATATATTTTTGTTTTTACTGAACAGATCACTCAAACCGTCAATTTCCAAAGGTTATTACCAAATAAAATTGGAATAAAAGTGCAAATGTTTGTTAAAAACTATGTATGTTATTACGTAATAGTTTTTTTAGTAAGAAAAATTCAAATTGTATTATTTTGATTAGCAACAGTAATGGTTGAACACCAAAATCCAGATAAGGTTTTTCATATATATATTACTTATTAATAGTTAAATAAGCCTTACAAGCATTGAGCCTCTTGCAGTTACTCACAAAGGTCAAAGATATCTATCACAACTCCTTTTCCAAAATCATCCTGTACTTAGTATCAAAAATGTATACTTAAAAACTATGTTTATGTTTATTCAATCAAATAAAAAAATCAATTGTACTCCACTCCTACCCACCTGAAACAAAATTAAAACTGGCGGCAGTACTCCAAATTTATATAAGTACACTAGCTCCAGTTACAGTTCGTCATGCGTCATGGTGCAACACATTTAATTTAGTATCCTCTCTATGCTTAATCTTGGTAAAATGCATCGTAAATTAAATTTTCAACTCTGCCAATAAAATAAATAAGGTAATTAAATAAATTTATATTTGATTGATGTTTCGATATGTTGATCATGACAGGATGCAGTACCTCTAAAGATACAGCAGTTAATTAGTTATTTATATAATTATACTGGTGGCCTCCTGTAGTAATTAAAAAATGGAATGACAGTCAGTAACAAATAATTATTATATTCATGCATAATCAATGCTATTAGGTCATTGATACCAAAAATTAAGTTGGTAACTAATTTACGAGCTATTTACTTCACTTCCTGAATCCCATCTCGTCAAACACAATTCTATCTCCTGCACTAGTAGTATTCCCTCATAAACAGCTATATTTACTCATAATTATTTCATTATTTTGTTGTATAACATGAATCAACGTCTGCTTGTGAATGTATGTTAAATATCGAAGTTCTTCTTGTTTTAGTACATTTTCAGCCTGCAACCCTTATTATGAATTTCGCTTTATTTTTTGCATTTGTTGCTTTTGTAGTTATTTGTTAGTTGAATATTTTTGTTAATATATTATAGTTGGCTATCATTGAATATGTTTATTGTTGCATATGATTATTGTTTATGGATAAAAATTGCACTCTTACACAATATTTTGTTTCTTTCTTTGTAATTAAATAATGGTTTTCTTTGTAAAAATAAATAGAAGACATAGGCTACTCCTTTCAAAGTCTTTATTTTAGATCTAACAAGTACAAAACCAACAGGTATAATGAAAATGGAATTAAAAAAAATTAATTATATGTTGTAAATTATATGCATTTCAGAGTAAACCTGTTCATGTTTTATAATTTTTCTGTGACACTTTATAGTTTTTATAATTTTTTCCAAATAATTATTTTATTATATAATGTTTTCGTCAACTATAGTTATTATTCAATTATTAGTTATTATAAATATCTGCAGACGCCATTTCAATACTTGATGTATTTTGAAAATAAAGCATATTTGTATTTGTATTTATTCGGTTGTATATAGATACTTTTTTGTAAAACTGCTGGAACATCATTTTATATTAAGGCATGCTCCTTAATATAAAATTATGTAAGCTTAGCCTTGGCTGTCAAATGTTCAATATTCACAGTATCAATAGTTTTTGTTAATACAAAAATATTTTAATATTTTTTTAAATTCCTATTTAAATGCGCACGCCTATCTCTGTGTATTATGCTTAAATAAGTAACACATTAGATTTTTCGATCAAACAGTATTTTTACTTTTATGGACTTTACCAAGAGTTAGGAAGAGCTTAGTTAGGAAGAGCTAGGAACCTTAAGTTAACACTCCAGTTACACCATTATCCATGAATAGGAGGAGAAAGGTTGACATATTTTCATCTTGTAGCTTATAATCCCATTCGCACGTGTAGCTACGGGAAATAGCACCTACACGCGTCTCCAGGCAAAGGGTGGTGAGAGGTGGTTGGTTGAGGGGGAGGGGGGGTAATCCAATGTGCTACCTCCTGTCTTACCTGCTCATTCTCATCTACTTCAAGTTTAAGATTATTAATCCACTCTACTTTGATTAAACGTAAGTTTAACTAAGTCTTTTGTTACAGTATTTAAGTTTTAAATTTTACAAGACATCGTACATCGTGTAATTTGTTTGTGTCAGAAAGTAATTCTCTAATAGTGGTTAGTGTGTGAACCGACTAAGCAAACAATATCAATTTCTCATATTTCAATTAATTCATACATCGTACTCATATGGTGGGACGAGAAGGGGGAAAGATTCGGAGAGAAGAATTCCTCTATCAATAGATAATAAATATCTAGTCACTCAACTAGAGTTTTTTTTAGCAATGCCGATGTTCTCACTTATATCAAGTACCTGGTGACCGAGCTTTGCTCGTTTAGAATAATACATGTATTATAAAAATTAATTAGAAAAATTAAAACACATTTATTACTCAATGAAAACATTTATGTGGTTTAAATAAATCGATTTAATACATCATAATTAATATAACACTGAACAAAAAAAAGTATTGCCCCTGATGGGATTTGAACACGCGACCTCCGTGTTACGAGGCCAACACGCTACCACTGGACCATGGCGTTAGCCATATGAGCAAGGCCGGTTAAGGTGTTTTAGCCAACCTCAATTGTTTTAGCTGATCATTTACTGTTTAACTATCCATACAGTTATTATTAGCCTGTGACCAACTGATTTTGATATAAACGGAATGGGGATTGAAAAGCAAAAGAGAAATTTAATTTACACATATTAATTGGTTTGTTACAGTCGCTTCAAGCAATACAACAAATACGTTTTCTATCAAAACACGAAAGATTTTGGAAATACTCTTTCCTGCTTTTATTTCGCACAGTTATGTTACCCTTAAGTTTTTACAAATTGTTTAGTAACCTGATAATTTTACATTTATTACATACATAAAATAAATATTTATGAAAAACCTCTATTCACATATTGTTCTTTGCCGTTTTCAATCAAGAACTGTCAAACGGTTATAAACAGCTGTTTTGGTTTGTATTGTTTACATTTTATTCTCCATAAGCGTAATGTTAAATTTTTAGATTTTAAACTTAATATTTCAAGAAAACACGAATTTTCCTGGAAATTAGACCTATCTAGAACTTATTTTCTACTCGGAAATTAGTTATTTCCAAAATTTAAAGAAATTCCTTAGTGCCGTTTTCGAGCTCCGTGTGCAAATATATATATATATACAAACCTTGCTCGTATTATAGTATTGGATTTTTGATCGAATGAAGAATGTATTCTGACATTTCTGTGATAGTCATTTCTATGAATTTTTATTTGAGATCAAGCCTTTATTAAATAAGCTCTTTTCTTTTTAAACAGTTTTCAAAATAGCTTACGACAATACAAAAAATATACAAGTTTGTTCTTAATCTAATTAACAACAAATACATGTTATCCATTCTGTAAAGGTCTTCCATGCTCGCCCTGGAGTCCATTGTACAATGCTAGACCCAAATAGGCAATACCCCCAGCTGGTCAGTGTTACGACTCAATCCTGTGGAAATGGAGAGTTTTTCACAGAACCTGATGGCGCTGTCCTGAACCTTCTGTATTCTCTCCATATTCTTCCTTGAAATTGTATTGCTGTGCCAGAATTAGTATTGAACTACTGATAGAATCAGTGGTTACTCAAGCTGGTCTGTTGCTGCCTTTGGCAACAACTTTCTAAAAGCGCTACAGTCCCTTTAATCTACCAATGTTGGATAATCTGACTAATATGGCCATAAAAGGAGAGATGACAATTCAATGTGACACCAAAAGTTTTGACCTTGTCACTTGTCATGAGTACCTCACCATTTAATATAATGGCCGAGTTTCTTTCTCGTTTAAAGACTGCTCAAGTTGTTATGGAACTATGTGGATTGCACTCTACATTTCTTAACATTTAATTTCATGCCATTTTTCGAGACCAACAGTAGATACTCTGTAGGTCATCCGATTGCAATGTCCACCGTCTTAGGACAGTAAGCTAACAGCAGCTGACAATCATCAGTGTACATGTGGACCGTGCAATATTGCACACATCTTTGAAATTCATATGTGTAGAAGTTAGACAAGATAGATCCAAGGCAGCAGGCCTGAGGTACACCACAATCCTTTATAAGTAACTCCGATGTCTCACTCCCCACTTTGGTGACCTGCACTCTGTGTCTTAAGTATGACCTAAATCAATCTACTGCATCTAATCCAAACCCGTAGTAGTACAATTTACCTAGTACCTCGTATTCATGATTCAGAGAGTTAAAATTGTATGAACAATCAAGGATAAAAACAGTGCTATATTTACCCTCATCTTTGGCTTTGAATAAATCATCAACATTTTCAAAATTCCCGGATTAAAATGAATATAGATAAAACATTTTAATAATTCTATGACAGTTTAAAACATGTTATTATTATTTTTTATTGTGTTCAATAAAAGTATCATTGAGTGTGGGGCCTTGTCTAGGTACAACCCAGTTTATATTTATACATTTGATAGAAACCAATAAATCCTCTCTCTACAAAATATTCTCATTTTATATTAAAGAATTCTATAAACCCTGAGTTGTGGACTAGTAGGCAGACAATACAGACAATACTGTTGTGGCTCTGCGACGCTTTGATCATATCGGACAGGGATTAGCCATCCCAACTCATCTATCATGTTGCAATCGTTGGCTTTAGCCGATTATATGTATTACAAAAATAACTTGCAGTAGATATATAGGATCCTAAATTATCTTGCGGTAGATAATTTAGGATTATTTATACGGTTTATTTTTCATAAAATAACTACAATTACTATTAACTTATTGGACTTTTTCCTCCGCGTCTTATTTTTCAAGACAACACAACGTTTTGGAAGTTATAACTCATCTCGTTTTAAGGAGCTAATTTCTATATCTTCTTTAAAAGAATACTTACACCAATGACTAGTCATGTTCTATGAGAGCGGGTGAAGGAAATGTTAAAACCATTATAGTAAATTACATAAAAATAGCGAATGTCAAAAATAACTTTTTTTAAAACTCTTTTAAAATATTGTTTATCTTATTTCATTATTTCTGTTGGTGAGATGTGTCTGGTTTTATATAAAATTTGTGAAACAACTTCTGAAATTAGTACAATAAAATATTATTCACAATTCATTGTAAAAAAAACAGTTAGTACTTTTTTACATTTATCGGCAACATGTTTCGGCTTATTATGCAAACGTTAAGTAAAAGTGGCTTGAAAATGGCATAATAAAATGAGAGATGTTTCCAATTAAAGGTAAAAAAGGTACTATTTATTAGTATTTATTATAGAATCAGTAGCTCTAATTTATATTGTCTAATATTTTTCAAATTGGAAATGGGCAAACACACCTCTTGATAAATTACCCTATTTAACCTAAAATGGAACATTAAGTAGCCCTAATAAAATAAATATATTTCACAGAAACGAATAGGGGGAAGAGGGTATCACCATGTATAAATTATTCCACGCCACGATGGCATACTCAAAAATAAGTGAATCAATCCTCAATTCAGAAGAAGGTCTCCAAAGGGACCAAACAGATTGGTATTTACAGGAAATATAAGTAGCCTGAAAAAGTTGTTTATCATTTTAATACCCATCCATCAGTTTCTGTTAGGAGATTATCGATATTCAAGCCTATATAGTCCTCTTTTAAATCTGTAATGTAGTAAAGTGATGTTGTACTGGATCTATAACTGATCACCTATAATGATGGTCTGATGGTTTAATGCAAAAAATATAACCAAATTATTTATTGTGAAATCACCCTACTATGTATTTTACCTAGCTTGTTGAGATTTACAAGTAACACACATAATTATATTAGAACAGTACATAATATATAAAGAACATTTTTACAGGAGGAAAAACATAAGTCTGCCCAAGAGATCTTCTGCGAGTGCCAAAATAATAATCCGTCATCACAGGCATCCTTGACTGGTTGAAATAACATCTCCCCCGGTAATTTGAATCTGAGTTTAGGTTAGCTGAAGGACAAGCCCCAGGGAAAACCAAGTTAACAAGAAAGCTCTAATCGTAAATATCCTGAGGATGTTATAGCTTCTAAATTATATCAGATTCCAACCCCTGAAACAGTCAAATATGGTCGGAGATCAGTGGCTCTAACTACATATAATCATTAAATTAATCTAATGAATAAATTGTTAAAGAAATGTGAACTCATTTTTATTTTTCTATTTACATTAACTTAAAATGTCAATATTGCAGAACAATAGTAATAAATCATATATTATTATTGTTATTATTATCATTATTATTGTTTATTGTTGGTATGACCGAATATGGTTAAGCTGTCTTATCCAAACCCGACCAAATTTAGGTAATGCAATAATCTATCCTTTCTTATGTTTCCAAATTTCCACTCATTTTTTTCAAAACTACGCACCTGAACTGTTTCCTGCACACAATTCTCTTTTGATTTTAATGCGTATTTCTAGTCTTTTTCTCTGATCTTGACTTTTCTTTATCAGATCCAATCTGTTTCTTATTATTCTGCCAAATATGAGCTCATAAGCTCAGGACTTTGTGGCTTCTGTGTCGTTTGTAATTTATTTACAAGATGATTTAATTTTAAATTAACTTGATTAAATTGTTAAAGATTTGTTAACTGATTTTTATTTAACGATTTACATTAAAGTAACATGTGGACATTTCAGAAAAATAAAAATTAATCAGATGGTTTTATAACATATGGTATTAACAACTCTGTAATTACCCTACTACTTTCAATACAGTTACAGCGCAAACTCAGCTGTTTAAACTTCTTATTCCAAGAGTAATGCTCACGTTTATACACGTACATAGCACCATATTTCGTGATTCTTTTAATTCAAAAATATATATTCTCTACTGGAAATCAAATGGCTGTATTTGTTCATGGATCTCAGTTTCTCCGCGAAGTTGACATGTGTGGGTGTGCGTAGGAGGGGGAGGGGGAGGGAGTTATTGGTCCTTGACAAAGTAAATAACCTAGTGCCCCTTACCCAGTATTAGACTCATATGTCATTGAAGGAAGGTAGGTAGCTGATAGTATTTACATTTTTCACACTGTAAAATACTGTACTACTTGCTCAGTTACCACAAAACATAGAAACTGGTAAAGAAACATACATATTTTAAACCAGGAGTAAACTTTTATTATGACATTTCATAGTTAATAAAAACAGGAATGATCTTTTAAAAAATGATTAATTTTCTTTTTCCAAAAAAATATTAATAGAAATGAAAATCATACAAAGTGAACAGTTCTAACTAAAAAACAATGTCACTTTTGGTTTGTAACATCGGTAGTGTTAAATATACAGTTACTAATAGAAACATCCGGTCGGAAATGACAGCAACTCGTACTTTTTACAGAATCTACTCAATTACTTGAAAATATTTAATTCAAAAATAATTAATTATTATTTAGTATTTAAATATTAATACTGTGTTTAACTTTGAAAATACAAAGGTGATTGGTGTCAAAGACGTATTTATTCAATAAATGCATGCAACGTAATATCATAATGAATGATTCTCCTCTCTGGTAACATTCAAAGTTTAGTTACACATAGCTTTTAAAATACTTTTCGATGGGGTATATCTATGCCCAACATATTTTTAAAGAATTGATAATTTACTTTTGGCACCCCCACAGTCACCCCATCCACCCCACGACCATGTATGAACATCAATTTTGAAAACGTGGAACATTTTATATACAGACTACGGTTTATTTGTGTGGAATTCAATTTTATTCCTCACTTGAATAATGTGCTGATATTGATATTTTTTAAATCATAAGTTTGTGGACAAAGAGCAGTCAAGTACCCTGGGGGTTCTTGATATATTTCCTTTCACTTCTTGATCAATTTCAATGTTTTTCTTTGATGGAGATAAAGTGTATCTTGTAAAGATAAGATTAAAAGTATAAAACAATTTCAAATTTGACGATATTTTTAAAATACAATTGTTGCTAATTTAAATTGCATTATAAGTTACTTCTTCGGGAAACTAAACTACTTCAAAATTCAAAACAAAATATCCCGCAAAAGTGTACTTATTACTAAAATAAATAGTAAGATATTTCCTTTAATTATTAACCGTCAACTAAATGGCATTAAAATATTAATACATAGAAATACAACGAGTATTGATTATCAAATCACCTTTGACAGATCCATATTTATAGCATATAAAACTAATCTGAGTTCAGTTATATAGAGGAATACGTGATCTGACTTGTAAACGAAATACTCAACCGTTAAATTAGTTAATTAACTTTTAGCTTTGGGCTTCAAATGTAATATTAATCAAAACTTCCGAGCTTCTACTGTTTATTCTTTCTTGTGGTTAAAGCTTATACAGTATAATATACTGAATAATGAGTTTTATCACCTTTTTTATTTTGCACTGATAAATTCAACTCAAAACTGTAATTAAATTGCTTTAAGGTATTTATATAGGTCTTTTGATTGATGCTGCCCGCGTTCACTGGTCAGTGTGCACATATGTTTTTGTGTGTGTACTTAAAGTTAAAAACGATTTTGACTCAATTAATTTACTTAAAGTTAAAGCAGAATATACATAGTCATGCATGATAAGAGATTAAGAAAGTATGAGATTGATAAATCCTTTCAGAATGCTTAGTAAATCTGAGGTTCAGGGTGATGTGCTCAGTTGAAGATTTTTAACAGAATTCCAACTTTAGATCGGAATTAAAATTTCACAAAATTAAAAAAGTGTAAAACGTTTGCTTTTGGCATGCCCATTGTATTCCTAGAAATAATTTTTGACAACCCAATATTTGAATCTTAGGACTTTTTTGTCCATGTAAATACGTTTCATATTTAATTTTACTTGTATGTGGTTTTTATTGTTAATCTTTTATGTGTGGTGTTGTGCAGTGTGACCCAAACTTTGTAATTAAACTAATTTAATAATAACTTATGTCTTATTCACAATTAATTCACACAAAGGTTTTTTCCACTACATGATCCGCTTGAACGACATTATCAAGTGACGATTCAGGGACGTTCCATACACACACATTTACACATAAAAAATAACAGAGATAAACAGTTCTGTCTGTAGGCATACTTGAGTTCGTCTCCAGCAATGACCGCAATCGTATTAACAGACAAAATACAACTATAGACAGAACCGATTTTTTATCTTTACACTTTTTTTGTGAGTGTATTCGAGTTGCATGTTTCAAATTATAATGAGTAGACCTATATAACGGATAGAACGTCTCAGCATCGATACAAAAAAAAAATAGTTTTTGCCTTATTTTCATCAATACTAAAAGACTAGATTTAAAAATTGTTAAAACTGCACTGTGTCGTAGTATATTGTATTTTCACCAATTATATTACATTTTATAGTACAATTAAGTTGATAAATTTCCTATCAGTGCAACATTGGACTTTGAATATGTTAAAACACTTTCTCAGTAGATAAAAAGACAGAACGTAGGAAACCTGCAGGTGGAGATGAATAATGTAAAGGGTTGAGATCTGCATTCTACATCCTTCCAAGTTTTCAACCGTCGATAACCCTGGATGGAGTAAGCTAAATACTCGTCACTTTCATTTATTTTATTAAATTATGTATTCAATTTAGTTTCATTTGGATTTTTATTGAGGTTTAAACGTTATTGACAGAAATATAAATATAAATACTGTACAACGAATGTGTTTATTGATCAATTTTACCATATTTTTAATTAATGTTTTTAATTCTACATGTATGGACGTTGGTATGAACTACAGTACATGTAATACGCTTCTCCATTGTCTTGATTTATTTATTATTATATAGGGTCATAAAGTCCCAGAACGGCTTAATATTTTTATAATTGACCAACCTAAAAGTTTCAAATTTATGCTATCTTTGAATGGCTTAATTTGATGGACATATCAACTCACGCTTCTCTTTAAGATTGGCTGTCCCCTATAAGAAGTACAAATCTGGGTGAGAACTTTAAAAATTAGTTTTTTGCACCCAATTGAATCACAAAAGTTTTAGTCTTGTAGCTAATAAACTACTAAACCTAATTAATACTTTTCAGCACCTCAAAAATAAAAAATTCAAGCCATTGATACCATTTCCGATACGGTCTTCCTTTAATCATCGGGATTCTGGCATTGTACTTTAAAATACCTTTAATTTATGTGCATATCAATATATGTTTCAATTTGATATTTCGTTATTAATCCACACAGGCCATCCCCCATGTGAGATTGATAGTTGGTATTAAGCTAAAAAATTTTAGTTTATGTCCCAATTCAATTTTTAAAATTTATTTTGTTAGATGGTTAATAATAAACAATAAGCTGTTCTAGGGGTTTTTCACCTCCTCTGTGTATGTTTGTTTCATAATGGATTTGAGGTAGGTATAAAATGTAACATTTTAATAGGTTCATAACACAAATGAATTAGAAAATTCATTTTTAGTGAAGTTACAACTTACTTGCTAAATTATTAAAGCCCAAATTGGCAGTTGTAACATCAGAAAACATATTTTTCTTCGTTATTTGTGTTATGACCTTATTAAAATGTTTTTCTTTTTAATTTTCTTAAAGGAAATTAAATTTCACAACAATTTTGCCTTTGGTTATAAATTCCATGGTTTTTGAGTTATTGAGCTTTGAAAAATTGAAATGGACGTCATTTTGAAATTGTATGAAATATAAATTTGATACTATGTAAAAAAATTGGTACACAAACACGTACCAAGTTTGAAGCTGGCACCCCTAAGTGTTTCCAAAGTTATAGAAAGTTATGTAAAAACACACTTACACCATATGTTCACAGCATAGTTTTGTTTGTTTTGACCTCAGGACCAATGTTCCAAAGTTTTTTGGTATATTTCAGATACGCCCATGTTTGTGAAAGATTTGTAAAAATATATATTGTTCACTTATGGAAATTAAGAATTTATTTAGTATTGATTTAACTACCCATAGTAATTTTATTTATAGCTGTACAGTACTGAAAAATAGTCACTATTTAAAAGGTTTGAAATAATATAAAAACTATGAAGTTTGAAATTTTAAATTTGGTCTTGCTTGGTAGGCTATATTTCTAAATTATGTAACATAACAGTATGTTTGTTATATCAGGTTGTTATATTTATAAATTATCATGCTACATAGTGGAGTAATGTTGATTATGTGTGTAATCGATTATTATATTTTTTCAATCAAGTAATTAATTCAGGATGAGAGCCTCGTATTCCCAGTATTTGATCTCGTGTCCGCCGTAGGGAATGTATAAGCAGCCATGGCTTGGTTGGATCTGTAAAAGAAAAACGAAATTAAAATACTTTATAAATTATAGATATATTCACTGGTTGCTTTTACGTTGCAAAGGTAATGGAACCTGTACATTTGGTAAAGCAGAACGCGGTTCGTAGTACGATGAAACGTCGCATGAGAGCAGCACTAGTCGTAAAAATGAGTCGCCCAAATCCTATAAGCAAAGACAATGGATACAAATTGATTTATATATTTATTATTTTTCCATGTTGTTTGCTATAAGTCTCTTTTCCACTAAAGTGAAATGGTAGGAAATCGCTAATTTCTTATTTCTCATACAAATAGGGTTAAATTAAAATCAGACTTAAACTATACATGAAGTAGTGGTATATAAGCCCATATTGCACATATAATTCTTATGGAGAATAGATAAATTAATTGGTATAACTCGCTTAGTTGTTGACATTATTTAATAAAATTTTGTATGTTTTTACTTAGTGAACAGCAACCCTTATAGCAGCGACCCTGCATACTCAGGACAAATCGATTATTATGATGGGAATAATATAAGTGGTATGCTATTCGCTCTACTCCCCCAGCATGCTGCGTGCGATCTATTTTGTAGCATAAATCTAAAACAATGATTAATGTAACAAACTGATTTTAATTTAAATTTGGCTGCTGATTATTTTTTTCCGTTCAATCACAGTAATATATCTAGTAGAACCTATAAAAAAGTGTTTAATATCGTGCAAAATTGGAAAGCTTATTAAGTTTACTTTACTTTAGTTAGACGTGTTTAAGTCAATGAGTGAGAATGAAAACCAGTGGTGTAGATACGGGGGGGGATAAGGGGGATATACCCCCCCCCATAACGATCACCTTTGCTAATAATTTCAAAACAAAAATATTCTGAAATACCGCTACGCAATAACAAATACAGTAATAGAATAAGCAGTGCGTTGATGTTATTGTATGTTGCATGTCGAAATACAGCATACGAGATTATTCGAATTAATTAAGTGATCTTCCCCGACTGGTCTGCCGGTCATCCCTACCGCCATCAAGATCTCTCAGCCGAAGAATCTTATAACTTACACTGTCGGTCTAACCTAAACAGTTTAGATCTTGACGTTTGCGATTTATGACGTTTAATCTCATATATTATCCGTACCGAGTTCGCTTCTAGCTCCGAGTCCCCGCTCCCGGCTGCAGCGGTCCATCTCCTCAAGTCTTACTTAGAGGGTCGCCAGTTCCAGATATGCGTTGAGGGGGCGCTATCAACGACACGCCCGGTTGAGGCTGGGGTACCCCAGGGCAGTGTCCTGGGCCCGGAACTCTACCTTGTTTATACTAATGACATGCCAACTGTTCCAGGGGTAACGTTGTCGCTGTACGCTGACGACGCACTGCTGCACTACAGCAGCTGTCGCCCTGTCCACGCCGCGAGGATGATGCAGACACAGATGGACGCCCTGTCACCATGGCTCCGACAGTGGCGCATCAAAGTCAACGCTGATAAAAGTAATGCCATTTGTTTCAGGAAGAGGCGAGAAATGCCGAGAGCAGGTCCACCAGAGATCCAGCTAGACGGAGTGGGGATACCGTTGAAGACGTCCGTGAAGTACTTGGGTGTCACCCTGGACTCACGCCTGTGTTTCAAACAGCATGTTGACAGGAAAGTTGCTGAGGCAACGGCAATCCTGGGGCTGATGTGGCCACTTCTTGCAGCGAGGAACCCAATCCCGGTCAGGACGAAGGTCACCATGTTCCTACTAATTGTGCGCTCTTGTATCATGTATGCTTCAGAAGCATGGTGGATTCTGGCCAGCAAGACCAACAGGAAACGCCTAGAGGCAATCCAGACGAAGTCGCTGAGACGAATCACACGACAACCGTGGTTCGTCAGGAACTCTGTAATTATGGGGCGTTGGGAGTCCCAACTCTTGACCTATTTAACAGAACAAAAGCCAATGGGCTGTTTCAGAAAGCAGCCGAGTCCAGCCTAGAGCACATCAGGGAACTCTGTACACGGCATGATGTCGCAGAGGTCTGGAGGCCCAGACCCATCGCCATCCTGGATGATCCGCCGTAGGAACAGCATGACCTGCCCAGCCAAAGCCTGTCACGGCAATGTGTTGAATCTTCTTAATTTAAGTTTGTGTTTATTATATTTTGATTAACATCTGATATTTCACTTGCTCCGTCCCTGTTCTGATTTGATTGTTTTAGCCATTCCAAGAGGTAATCCAGCAGCTACAGCGGTAAACGCTAATGCTGTGGTCGCTCAAATGAAGTCCTTTCGCCCGTATGTAAGTTGCGCATACACGTCTGGACGGATGGGGGAAGGTGGGTTTAGTTTGGGTAAACACCGCTTAACGGTGGAGTCTCCACATAACCCTCGCAGGAGCGGGGGTACTCATAAAAAGTTACCACCTGCCCAAAAAAAAAAAAATTATCCGTACCCTCTACGTTTTGTGTTCGGCATTAGTGTTTTTTGCATTTTGCGTGACCTTACTGACAAAATGTTTCGCATTAGACCCCTAAGAACAATGTTAATTTTTATGACAGCATTACTAGCTACACGATGGTCGTAAACAGATGGTTGAGGTGTCAAATTTAAGGTAAAGTTGTTATATAGGGAATTGCATTATTATTCAAAAACATTTTTAAATATAATTACCTCGTAATTTTATTCGATAATTAATTGACAAATCGCATCTAGTTAACAAAACAATGAGTGTAAAATAACAAGCTGTAAATCTTGTTTAGGATAAAAACATAAAAATATAATTCCTTAGATAATCACTTTACCTTTACTTTTAGACTTTACCTTTACCTTTATTATTATTATATTTACACCTCAGCCATTTTTACGACAGTCAATTAATTTGTACCCAATTAATTTGTACCGCTGTCCAAACATTAACATTGTTCTTATGGGACCAGAGTTCAAGATGGCAGCGGAGGTATTGCATGATCTTTATATAGTATTTAACTCATCGAAATGTCCCTTATGTACCCTACACTACATCCTCTAGAATAAGTTTTACTCGGGGGGGGGGGGTATTTATATCCCCTCCCATGAAAAAACTGTATCTACGCCACTGATGAAAACGGTTTGAGCACAGTGCGTTTTCATGGAGAAGACGATCCCAAATGCTTTCTTAAAACTAGAAACAGATAGGCGTACAACCAGATTTGATAAGAGATAAGATCAGTTTTAGGGTATTAAACATAAAAATACAACCTATCATAATTATTGTGATCTGCGATATATTGTAATTGTGATCACAATATACAGACAAATTTTTAATTTGATTTATACAGGTGAATTAGGAGTAATGTATTCCCTATTTTACAAGTGCCTATATTGGACCTACTTAATTACATTAAGTCAATAGTCTTATTGAAACTCTTGCATGTTGTGTGTGTATCCATTAGTATAATAATTCATAAAATTGTGTTGTTGTTCTATAGTGAGTTATGGCAAAAATACGAATATGAAATTGTTTACAACTCGACTAATAAAAACATACATTTCTTATCTTTTACATATAAATACTGTAGGTTTTTATCACATTTACTCACATAAAAACTAATCATTATTTTTGATAAATCCATTCTCCACCATTGACACGATTGACGTAGTTTAGACAACGGCCGCTAGAGGTACACACATCAAATCGGTAACATAGTACACAGTTCACCTGTTCGCCAACAGGTAGCGTTAATGCACACGTCGCAAATTAATTTTCTTAAAGTTTTAAAATAATTAAATAAAACGAAGTTATGAAGGTTCTTAGTTCTTACATTTATTTATAAAAGTAAATTAGTATGATGTAAAATGAAAACCTTTCCTTTGTTATTTAAAATACCTCTACTATTTAGTATTATTCGTACTAGACTCTCGGTGGTATGAATGGTTTTGTATGATTTGTAAACTGAATTGTACGGTTATACGAGTTGAACATATCTTAGGGTAACAAATAATTAATCACTTTATGGAGAGCCTAGTAACTGCCCTCTTAGTTGTGGACAGTGAGCGGCTCGTAAAACTTCATAATTTAATTTAGTTTACTACTGACATCGATTTCAACCCCCGCTTGAGTCTTTACAGCTAGGTTGTTGAGTCCCTCGATAAACTCGATAATTGGTTTTAATTTAAGGGTGTTAGGTCAAATGTCTTGACTTTTGATATTTCATCGATTATTCGTAATATATATTTTCTAACAATTGTGATTGATTATTTATCCTGCCGAGTGAGTTTTTCGTGGGGTTTATAATTCGTTCCAGAGATAATGTAGAAATTTTGAAGTTGATGATAGCAAGTCTACAATTAAACGCCATAACTTAATTTAGTCAACTACTGTTAACATCGGTATTAACCCTCGCTTTAGCCGTCACAGCTGTGATGTTGAGTCCTTCGAAAAAATTCGATAATTAGTTTTAATTTAAGGGTGTTACGTTATTTTTGACTTCTTTGTTATCGATTCAAATTCTTAATATATATATATATATATATATTGTAAAAAATTGTGCTCGATTATTTATCCTGCCGAATATTTTAAATGATAAATTCGGTTCTGAAACTAAAAATACTTTATAAATTATAGATAATCGAGATTCAGCTCAATTATTATACAGAGTGGCACAAAAATGCATATGTGCTTTTCAATAACTAATTCTATATTTAAAAATAAGTCAAAAATGTATTTGGCAATATTGGCTTGTATTTTTTTATAATCTGTTTTTATTTATAATCCGATTTTTATAATTTCAGCGTCATTAGATTTAAAATTAGTTTTAAAATTTTAAAATTAGGATTAAAAATCAGTTTAAATTTGATGTCGTGTAAAGTTTTGTTTAGATACTAGTTTTTAGGGAATTTACTTTGAAAATTTTAAATGGCCGCCATTTTAAAATTCTGAAGGTTTGATAAACAAAGCGGTTTACTCTGCCTAAAGTTAAAATGATAATTGTGTACATGTAATAAAATTAAAAATAATGAAATATATATATTACATTGTTTACACAGAATTGCTTCATTTAAATTAAACAAACAATTTCAAATAAAGCAATTTAAACTCATTTATAAGTTACTGTTTTTTTATTTTATAAACCAAGAGATTAAAAGTAATTTTTTATATTGTTAAAGAAATGTCATATATAAGTTCATATTTGTTAAGTTAAACTATGTGTATTATTTTTTTAATTAGTGTAAGCAATTACTTGATGAAGCAAAGATGCCACCCCAGCAGACAGGCAGTCCTATAAACATTGCTGTAGTCAGTGCAGCCAAAAATATATTGTATAATTGCCATTTTATAAATATACTACATAGTATATATAATCAACTATATCGCTGACATTTTTATACACTTATTTAGTAATAAAACACTGTTTTAATTCTTTCTTTCTTTTCTCCTTCCACTGAGTAAATGATAAAATTGAAATTATAATCAGATAATTCAATATTTTTATTGGACTTTTCCAACGTGTCTGTGTTTTTAACTACACAACGTTTCTGGGGGTGGAGAAACTCCTCCCGTTTTCAAGTGATTACCTAATAATATACGTTAAAAATTGAAAGTTTAAGTAACAGATATTAATTATATCATGTTATCAAATAATATCAGTAGTTTTCCAACTCTCATCCTAAGCACACGCTATCTTGTGTCGCCCCGCTAGCCCAAAGGCGGAGTATTGTGATTATTTGTTACGTTATCAATATAGTTTTTGTATTGTGGATAATAGATAAGTATAGTATTATTGACAACAAGATGTAATTAATGTCTGTAACTTAAACTTTCAATTTTTAATGTAAATTATTAAGTAATCACTTGAAAATGGGAGTAATTTCTTCACATCCAGAAACATTTTGTAGTCAAAAACACAGACACATTGAAAAAGTCCAATAAAAGATATTTAATAATTAATCACAAACGCTATTATGAACTTTAAAGATTCTGTATGATCAGATAATCTGCAAGACTCTGTAATGTCCTTTAAAATGACTCTAAGAACAAGGTTTTCTGGTACAAAACAACATTACTATCTTTGTTTGAATTTAAAATCGCTCTTATAGGAAGTGCTTGAAAAGGGGCAGGTAATACAGACTCTTAACCTCTTCTTGAAGAGAGAAATTCTATCCAGCAATGAAAGGTTGCATTATCTGCAATGAAATATATTTTTGGTCCCTGATTTGCTACTTTAAGTACAACTTTTCTTACTTTTCCAGGAGTGAGTGTGCCATGGTGCATTGTTCTGCCCATGTACAGGTTTTCTCCATCAGCCGTTTGTCCCACAATGATGGCCTCTGGGGGAACCCTGCCATCACGGTCTTCAGCCCAAGCAGTGTGATGGCTGATGAGGACCTGGTGAATAACAAATATCAATTCTCAAATAATCAAGTTAAATATTATATAGGTATGAATTTTTCAATGTGATAAAATAATAGTTTGGCACGTTCGGTTGACGCTGAATATAGTCGGCAGTGTCGCAGTTTTAACTTTGGGACAACCTGTTGATTCCTTCCCCTACAATCACTATGGCAAAGGACGGACGATAAAATTTCCACCGGACGACAAAATTTCCACTGGCAGCCTACCCTGAGTTATGTGGAATATATATTAACCGTTAATATTAGATTATAATGATTAGTTGAGTAAAAGTTGGGGGAATGTTAGGGATCAGCAGGAAACAGGGAATGCCGCCAATCACTTAAGAAATTAATAATTAATGGGGTACGCAGGGGCTACTTCCAAGCCCATGTGTTGACCAATTCACATCCATGTCAAATAATTAGTTTATATACGAAGTTCCCCAAATAGGTTAGCCAACATAAGTATTAAATTTAACACGCCATTAAAGCTGGCTTGGTTTAGGGCTGTGTGGCTACCATCGGACTCTAGGTGATATTCCAAGTACCTTCCACTTACTTTGATCATAGAGTTGGTATTATTTCAGTTTTACCATATATTTGCATCTGGAACATTCAACACCTGCACTAACATCAATCTCAGAATTAATTGTTTTCCTGAAGTTATATCGATACATATATTTACAGTTATTGTTTCAGCACACAAGTTTACTCTACTTCAGTAATTTACATAAGTCAATATTCCAATGTTAATTGACACTCATAACCTACACATTACCATTTCTCTCTACTCTACTTCAAGTCCAAGCTTTAACTCCATGTTTTCACAGCAAATTCTAACTTTAATATAATCTTTTCACTGCAGAATGACAAGAGTTTTTTTTAATTTCTAATTTGGTGCATTACTCTATGGTCCCATTTTCAAACCTTTGTCAGTTTCTCATCACAAGTCGTGATGAATTGAAATTACTTGTGACCTTGATGACTTGTAACAAGAAACTGACACGGGCTTGAAAATGGGAACATAAAGTCCCGAAACTAGATGCATACTGACTAGCTGAAGAATTGAAGGTCGAAGGTACTGTAACCTGTTTTAGTCAATTGTCAATACTGGAGGCAAGAATATTTAAAGTAGTTTGAAGTCATATTAAGCATGGTATCTCAATAGGTGTAATTATGTCTAGCACACTTTATCAACGCTGAAACGTGTTCAAGAGAATAAAAGCCACTAAACCGACTCTAGGATTGGGAATTTAGCTGACTTGCGGTGAGATTTTCCATCGACATTGACATTGTTAAGTGTGAAAAGTGATTGTTGAAAAATTTACCAGCTAATCACAGCCAACTGGCCGCCGTTTAGCAGTAAAAAAATAGTTTTATATTATGGTGAGTGTTTCTCAGTATTAGTATACACTGATAGATACTTCCAGCCTCATTCCATCTCAACTCGAGCACCACATACACCTTGCCTTCCTAGAACACATAGTCCTTGTGGTAGGAAGGTGCTATCTTGGCTGGCAGCAAGACTACCTATAAAACTGGTGCGTCACATACTCCTTCCATTGCCTATCCAACTCTCTAGCTCGGACCAATGATAATTATGCCATTTTGCAGATATCCATTGCCTTAATTAAGCTTAAAACAGTTTCTCTAGGTAGTCTTTCGTTAAGATGTTGGTTACTTGAATTTAAGCTGCAAATAATTACGTCATGGACTATATCCTAACAGCTATTTCCAAACTCGCAGTTCAGACTTTTACTGACTAGGTCTGTATAAAACACATCAAAGGACTTGCCTGGGTTTTGTTTTCTAATCAGGAATTTATGTCTTTCCACAGATAGGTTTTTCTTTGGTGAGAAGTAACCTTCAAACTTTGAAGTTACAACAGATAATTTTTTAGCGTCCACAGAACTTAAATTGAAAGAGTTAAAAATCTCTAAACATTTGTTTCCAAGATTGTGTAGTGAAATTTCTATTTTTCTTTCCTCCCCCTCATGGTCAAGGCCAGAGGCCGTAAGAAATATTTGAAATCTTTGATAGCACTTGATACCATCTTTGATACTTTGAAACTTGAGGGGCCAATTTGTGAATCAATTGAAGAAGTTGGGGAGAACTCGGATTTTGTGGACATTTCCATTCTTCTTCATAAGAATTGAATTAGAGTACTTACGCTTCAAACGCTTAAAAACGTGGCGTGTCTTAACATTTTGTGATATACATAATTTTCACACTTTTAAACTTGATTTGAACATTTTCCTGACATCATGTTGGCTAGTGTTTAATAAAAAACACATTTCGGTGACCAAAGAAATAACATTAAATAATTATGACTTTGAAACAAGCACCAGTACCAAATTAAAATTTGTTAAGACAGAGACCATGTTTGAGAAGGACAAATAGCTTATGACACATATAGATAGAGATAGATTTACAGGCCGCTCTGGTGGTCCAATTTAGATAAAATATACTATATTCCTGTGCAAGAGGAACTGGCCTCAACATAGAGTAATTAATTTATGACAACTAAATCATACTATAAGCAAGACCTTCCCAGGGCATGTAGGTCTTGTGGGGGGGGAAGGTGATACCTTGGCTTGTTGTAAGCCTTACCTCAAACTGGTGTACCACATGCTCCTTGCCTCCCCAGGGCACATAGGCCTTGTGGTGGGAAGGTGCTATCTTGGCGGGCAGCAAGTCTCCCTCGTAGTAAGCTCGACCTGCGTACAGAGGCCCTCCATCCTTGTCTCGACCTGCGTGAACTGCATTGTACGGAATATGTCCTGGCTCACAATGTATCCAGTGGAACTCCCCCTGGCAATGTGATGGCCGCTCCCATTGATACCAACCGTAACCTACAATAAAGAATTTTTTCTCAGATGAAGAAATATTTTAATAATAATAATGTAAATAATAATCAATAATTAAGTTTTAATATTTGTATGTTGGAAATCTGTGTTTAGAGTATTTAGTACTAAAACCAAATCCATGGGCATGGAAACTGGTTTTTTGATAATTAGTTGTTTTTGGACTGAAAGGACTTGAGAATCGGTATATGCAAACCAATTATAATAATTAAAAAATTATGATCTTTTTGATTTGTATTTACTTATAGAAAATATATCCAGTCATAGATTTTTAAACACTTTGTATGATATAATGAACAATTTTCACTCACACTACATTTTTATTTTAAATGGTACCATTTAATTTGGGGAAGTTTTATAAATTATTTAAGTGCAAATTTTGCTAAACACGAAGTTTGATAAATTATCAATAAGCTATATTATATTAGTCATCTATAGTAATCATTGATTTGTTTCGTACTGATTTCCATAACAAATGAAATAATAACCATTCAATATAAACAAAATTACACAGAGGAATATTTTTAATCTGTACCTTGTGAAAGATAAAGGGCCATATTTTTTTGAAGGATTGAGGAATTTAATTTTTATTTATTGTTATGAATCATATAATTAAGAGCAGAATATCTTAATTAATCTTGCCAGAAATGAAAATTAGCATATCCATCCCAGATGCCCATGGATTTGGTTTTAGTACTAAATACTCTAAACACAGATTTTCAACAACACCTTGCATTTTACAACTGGACCCGGTGACAACCACATGGCTTTCAAAGAAGATTATGGATGTCTGATGAATATTCAATTAGAAGTGACAGCTCAGTGAATACATTGAACTGTTGGTTAGATCTCAGAAAGCTTAAACTGGTTGGGACACTAGGATCGCATGTCTAACTCTTGATGTGATTGCTCTACAATTTTTTTTCATTCACTATTTATTTTATTTTAAGACAAAATAGGTTTGCAAGAGGTAAACTGAGCAGCTGAACCAAACCTTTGGTTATACCAACAATAATTTTTTGTTATTGTTATATATTTTTTATGTTGTCTTGTTCCTTGTTATCTGAATTTGAAACATTAATATTTTTAGGGTTAACTGGAGAGGACCATATGTTTACCATAACCCAAATAAATTCCAACTGGTTTTCAAATGGTATGTTTGTACCTTCCTTACAATGGCACGTGTAAGAAATTAATTGTATCAATATTGGAATATTAACATACAACTATCTAATACTACTAATACATAGTATTATTGATAGAATTCTATGGCTGTTAAATATAAGTATTGGGTAAACCGTAAACTTGTGTTTTTGATTCTTCAAAATGTATTACTATAAGAAATTTACTTTACACTATCAAGTTACTTAGTTTATTAATTACTAGTAAGAACTTTAACAAATTACTAGATTTCCCAGTCAAATCATCACCATCTTGGATTGTGCAATCCAAAGAAACCATCTTTGTTAAAGGAGAAGGTTTCAGTGTTATTATTGTATGACTGTATTGTAAATTTTTGTATTAGCTACATCTTTTTATTGCTTATAAACTAGAATATTAATCAGAACTATATAAAAATGTGTTCCCAATTAAATATAACTTAAATTTTCCACAGCTTATCTGAACCAGAATAAGTGTGACGATAGATCTTTAAGTGTTGTTCAACCAAGAGATATGAAGCTGATATTGGTATGGCTGTACTATTATATAAACTAGAGAATACTATGCAGTTAGATTGCCTAATTTGGACTAATCATTTTATAGACTACCTATAAACCAATGCTTTGCCCAAACAAATTCAACAATGCTAGAGCTTGTTTTACTGTTGAAATACGTTAACTGTGTTATTTCCTAATATTAGTAATCAAACCAATAATTTCAAGAGTCAATTAACGTGATTAGCTATTCTAGTGAAGTTGTAAAAGTTTAAACACCATATTTTGAAACATGTCATGTTGAAATTCTTTGGTATGTAACATATAATACTAATTTTCGAGTTCCGAAAGCTTATCAATAGAATTTATATTTTATTAGGTAAATTTAAAGTGTGTAACTAATTATAATTATAAAAATTTGGTGATAATAGGAACACATGAGGATGTGATCAAATCAGGTTTGTTTGAAGCTGTGTTTTAATCTAGAATGCTACTTAGTATACACAGATGGCCCAAGCTATTGCAAGAACTGAATACGGTATTTTGTACCTCTATTCAGATAGTGTACATAGTGTAGTCTATCAGGTTGCACTTGGTGTTGGAGGATCCAAGATCTATCCTCAAAAATGAGGATAGAACTGGAGCAAAAATGTATTTGTACTCAAACTACTGTTTAAGTTTGCAGACCTGCTGATATTTGCTGATGTTGCAGTTTTGAAATGATGTTCAATCATTCCAAATTTTAAGTGACCAACATTAGAAAAATTAGAGACAAAAGTTAACATTTGTTTACCATTTAAATCAGTTTTTTTGAGAAATTGTTGAAAATTATTTTAGAATTAGTATTAATGAAGTTATGATTTAGACCTTCAAGAAATGCTTAATTTAGTTGTATGTCAAAACTAGGAACAATATAAATAATTAATGGCTTACTTAGCTTCTTAGCTATAAAAATATTTTAAAACTTCAATAATTGTTTGATAATTAATTGCATGTTGCTGTTTAGTAAACTTTGCTGTTTGGTTGTTCAGATTCTTTAACCACTTCTAAGGGTAGGCAAATTCAAAATTTTTCCCCAAAATTCACCGGGCCCCCCCCCCCCCAGTGTCCCACCCCAAATTATCTCTCTAGATCCGCCCTTGACGAGCGACACAAACAATCTCTAGAGATTAATTACAGTACAATCTGATCATTTATGATATTATGTACTCACCAGCTGAGTAGAGATAACAGAAACCTTACTCAATCCTTACAATAGCGATGGGGCGTCTACATGTACTTAGGTTAGTCTATGGTGGTCGGTTCTTGTAGTTTTACAATATGAGTGCACAGTCTACCTACATTGACAACAGCTGTCATCTGCTATAGTGTCTCCAAGTGAACATGTATTATATTTTATGATGATAATAGTTTTATACAACAAATCCCCAGGGATTGTAACACATAGAAAGCGTAAAAATCACAGTTTTTTCATTCTAAAACACATCAATGCTGAATTCATCACAAGATTCATACATACATGACATACACTTTGAAGTCATCAACAGGTGTACTAGGTATTTTGTTCAAAGTTCACAAATACAACGGAAACATAAATAGCATTCACATAAAATGGCCAATTTTAATAATTTAATGGTGAGTGATACCAATATGATCACTGAGCAATAAGTTGAGTACATATGATAAAGACTTCATACAGTCAGCTGACTGTCTGCTGATTGACTCCATTCACAGTCTGCAAGTGTGGACAGGGCTTAAGGAACATGTCAGCCATAGTCAATAACAAGACTACAAGATCGTGCCACAATCATCTTACACTCATTTTTCATTCATACTTGCCTTAGTACCAATCTTAGTAGATAACAAAAAATAAGTATTAAAAAACAATATACAAAAATATTAAACTATATACACATACTAACAGTGGAACAAGTATTTAAACCAATATACAATAGACCAAATTCTTTATTTACATAATTATTGAGAATAGTATTGGCATCAAACATAGTACAACGTACAACAAAGTAATATAAATAGAAAAAGTTACATATCATGATTAAAATTTTATTCTGTTAATTTCTCCATTCCAGGAATTAATTTCTGTGTATAATGGGTGGTCTTCATGCTATTCAGTGTTTTTTCTTGAATGTTCTTCCTGTGTTTAAGGTGATCAGGTAGGTTGTTTAAGTAGAGTGTTCCTTTGTATGTTAGTCTTTTCTGTTAAACTAAGATGGTGGATTGGATGTGACAAGTTTGAAGCATTTCTTGCGTTATAATGGTGGATGTCTCGAAGATTTGTTTTATTTGCTGAAATTGTAAGTAGAATTACCTCATTCTTGTAGAGTCCTAGTATTGTAACTATTTTGATTTATTGAAAGGCTTAAAAGTTGCTATCTTCTTTATCTTTGAAAGGATATTTATTGTTTTCTTCTGGAGCATGAAGACCCAGTCCATGTTAAAGTTGGTTGTTCCACCCCATGCTAATATGCCATATCTACTTGTGACTCAAAGAATGAGAAGCATGCAATTCTTGCTGCAGTTTTTCCACGTATTTGCTTTATTCTTCTGTTAACATACACCCCAGACGCAAGCTTTTTACACAGAGTATCTATGTGGTCTTTGCATAGAGTCTCCCACGTTACGTAGACACCCTGTTATGATTTCTCGTACTATTTTTGTTACTAACTGTTTTAACCCTCACAATTTTTCCATTTTAAAACATTCCAATACTAATAAAATATTTAAGATTCTTTTTCCCTTACCTGAAAATGTTAAACGCAAGGGTTACCCAATAAATTCCTCACAAGTCACAGTAGAAACCGTGCCAGAACCCTTGTCATATAACTTTACTGCTTCCTCATAGATCACTTTACTGTTTTTGGATTCAGATCTAGCACACACCAAATCTCTCATCTATGTTTTTCTATGAAGAGAGCCATTGATCTCAAAGTCCCTTCTCTTTGAATAATCAGACCCACAAAGGTTTTGGAGACATATCGCAAACTCCTAATTTCTCTTCTTTCAGATATCTTCTAACTGAAGCAAAATTTCCAGAAAAAAGAAAGTATGATGAACATCACCCATGATACACCCACCATATAACCATATAACACTAGTTGACCTCCTTGCCCCTTTCAATTTACTCCATAAACCGTAGTAATAAATAATACTGTTAATTTATTCCAATGTGTTTTTCGGCACTTAATCTCAGTTTACAAAAACTAAAGTTATTTTGGACTGATTGAGTCTTAACTATACAAAGCAAATATTTTTTGAGTTACTAACCCCAAGAAAAATTGAATAGAAAAATAATCCAACCTGATCAGCAAAACAAGTTGTGTCCAAGAATTGCTTTTAATATTAAACTGCATCAGGAGTAATTTATACATTGTTTAGCTCTCAAACTATTTCTTTATCAGATGTGACTTTTATTTTAAAACGAATAAATGGCATTATAATTCCATTTTCTGTTTAATAAAATTTCTGAAAACATAACCGACCCGAATTCTATAAATATAGATGGATCTGAAAAATATAACTTAATTATTAATAATAGCACTTCTTAATTGCACACAAGAAACACACCCCTGTAGAATTATTAGTAGACAATCAGAACAGATCTGAGTGTTTTTTTTTGTATTTTTAAAGGTCTCTGATTGACATCCTTGATCAATTGTTATTTATAATTTCTCTTCTTTCAGATATCTTCTAACTGAAGCAAAATTTCCAGAAAAAAGAAAGTATGATGAACATCACCCATGATACACCCACCATATAACCATATAACACTAGTTGACCTCCTTGCCCCTTTCAATTTACTCCATAAACCGTAGTAATAAATAATACTGTTAATTTATTCCAATGTGTTTTTCGGCACTTAATCTCAGTTTACAAAAACTAAAGTTATTTTGGACTGATTGAGTCTTAACTATACAAAGCAAATATTTTTTGAGTTACTAACCCCAAGAAAAATTGAATAGAAAAATAATCCAACCTGATCAGCAAAACAAGTTGTGTCCAAGAATTGCTTTTAATATTAAACTGCATCAGGAGTAATTTATAGATTGTTTAGCTCTCAAACTATTTCTTTATCAGATGTGACTTTTATTTTAAAACGAATAAATGGCATTATAAATCCATTTTCTGTTTAAAAAAATTTCTGAAAACATAACCGACCCAAATTCTATAAATATAGATGGATCTGAAAAATATAATTTAATTATTAATAATAGCACTTCTTAATTGCACACAAGAAACACACCCCTGTAGAATTATTAGTAGACAATCAGGACAGGTCTGAGTGTTTTTTTTTTGTTTTTTTAAAGGTCTCTGATTGACATCCTTGATCAATTGTTATTTACTTCTGATTGGTATTAGCCGGCATTATATTACATTAGTTACTACACAAAATATGAACTTTGAACTTTGCACCCCAATTTACTTCTGCCACAGTTACCTCTGTTTGGAGGTGTCCAAGAGCTCGGTGGAGGTGGTGGGCATCCGCCAGGATAGCCAGGCGGTGGTGGGCCCCCTCCTGGATAGCCAGGCGGGGGTGGTGTGCACCCTCCTGGATAGCCAGGCGGGGGTGGTGGGCACCCTCCTGGATAGCCAGGTGGGGGTGGTGGGCCCCCGTATCCATACTGTGGTGGGCCTCCATATTGCCCTTGGTACGGTGGAGGCCCCCCATAGCCCCCACTGCCATAGCTGTAACCTATAATGGAATCTTTAAGTGTATAGACCCAAACCAGAAAAAAATCAATGTACAAAGATGATAGGACCTGTAGCATTGTTTTGTTTAATAAAAACTGCATTTTCAAAAAAATGTATCCACACGTATTAAGATTTTAATGTACACCTTAAAATTAAAAATAGGACAAAATACATTACAGGAAAAATAGTTTAAGGAAATTCTATAATTAACGTATTGAAACTTAAAATATTAATTCCTAACATTTAGTTCAGTTATAATTGGGAGAATTTAGGGTTAAATTGCCACAGAATAATATGCCATATCATTCTAACATTACTAATTCAAAAACTAAGGTGCCAAGGGGAACAAAGGGGCTATTATTGGGTTATCAAGAATTTGTAGCATAACATGAATCACCTAATGCTTTTTTAGTTCTGAACTATGGCAAGGAGTATATAATGGATTGTTAATGATCAGAGGTGTGCAGGGGAGGTTAGGAGCATGTGAGGTTGGTTAAAATGTCATCACAGCTGATTTAGGTAAAGTAGTGGGGAGTGTGTATATGATTGGAAGCGAAAAGTTAAGTCTGTCACTGTCACAGCTGTAGTAAAAGGTGTACACAGCAGGTCATGCACACTTGCACAGTGCAGTAGTTTAGTTCTTGGCAGGGTTTTCTGCATATTACACAATCAAACGCTTTATGTAATGTTGAACTCTGTGTTCAAATATTTCATTCACAAAGAAAAACTTTTAAAATTTTAGTTTTTTTTACTTTTTACAAATTTAGATGCACAAAATATGTATTTGGTGTCAATAGTATTAATTTTGTAACCAATAATATTCGCTACTAACCCATGTTTGTTTTTTTTACTCCTGAGGACACTTTATTATGTAATATCAGCGCACTGCTGTAGGTACACCCATCTGTGGCATACCGGTACGTCATTGCTCCTTAAAGGGTTGAGAAACTTGTTTAAGATTAAAGACCTTCTAAGGAGTATTTGTGCATGTGGCATGAGTAGACTGGAATAGTTTTAAAACAATAACATGTTTCACTGACCGGCTGAAGGCTTTGTTACATATAAGTCAGATTAGCAGAATTCTGATTTTTGTGAGGTTCAATATGTAATGGTAAATTACATCCCTGTAGCATGTAAGAAGCTCAAAATGCCTTGAAAGCAGATGGAAACCTCGTATTTACTAACAGTCAATCATCTATTTAACTTTACCCATCATATTTTTAAAATCATCTAAAAAAAGTCTTATTGTAACAAAATTTACACTCTCAGTCAGTAAATTATGGTACCAGCTTCAATAAATCAAATATATTTAGGTTATTCATCAGCCACTTTTTCCAAGATGTACTAATAATAATAAAAAGATGTAGAAATATGATTAGATCTACAAAATATGCATGGTTCAGTGGGTTTTGAATGTGCAAAATCTTAAGATGATTATATAATGGCTCGTTAGTGGACCCAGAGCTGACTTTGCATGACAAATGAACGAGCTAGTTTCCACATCTCACTGTCATCACACATCATACCTCATCTCTCATATTCATGTCTAGTATGTACCAATTAGTGAATTAGTGTCAAATCAAGTATGAAATATGAAGAAACAAGTAATGTTTGTATTTACTGTATATATGCTCTACACTAGTATACTACACAAGTAGTATCTTTTAACATTTTGATTGGGAACAACCTGCAATAATTATATTTATGTTTGTAAAGTATTATTTATCACAATTATCAATGTGGACTACAGTAAAACCTCCCATTTCTGACCTCCCAATATCCAACTCCTCCCGATAACCGACCGCTCCGTGCGTCCGTTTATCTATTTTTCCCACGCTCCCGTTGTTATGTTTTGCGTGACCAAACATCAAAGTCTTATTCTTCAATTACGTATAAATATTATTATTTTTCAGTTATTATACGTGTATTCTTGTTTTAATTGATGTAATATAGATACAGTAAGGTTTATTACAATAATGCATAGCTATTTTTCTTCCTAGGGAAAGTGTTCAATTTGCTCCTCCCAAAATCAGACTTTTTGGCCGTTTCGACCATGGCCCGGTCCCATCATGGTCAGATGTGGAAGGGTCTACTATATTTAAAAAGTGGAAAGAGTAGTTTTGGTCTTTTCTTACTATGAAACAATGTTAATTTTTTAATTATATTTTACTATGCTTCCTGATTGAATTAATAAGGTTTTATTTCATTAATTTTTAAGTCAACCATCCAAAAGCATAAGAATAATTGATTTTTTTTAATAAATTACATCGGTTAAAATAATAATGATCATCATCATAATCTTTATTACCATAAGACAGTACAGGTACTGCATTTAGGACACAACAAAAAAATAACAAAGGAATTGAATTGAACAAAAAACAAACAAAGCACAAACAACAGTCAGGTCACAAGAAGGAATTTCCCTAACAATCAAGCTAATGTAACCCCCCCCTTGAGTGGTTTATGGACCCATCTACCTAGTAGAACACATGTAACTCTACAATTTGTCTTAATTTTAATTTGAATTTAGTTTCAGAGTTTTCCTACCGATGAACTCTGGGATACAAATTCAATATAGTAACACCCAACGATGACAGAAAGTGCTATGACCACCAGCCTTTGCTGAGCTGTCCTGAATACATTCCTCGATCTTGTGTTATAATTGAATGGGTCCCCCGGAAAACGTTCCAAGCGACAAAATTTCTAAAACGGAGATATTTAGTAGAAAAGATTCTAGACGCTACTACACCGTGGTATATTTAGTTTTGATGATATTTAAGTTTGCAGCCCTGATTTCGTCTGTCAGAGTTGACGGGCTCTGCGGGACTCTACAGTAGATTCAACTTTCTACGTTTGATAACTCGAAACTAGGTATTTGCCACTTGGAACGTTTTCCGGGGGACCCGTTCAATTGTTGTATATCTCTTCCCTGAGTTTGGTTTGTTTTGAATTTACAGGACAAACCAGACTTAAATAACTGTAAATAGTTATTATTGACTTGAAAGGAATGTAACAGCCTATGTTACCCAATGTTACAATGCACAATATCAAGCTTACTAAAATGCCAAGACACTTCAAATTTTATTTTCTCTTTTAAGAATACACTATTTTTGAGTTAGTTAGAATGTAAAGACAAAAATATTTTTGAATCAGTGTAAATTTCAACCAAATCACATGATTCAAGCCTTTGAAATAGTTATGCTTTAAATTATGATTTAAGCTAACATTTTTAATAAGAGGAAAAGCTAAATATAGAGACTGATGGATTTATAAAAGATTAACTCACATAAACCTCAACTTACCTGACATATTTGCTTGAGAGAAACAGAGAAGTGAGGTTTGCACAGATGATCCGCTTCTCTTCAACACCTGTTATCACCAACTGATAATACCTACTCTGACATATGTGTCAGTCTGTGAGTCTATGTGTGTGTGAGAGAATGTGAGTCACACCTGGCGTTTCGTCATTTTAAGCCTTATTCACATGACCATGACTGTTTTAATTATAACTCGCTTTCAAGTACACATTTTTGGAAAAGTCCAATCATTTTTGTTTCTTTGAAATATTTTCTCTTATATTTAACTTTGTTAACATGTATTTACTGTTACGCATTACGAAGTTCGCCGGGTCAGCTAGTTATCTATATGATTAACATGGGAAAAGAGTATATAGGTTAGCTGCCATGATAAATACATCAACTATGATTACTGAATACTGAATAATTTTTTCTCGTCCTCTATAAGCATTGGATCCTAAAATACAACGTACTGTGTTTAGACTTTTTAATATCTCCGTAACCATTGGAGCTAGAGTAAAACTTTAAAGTTCTAAACTCTGTAGGTTTTTAAGCTGATTATAATGGTAAAAGTTAAAATTTAATTTTTTTTAATTACATATGAAAAACACACAAAACCTATTTTTGGGATACAAAACCTCCAATTCCAATTGACTGATTTGTCTAGATTATGATCTCACCCAAGTGAATGTAGAAATACACGTCTCCACCAAATTTCGTCTTGATTGGACCATTTTTATGAGAGTTATTGTGTTATCGGGTACCATATATAAAAAATTGTTTTAAAAAATGACTATTGTTTTTGGCCTCTAGGTATCTGAAAACGAAAAGTAATATGGTCCAAGAAAAGTCTTGCCATGAGACCTATGGTAATAGCTTCTTCCGTATAGGAAATTCAATAAAAAGTTAAATATTGTGTAAATTTGCAAATTTTGTACTTAAGAATGTCAGTTTAAAAGTGCCACATTCAAGAGACAGATTGATGGATTACAGTTCACAATCTGCTATACAAACTAAACTGAAAAAATGAAAAGGAGTTTCACATCATTAAAAAGGCTTTAGAATATAATCCTAATAATTTTATACCATACCTTCTTCAGAGTATTACCTTAAACCTGTAAATTCACCAAAAAATAAATAAATTTGAATGTGATTTATTATTATAAATAAATTAGGGTGAGAATATATATTATTAATCTAAATTATTAAATTGTATTAAATAAGCCTAATAAAAGAAATCGTTTAGCTTTTATCGTTTGCCATTCCAAAAATGGTTGCTTATCTTATCAATATTGAGGCAAATAATGCTTTTAACTGCATGAACTAATTATTGTGTAATAAACAAAAATCGATAACTATTTTATCTTGAAAATGTATTATTGAATGCAACTTTGATGAAAGTGGACATTGAAAAGGTTAACTTTAACATCTTCCTATGAAGACATTATTAACATACTGATCAACCAATCTACTCTTAAACTTTAAGCAAAGAACATAGAAATATCCATGTCTTATCTTTTATCAATGTACTTTGTTTTAGGTGCTTCAATCCAATCCATTGAAGACTTAACCAGTAAGGTTTTATTGTGCCTGGTTAGGTAGCATCATCATATACCCATGCAGACTACACTGAGGTACCCTAAACAGAATAACCTTAGGAGACTGATATAATGTTAACATTTTGACTAGATGCTTACAGAGGTTTCACTATGCCTGATTATGTAGCATCATCATATACCCATGCAGACTACACTGTGATACACTCACCGGCATAACCTTAGGAGGCTGAGGTAGAGTTATAATTTTGACTGGATACTTGCAGAGTCTTCGTTGTGCCTGGTTAGGTAGCATCATCATATACCCATGCTGACTACACTGTGATACCCTCAACGGCATAACCTTTGGAGACTGAGGTAATGTTATAATTTTGACTGGATGCTTGCAGAGGCTTCATTGTGCCAGGATAGGTAACATATCAGTTTATACCCATTGTGCCTGATTAGGTAGCATCATCATACCCATGCAGACTACACTGCGATACCCTTACCGGCATAACCTTAGGAGGCTGAGGTAGAGTTATAATTTTGACTGGATACTTGCAGAGTCTTCGTTGTGCCTGGTTAGGTAGCATCATCATATACCCATGCTGACTACACTGTGATACCCTCAACGGCATAACCTTTGGAGACTGAGGTAATGTTATAATTTTGACTGGATAGGTAACATATCAGTTTATACCCATTGTGCCTGGATTAGGTAGCATCATCGTATACCCATGCAGACTACACTGCGATACCCTTACCGGCATAACCTTTGGAGACTGAGGTAATGTTATAATTTTCACTGGAAGCTTGCAGAGGCTTCATTGTGCCTGGATAGGTAACATGTCAGTGTATACCCATGCAAACTACACTGTGATACCCTCACCGACATAACTTTAGGAAGCTGAGGTAGAGTTATAATTTTGACTGGATAGGTAACATATCAGTTTATACCCATTGTGCCTGGGTTAGGTACCATCATCGTATACCCATGCAGACTACACTGAGATACCCTCACCGGCATAACCTTAGGAGGCTGAGGTAGTAGTATAATTTTGACTGGATGCTTACAGAGGCTTCATTGTGTCTGGTTAGGTAGCATCATCATATAGTCATGCAGACTACACTGTGATACCCTGAACGGCATAACCTTAGGTGGCTGAGGTAGTGTCATAATCTTGACTGAATGCTTGCAGAGACTTCATTGTGCCTTAATAGCTAACATATCATCATATACCCATTGTGTCTGGTTTGGTTGCATTGTCATACCCTTGCAAACTATAATAAGGTAGCCTCTACTGCATAACCTTAGGGAGCTAAGGTTATGTTACCATTTTGACTGGATGTTAATGGTTGTTTGATTGTGTCTGATTAGGTAGCAACATATACCCATGCAAACTACACTGAGGTACCCTCATTGGTATAATCTCAGGGGGCTCAGGTTATGTTACCATTTTGACTGGATGTTAATGGTTGTTTGATTGTGTCTGGTTAGGTAGCAACATATACCCATGCAAACTACACTGAGGTACCCTCATTGGTATAATCTCAGGGGGCTCAGGTTATGTTACCATTTTGACTGGATGTTAATGGTTGTTTGATTGTGTCTGGTTAGGTAGCAACATATACCCATGCAAACTACACTGAGGTACCCTCATTGGTATAATCTCAGGGGGCTCAGGTTATGTTACCATTTTGACTGGATGCTTACAAATGTTTGATTGATGGTCTCCATGATGTGCAGTATATAGTAGCTTTATCATTTTTCCATGTAGAGCCATCTGAGCTGCTCTCAATAACAGTTTAACATAATCCTTACAGCATCATATTATTTTCATTGTGGTGCTTGCAGAGCTTATAGAGATAGGGATAGGTTCTTGTGGAGATAACACATACTAACATTTAGATATTTACTTTTCATCCAAAAGTATGTTTTATAAACAGGAACTTTTCAACGTTGATATCTATGTGTGGAGATCCTCTATTCTAAATTATAGCATATTGGGGCTATAGCCTCCTAAAATTTTATCCATAGGTTTCAACATCTTTGCATACATGATGGTTGATTAAATGTGTTGAACTTTCCCTTGTGTTTTAAATTGTTGTATAAACACTACAGGATTCTAAATGCAAAATGATAAGATTATTATTGCCAAAAACCTGAACAATTAATCTTAAAATGTAAGCTACAATAAATGAAAAACACACACAAGATTACATGCCTGTATGTTTCAGCATACTTGCTGAAGAGTCAGGCAGTCTCTCATTTGATGTTCAAGTTCAGTTATATTCAATATAAAATAGAGTAGGCCCTACCTACCTACACAATATATTGAGTTACAGAATATGCCCCCCAGTGAGATAATAGCAGGCTAACTTTGTCAGTTAAGATGCCAATACTGGGTATATAATCACATGTTTGTTGTGTATGGAAGGGATCCATTCCTACATTCTATTGTTTTTTTATAGCCTCAGTGTGCCTCCGTATGTTGACTGTGTTGCTACTACTCCTCGGGATGTATCTCAGTGTTGGGAAAAGTGTGTTTTTTTGTCTCCTGGCGTTTTTAGTATATTTTTGCGTATTATTGTGAAACAAGTGTTTTTCAGCAATGGATTTAAATTCCCTGATCTAATTAATATAATTTCCGCCCAAATATTCCTCGAGAAGAGATTATTCACTCGACCCGGCCGTGGCCTTTGATGACCTTGCCTCAGACACAGACTTAAATTAAGTAATAAAATATGTGTAAAAATATAATTCAAGTACTATCGAAACAAAATTAATGTTAAATAAAATTGCAGTACACTAGGCATTTAGAAAAAGAATTACCGTAGTTGCTGTTAGAAGTGAACAGCCATGGAAGCACGGTGACTAATACTATTAAGTACATATTTTTTACGAGGGTTGTCCGTAAAGTAAGGTTCCCAGTGATTTTACTCGGTGAAAAACATGTTTATTTGCATAAACTCGTACATATTCGGAAAGTTCAGACTTTTTCCTATTTTTCTATGTAGTTGCCACCGAGGTCAATGCATTTTTCCATGCGGTGTACCGGCTTTTGAATTTCCAAGTCAAAGAAGTCTGCCGCCAAGTCGCGCAGATAGCTGAGAACCGCTTTTTCCAGCTCTTCTCGGCCGCCGAAATCCGTTCCACCCAGGTGTTTATTCATATCAGGGAAGATGTAGTCGCTGGGGACTAAGTCCGGGCTGTAGGGTGGGTGTTTGACGATACCCCATCCAAAGTTAGCGATGAGTTCGTTGGTAACGTTAGTAGTGTGCGGTAGAGCATTATCCTGATCCAAACGCATCCCCTTGGACAGCATACCCCTCCTCTTGGTTTGAATGGCACGGCAAAGTTTTTGCAGTGTCTCGCAGTAGCGGACAGCGTTGATTGTTTCACTGTTGGGCAAGAATTCGCACAACGATACGACTTTCCTTGCTGGCACTTTGCGCTTGAATTTTCGCGGAACGCTCCTCGTCATGACGTCGGTACGCCCGTTCTTGAACTCCCTGTAACATTTGCGCACATGTTGTACGCTCATACACTTTTTTCCATATTTTTCGAACAGCCATATTTTTCCCAGGACTGAAGGTTTTTGGCATTAAAAAAACGAATCATTGAGCGCAGCTCACACCTGGCGGAACAAGCAATGGTAAGCTCCATTTTGTTCGGCTACCAGGCCAAGACTGAGGGCCGCAGACACTTCGCTGCGGTGGGGATTTGGAGGGGGGAACCCAGGTACACAACAAAACCGCGCGAACCCCCGTCGCAGCACTATTGTCGACTGCAGCGCTATGGGAACCTTACTTTACGGACAACCCTTGTAATTATGTACATATGTTTTTAAGTATGTGTAGCGGCTATCATTTAATCTTAGTATTATTATGAAACTTATTGTTGAGCTGCATAAGAAATAGGGTTTACAAAATAAAAAAGTTTAAATATTTATTTATTGTTTATCAATATATTATACAATATATATATTCAATTATGAGTTGAAGAATAAAAGTCTAAATTGAATAAATATTCAAATTATAGACAATGTGAATAAAACAGAGGAGTTTGAAAGCTTAAAGAAGAACCATGATTTCATATTCCTTGATTGGAACCTCCTTACAATCATATGGTATGTACAAGCAGCGATGAGTAGGATGGACCTATCAACATAAAACACAAGTTTATTTCAAAATTATAAATTTATATAATTTGTATTATATGTTTGATTATTTTTTTCAGTTTTACCATAAATATCTCAAAGACTGTGATGAATTTATAATCAAATAGACACAGATATAGACTATATCAGTGTGATATGGCCATGCACTATCTCCAGGCACTAACCAATGTTTTGGGGGAGGTGTTGTTATCAGGATAATATCCTGATAACAACACCAACATAAGTCTACAATAATATTATGTCGTTGACTTTTTTCTCAATTTATACACGCAACGGGACAGGTAGTTTCACATTACCAAAACTTTTTGGTTTTTGGATCAGTCCCCTGTTTAGTTAAATGTCCCTTGCTTAAAAGGTATATATACATCTCTGTATATACACATACATACAGGGTGTTTGGTCATAAGTGTTTAAAAAACTTTGTGTCAACTACTTTGTAATTGTGATTGAATGACACCTATTTAAAATTTACCAGCTCCAAGAGTTTAGGAGTAAAGGTCAAATAATATTTTGCCATGGGTATTTCTAAACTCTGGGTGGGTGTAATAATTGTGAAGTATGAACAATTTTATACATATATTGTTCATCATCCATATATATTAAGATATAAAAATCAATTTCTTCCTCATTTCTCACCCGTTTGAAGCTTGTCATATTCGCTCCAAGGTTAAGTCATAGATTTTGAGCTATTAGATTAGATTTTACTATTTTTTTATCATTAAAAATACAAGTTTTAAGTATTGGGAAACCTTAAATCATCCATACACAGATATGTATAGGGATATGTGTTGTGCTACGACCTACACCACTGGTATGGTTTAGATCAAATTTGGTATATTAGAATAAATCCACCTCATCTCCGGGTTCAACTCTAAAAACTGTAAAATCAAAGTATCCCAAAACAGCTTGAAGGATTTTGATTTGAATTTCGTAGTTACAATCAGCAAACCCCCTCTGCATCGCAGAACAGCTGCATAACCTTCAGACTCTTCAGAGTCTGCATTTTTTTACATTTAGTCGTGTTTGTTTAGTTTAGTATTGTTTTCGCAGTTTGGTGAGTATTATATTCTTCAACATATAATATGAAAATAATTTAGGTCACACTTAATACCTTAATAGTGTTAATTCAAGATTTATTAACTCAATCAGTTTGTTTTGAAGCAATAATAAAGTTCAATGCTACGCCTTATCAGAATACTGTAAAAATACTTTGGTTATGTCGAGTAATATAAAACCCCTCCCCCCAAACAAATAATAAAAGCCTTACCAGAAAGGACCGCTCAGGCACAACTTTTTTTAGTTCTACACCACTGCTCAATAGGCAGAGTATTGTTTACCTTTCCAGGGGTTATGGTGCCGTCGTGGTACGCCCGGCCGAGGTAAAGTTTCTCTCCTGTGGAGGTGTGGCCGACCACCATTGCCTGGGGAGGCACCATTCCGTCTCGGGTGAACTTCCAAGCAATGTCATTACTCACCAACACCTAGTCCAAACAATTCAACTTATATTCATTCTTATTATCATAAATAATATCATCTAAACTATTGTCCATGTGGGGAGTTAACTCGTGTATAAACCCCTTGAGTGCAGCACTCACCCTTACTAGTTAACCTGACTATACTCGATTATGGTTGGTCCAAAACAATAGAGGCAAGGTGTACTTTCAGAAGGGCCAGACGGACTGGTTAACCAAGAGAAATATCGAAAAAATCTGAAAACTAAGAGTTGCTGTGCCGTGTGCGGAAATCCTGTCTGCAGAAAACATACCGTGACATACTGCGTGACCTGCTATGGTGAACAATAACTACAAGGAGAGGAAAGATATGATGATTAAGATGATAAAATAATTATTAGTATGTATATACAATCAAAAGGTTATTATTAAGAACAGTAATGATTAATAGGTATAAAAATAAAAATAAATGACTATAACTTTAATTTGATTTTAAATGTTTTATTATTTATTATTATTTATTTTTGACATGGATATGTCTTAGCTCTGGGGGGGGGTGTTGGTGATTTTTAAGATGGAAAATATGTAACAGGTTTCCATAGTAACTACCGGAGCTAATTGTATTGAATTTTTAATGTAAAAGAATAAGAACAGCTGTTCAGATGAACTGGGATCATTCTCTTTAGACACATCCATGATCTAACCTATTTCCCACAGGGAAGTAAATACAAAAAACTTTTTAATAATTCATCTATAACTATACTTTGATGAAAAAAAGATTTATCAATATTAAGAAGATATTTCAACTCAAATTGTGTTGTTTTAGAGGGGGGTGAACTCTGCAGGAGACCTTCCCGTAGCATGTGTAGTTGGGAGGTAAGGAAGGGTATGAGAGGGCATTGCCCCCCCACCAAGCTTTTTGATAAATGTGTATATTTTATAGTTAATATTTCTCTGAAATTAGGCTTTAAAGATCTTAAGGGAATGGCCAGTATACAGTCTGTATACAAATTATGTAAAGAGTTCAAATACATAAAATGATATAGTGCAATAATAAAGACTACGAACACTGCCGCTTCATTATCAACGTCAATTGTTATCGGACCCTAAATTTTCCTTATCTTTTGAAGAAAATTTGCTTAAATAACAAAAAAACTTTTTTTTCTTGTACTTTTAAAACATTTCCCGGAGGAGGATCCCCATACCCCCTTCCAACAAATGAGTATTCCATACCCCCACTGACCCCCTCGAATGTCATGCCCCCCAATAAATGACCTCTAACTCCGCCCATGCTGTTGTCCCATAAAACAAAAATCCAGTTATATAAGACCACCCATCCAACCTGTACTGTTATTTGGAACTGAAACAGGGGTAATGTTCAAGAAAAAGTAAAGAGGGCTCATTGTTTTTGAAAACAAAATTTTAAGAAACTTTTTTGGATCAGTGAAATAAGAGGGAAAGGTGTGGAGAATACGAAAAATCCAAGAACTGAGATTGCTCTACATTGCCCCTGGTATTATCGCTGTAATGAAAGCAAGAAGCTAAAGTTGAACAGGGCATATAACAAGAAGACAGAATGGAAACAGATTGCATGAAGTAAGGGTAGCCACTCCAATACAGCAACAGAGGAACGTGACCGTTGGGTGGACCATAAACTGTTATATACTCCTAAAAACATGGATATCTGACCAAAAAGTAAAGGTAATTTAATATAGTAAGCCTTTTCAATATATTTTGTTAGTTTTTAAGTTGAAACAACATAGATTTTATGCTTTATATCAGGAGTCCTTCCTCCTGGGTCGAACTACAGTGTTTCCATTTAGATGTAATCACACTCATGTATTTCCCTAAACTGTTATATACTCGTAATTATGTATTAGGTGTCCCAAGTGTAAATTGGGTATTTTAAAATTATTTCCATTTCATTAGCTGGTTCATGTTTACAGTTGCGAGGGTTAATTTGGTTTTTTTGCTTATAATTTTACTTAAATTTAGGAGAAGGTATTTCATTCATATTAAAATTTGCTGTTCCTTAAAATTTGTTTGCCGCCCTGAGTGACCGCCCGGTCCTCCCAACTGAGAGACTGGCCCTAAACTGTATTTCTCTTTCATTGCTACTTCTTTGGATCATACAGATAGATATGACCATGAAGTATATCTAGGGATCCATCATCATTTAGTTGGTTCTTTATGATTTATTTGACTAAAATGATACTGTTGAATACAATTAGTTATTTTATCTATTTGGCTGTGCATAACACAGGACAAGTTCTTTTATTCTTAAAGGAGTTATGAGATTTGTAAAAACTAGTCAGAAAGCCAACTAAGGTGATGGACATTACCTCGTACTGGTGCTTCATATGCTCACCCCCACCCCAGGCTACGTAGGCTCCATGATGGTTCGGTTTCACCTTGGCTGGCAACAAATCTCCAGAGTGGCTCGCTCGGCCCGCAAACAAAGGAGAACCATCCTGAATGGTGGACAGAGTTTTAAATCTTATTTTGTTGAGTAGGGGTCATTTCATTAACCTTTAACGAGAACAATAAAGGCCCAATAAAAATGTTTTTTTAAGATAAGTATAAAAAGGTATGATTAAATAAATAAAAATGTATTGCCGTTAGGCTAAAAAAAGCAATAGAAAAGTCAGAATACAAAGACTGTATAAAATTTCTCACAAGATTTTTAATTACTATTATTACAATGGTTCCGTCGTGGTCAAGAAACAGGAGATAAGTTACCAATAAATAAGTAGGGTAGCACAACCTACCAATCTAATACAGAATACATAAAAATGACAGAAAAGCCAATAAAGAGAACCAATTCAGGAAAACATATCATATAAAAAGAAATATTTACATCAGAAATATATAACTAGGTATCTGTTATAGCTGTTACAGAAAAAAATCCAAATTAATACCTATTACTAACACTATCAATATAGAGAGCTAAATTATTAATAGGTACATCAGGAAATGCCTAGTTTTACAATATAATTTTTTTACTGAATTCAAAAATTCATCAAGGAAGTAAAAGGGACGATCAACCAACCACTCATACAATTTTGGTGTGATGTTTTCAATAGGGCAATCTAATTTACAAAAAGAAAATTTGTTGAAACATTAATACATCGAAATATAAATAAACAAACAAAAAATGAGGTAACTAGGGTTGACATAATAAACTAATAATAATATGCAACCCAAGTTAAGTACAGAGTCAACAAAAATCAATAGTTTATGTGTTTTAAGACACGATTTTGCAAGTAATGAAGATACTTTGCAATAAATGAACTACTTCTAAGTATATTTCATCTGACAAAAATAATTCCTTAGACAAAATTGAAAGACTGCTGTGTTACTATATGTTCAATTTTCGCTTGTGTACAAACAGACCCCAGGGGAAATCATATTACCTGTTAGTCCTAGGAAAAATTACACATGTAGTAACAGGTGTAAGTTTATATATAATCTTCAACTTGTATAGCTTAATTAGTAACCAAACCATTAACCATGAAAAGTTTTAGGGACCTAACAGACAAGATCTGCAAGGCATATTTGTGTCTCAGTGGGTAGTATGAAGGCCTCCAAACATGTGGCAGATATACAGTATTGCTAGTTATATGATCCTGGTTTTCGTATTAAGATTTTTATTATTTTTGTTCAACATGTATTCTGCCTGCTCGCCCTTAGCTTTGATACGCATTATCTTGCCGATGAAGGTCTGCAAACACTAGATGGCAACTCTGTTGTAAACACAACTTTTAAGAATGGTTATGTCTAAAAGAATAGACAATATACATTACATTAAGCATTTTTATAATTAACAGTTTACAATTTTACACATTTTTGACGTCATATATGGTTATTTTAGAAGTGATATAGGATACAACATAATATTAATTGTTTGATTGAAACATGATATTCACACTAACCTTATCTCTCCCCACAGGCACACAACCAGCTGGTAGTTGTCCATTATGACAAGGCACCCACTGGAACTTTCCTTGTGAGTATGCAGGGGGCTGCCACATGTACCAACCGTATTCTGGAAAATCGACATTGACAATAAATGTTTCATTCACCCATTGTGTATCTCTGATTACTTAAGTTTAACTTCAGGTCAAAATATCAAAAGTCTGCCGACATAATTTGATTTATTGGCAAGCAAATTACTTTGAGAATCAAGTAAGCAGATAGAGCAGTAAGTAGTAAGAGTAAGCAGTAAGGTATTTGGAATAAGAATTAAGGATATATCCTTTCAAACAAACGGTATATTAAACCTCCTGTCTTTCTTTCATAAATTCTCCTTCCTTTTCTTTCTTTTTTCTACTCTTGCAACATCCTTTCATGACCGTGACAACGACAGAATGACACTTGATGAATGGTGGACTTGAATGGCGTTAACGATTAGTCTCATGCCCTGTCAAGAGGGTCAACGTGATGACTTGGGAGGTAAAGGTAAAGTTATTCTTCTGCTTTGTGTTGCAACTAATAGAACAACGTTAGTGCTGCAGTTACCTGTAGAATCAACCAATCTAGACTGTCAGGATCAATGGGAGGAAGAGTAGAACAGCACTACATTACATTTCATTCAAGACCTCAGTTCATGGGTTAGCCATTATCATGAGGAAATTTACTCCTTTTTTTACCATTGTCTAATGGGTCTCATGTATTCCAGGGTATACCTTCACCATAATTAGGGAAGGTGTGGTAACCTCAGTGTAGATAATATAAGTAAATGATTACCAACAGTCATTATCTTTGTGTGAGGGTGTTTCGCTAAAGATTTAAGAAGATTCTGTTCTAGAAGGCATTTTGTTTGTAGAAGCCATTGTTGGTCTAATGGCTTGAACTGAGGGTCTTTGAAATTCAATCACAATCTGAGTGCAAATAGTATCTTCGGCAAAAACAAGATGAGGAGTGCCTGTAGAAAGTCCATGTCAGCAGTAGTATTTTTTTAGTTTTTTACAATTTATTGCTTCATAGGTAATGGTCGTAACCATTAAAATAATATAGATCATTAAAATATTATTAGATCTTTTTTTTTTAAAGTGACTAAAATAATGTTTGGTAATGTTATCACTTTCTAGTCTAAAGTCACATGACAAAGATATGATAAGACCGGATACTTCAAATGTTGATATTATTAGAAACTGATAATTTATCAGGAATAAATTAAATTCGATTAATGGATTCCTTTGTATGATTCTTTCGGATGAAAAGCAGTATAAAATAATATTTTTCACCTTTAAGATCTTACTTAAATTATTTTTCTACTTTATATATGCATTGATAAAATACCTTACTTTTAGAAATCATCATTATATTTTTAATTTATTCATATGGGAGTTAAATGTGTAGCTCTATTTAATAATTATATGCTTTATTATATTTTGAAGCATGCTATATAATGAATGTACTTAGTTCAAAGTTTTAGCATACTTAATTTAAAAGTTATAAAAAATGTAACCTAAAGTCCATGAAGATTCCATCAAAATTCTATTACAAGCGCAGAGGAAAATTAATTATTTACTAACTAAATATTAACTTTATCCACCATCACCAATAATGAATTTAAAACAAAGAATTATTTAGAAGTTTAAGTGAATACTCAAACAGTATTCCTAAAAAAGTTATTGATATTTTTCTCTATTCTGGAACTTGGTTCTGTTCTAAGAGGTTTCTTTATGAGGCTTCACCCAAGGGTCTGTCTCACTGCTTCATGGACAGAAACCAGTGAACTATGCATTATTTATTACATTTTATACTAGCTGCACTATAATTATTTACCATATTTTTTCCACTTAACCAACTTAATTCCAACTAACTCTTAATTGAGATTTAACCAATAAAATATTGGAAAAATAACTGAAGAAGAATAAACTAAGACCTCTGTATTTTACTACAGTACCTATAAAGGGTAATAGGTGCACGGGGCGTGGTTTTTATCTGCATCCCCTAAATTAATCAATTGGCTAACATATGAACCCAACACATACACACACACTTTTTACGGTTTATCAACAAAGCCAACCAATATACAAAAATTAATATATTTACAAGGAAATTTACATTGTCGTGTAGGACTTATACAATCAAAACACATAATTACAGTGATAAAATCAAAATTGCGATACGAGCCTACACAAAAACTCAAAAACTGTTGGCTTCAACCAAATACCTTAAATCCTCAAATCAAAGGAATTTTCCTCATTTTTGCTTTGGTAAAAGAATTCAAAATGTCTGTGAAGTTCAACTTTTTGGGTAAATCATTTTGCAAGAAAAAATAACCAGTCTTTATCAATAATCTCTTTCACATCTCTTTCCTTTCACTTCCAACAGTTTTATCTTTAAAAAAATAATTAGATAAATCTAATAGAATTTGTGAATAGATGAAACTATGGCTATTATCACAACCACCAACCATCAACCTGGAGCCAAAAACCACTACTTGACAGTACACTCCCCCACCACGTGAAATTTCCTTAAATTATTTTTTTCATTTCCAGTTGTTTTGAATACTTTTTTCTTCACTACTCTTCATTTCTAACTGTGCAGTTCCAACCTGCCATTTTTGTTTTCTCTTTTAAATTTCAGTGTTGGTAATATCACACATTTTCTTATCTTTTTCACCAAAATTTTCCATCGGTCATTAAAAAAATGCAAGAATTATGACACCTATGCACTCCCCCCTATCTACACCTTTCCTTTTTTCTAATAATGTTTTCTGTTATTGCAGTAATTATTTATTTAATTTTCTTTTGTTTATTGGTTTATTTGTCCACAGTAGGCTGTAAATTACTATAATTTATTTTTGGTATGTAAGAAAAAGAAAGAATAGTAATACAATTTAGAAATTTTTTTAGTTTAAATTTTTTATAAAAGTTTCTTACATCTACTAGGTTTTTTTATTGCATAATCTGATCTAAATGATTTTTTTATGTTAAAACTTATAAACATCACAAGTCAAAAGATTTTGATTTTTAAAATACTATTGTACTTTTTATCACTAACAAAGATATAAGGACCGACCTGACATTTTGGCTGTGCTATCCCCTGCCAGACTTCCACTCAATGCTCAACAGAGACCAGTGATACCTTATCAATCCTTTGGTATCTCATACCTTATCAGGGTATGAGATAAGTGGTAGGAGGATTTTTTTTAGATTATTGCAGCTTTCAAAATTTACACAAAGTGAAGCACATTTCATAAACAAGGTATTTTAATTTACAACAAAAATTAATAAAAATTAACCATAATGAATAGCTGTGATGAAACATAAACTAACCTTAACTGAGAAGTAATTCAAGACTTTACTCCACACATGTTTCTGTCAGCTCCATTAAAATGTAACATATGTTCTAAACATGTTTCAGAGTAAATACATCATCGTCAACTGCAATTATTTATGGTGCAACTGAGCCAGAGAGTGTTGCAATATGTAAACTCAAAAGACATTCATACTTACATGAACATGTACACGACACATTTAAATAAACACGAAACTAAATACATAAAAATCATAAATATAAATAAATCAATATTTATTTTCTGTACATATTATTACATTGTTTTTAAATACACAGGTTTACAAAAACTACAAATAACTAAAACCCAGACTTATCTCAACAGTTAAACCTTGTACAGAAAAATAGGCTGCCCTAAACATAAAGTCTATTTGGGGATTCCGTTACAAATATATTAACTCACTATAATGAGCTTTAAGAGGGTGTGCAAACTCAATTATATTACGAATAGTGCAAATATATAAATAAAACAACTATACAAACATGTCTATAAATAGACATGATAAATAACAACAAGAAAAACAATATATGTCAACTAGTACAAATAAACAAACATAAAACGATATCCTGTGACTTAAACATGATAATGAACATTTGACACTTATCAATACTAATAAAAAATTGTAGATCAAAGTTAAAGTCAAATACACATTGTATAATATTTTCGATTTAATATTAAAATTTATGTAATGTAGTAGTAAATAGCAAATATATAAAATACACATAATTAGAAGACTAATTTTCATTTAATAGTCAAATAGTTTATTCAAAATCAGAAAAATAGAACAAAATTACTCAAATGAAGCATTCTAAGGCTAGTCACAACAATGTATTTATGGTTATATTTATTTCTTCTTACTGTATTTTTAAATAAACTGAAAGTCTGCAATAGATTTTTTTACTTTGAAAGTTCCAAAAATCGCAGTAAAGCATAAATCTATTGGAATGTAGGGACAGAAAAAAGTGTGTGGATTCTCTATTACCAAAGGTGACTCATTTTAACAAATTAACTACTACAGTATTTTACCTAACTCAATCTGCTGTACAGTTTTACAATTTTCCTCCTAAATGAGTTTTATATTTATATTACGAAAAATTTTTATTTCAAACATATTTTAAGTTTATTTACTATTTTATTATAGGCTAGCTCATTTAGGCTATATCAGCTGATAGATTATAAGTAAATTTAAAGTGCGGTGTATTTAATACATATAGTGCATGACATGTAAATAAAATATACTCATTTACAAGTTTCATGTTATAAATTACCTGTCATTTATTGTAAATTAATTTTGAATAACTTAACTCAAACTTGATTATGACAATATCAGTCGATAAGCCCTACGTGAGTTGCAACAACACTATGCAAGTGACATAGTTCGTAATATCAGTTGTATCGTGTAATGCCAACAATGGCCGCTAGACCGCGTTACAGCTGATTTTGTTCTTCACCTAGTAACTATCACTATCATTATCATTATTTGCACAAACAAGAGTGAAAATCTGTCTCATCAAATATACATAGCACGTTCAAACATTCCAAAGGTCCCCAGTTACTTCCTAAGTAGCCGTTTTGCCCTCAAACCCCGTTAGGGGCTCCACTCAAGGAGATTAAATGAAATGGAAAATCACGCACTAGGCAAAGTCGCTCCGCTGGCCGCTGTAGAGTATAGAGTTCTGACCGCGGCGACACGGGCTGGTTTTTCGTTTAAAACTAGCAAACCCTGGGATGGGGTGTCGCACACTACCCCTGCAACTAGTGACCAGTGGTAGTTGAGAGATCGATCTATATACATTTGTTTTATTTTTGGTGATGATTTTTACTAGATTCGACTTAATAATGTTAGATTTCGATTCAGGGAGCTTTATTGAACTGGTAAAAGAAAGGCCCTCTTTGTGCTGTAGTGCGTTTGATGGTTGCAGGGGATACCCCTATCCTCATTGAAGCATATAATAACCCCCACATTCGAATTATAAACCCCACGAAAAACTCACTTGGCCGAATAAATAATCACACACCATTGTTAGAAAATATATATTACATATTTGAATCGATTGATTTGACTAAAAAGTCAAAACATTTGACCCAACACCCATAAATTAAAACCAAATATCGAGTTCTTCGAAGGACTCAACATCACAGCTGTGAAGGCTTAATCGAGGGTTACAATTATTTGTAACAGTGGTAAGCTAAACTAAATAATGCAGATTTATGAACCGCTCACTGTCCACAACTAAGAGGACAGTTACTGGGCTCTCCAAATTTTGTAAAGTGATTAAAATAGTTGATTTAAAAACGTGTTGTACAATTCAGTTTATCAATCATACAAAACCATTCATACTACCGAGAGTCTAGTGTATTAACGCTACCTGTTGGCAAACAGGTGAACTGTGTACTATGTTACCGATTTGATGTGTGCACCTCTAGCGGCCGTTGTCTAAACTACGTCAATCGTGTCAGTGGTGGAGAATGGATATATCAAAAATAATGATTTGTTTTAGGTAAGTAAATTATATATATATATATAGGTGAAGTTATCGTTTAACTGTCGTTCACACTCAGCTATATAGTCTGTTTTGTTGAGAAGGACAATACTATTCCCTTTGTCGGCCGGGAGAATCACAATATTTACATTATTTTGTAATGATTTGATGGCTCTGTATTCAACTAGCCATCAAATCATTACGAAATAATGTAAATATTGTGATTCTCCCGGCCGACAAAGGGAATAGTATTGTCCTTCTCAACAAAACAGACTATATAGCTGAGTGTGAACGACAGTTAAACGATAACTTCACCTATCAAGAACTTGAAGAGGACCCTACTATCCATTTCAATGAAGAAATTAAAGAATTTATATACAGGGTGTTCATTAAAGTTGGGGACAAACTTCGAGGGGTGATAGTAGCAATTTGATGAAACCTTTTTCATTCGCTCACAATTCATCCACGTTCCCAAAATTTCAGCTCATAAACATAATCAGTTTTCCCACACACCTTGTACGGAAAACTCCAAATTTCCGAATTAATCACCCTGTAACTCGAAAAGTTTTAACTAAAGTCTTAAATAAATATATTTCAAAGTATGTTTATGATACAATCAATAAATGAACGATAACATTGTGAACTTTTAAGATAGTCGGGGAGTCAGATGACCCTATATCGCCAATGTTAAATAGTGCATGTTTAAATCCCTGTTTCTCAGAAACCACTAAAGATATTGACATGAGCTTTTTAGAAACTGATTATGCAAACCACACTTTATAATCAGAGCACAGGAATTTATTTCCCCACAACTAAAAATTTGTTTTCGCTTTTTTTAAAATTTCAGGTTTTAGTACTATTTTTTTAATTTAAAATTTATAAATTTGTAACTAGTAATTTTAATTTTATTTTCTGTGCTCTATTTGTTGTTTATTTATTTCTGAACAAAATATAAAAAAATCATGAAATTATCTACCATGTTCCTGAGATACAGAGATTTCTATGTAATAAAACAAATTTTCGGAAAATCACTCAGCCAACCCCAATCAACTGCACGGGAATTACGTTTTATTTAATTAAATATATTTGTAGTGACGCTATTTCGATAAATTAGGTGTGAAATCAACCAGAAAGAACTACTAAATCCAAATCACATAAAAACAAAAATGTCTTAAATTTGACCCATTTGGTCATCCGACTCCCCTTAGGCAGTTGAAGGTTTCGGATAATTGATCTTTCGGTTGATTTAAAGTTCGGATAATTATCCCTCAACTGTATTAACAGTGTGGTAAAGTCAGGTAAGCACATGCCGGGAGCTGGAGAGGTCTAGCGGGGAACGAAGGAAGCGCCCAGCACCCTGGGATCGATGCGCTAGCACCCCTAAACCCTAGCACTCAGTCGACGAACTTCAACAATCGATATATGCGGTTGCAGTCGTGCACTATGTGGCTTTACCTTATTCATTTGGATTCACGTTAGCTGTAAGTAAATAAACATAATCGTTGACGTACATCAGCATCCAATACCTCGGTCCCTAGGACACCCTGGGACCGAGGTCTTGTTGCAGGAGGGTCGTTGTTACAGAACTGTCTTTGGTCGAGTGTCAAGGGTGGGAAGGTTGTCGTACGTATAGGACGTGTATCCAATATATATTTGAGCATATCATTAGACTATCTTAATTGATCTTTAATTTTTCCTGTTGTGGATGTGTTTTATTCTATCTCTATTTCTAACAATAGCATTGAATCCTCCAAAATTAGTGTTTATACATCATAATATGTCCAAACGCATGGCTACGTCAAGGACGGTTTATTTATAAATTACATTATTTATAACAATTGTTTTTACTGTATATATTTTTTCTTGACATGAGTTGTTATAAAAAGCAGTTTTGTAACTGACGAACGCTTAAACAACAAAATAATTTGAACTATTTATTTGCCTTGTCCGATAAATAACTGAATTTATAGCTTTTCATTGGTCGAATCTAAGATTGCTTCCCTTCGGTCGGAACACTATTGAATATTTATTTTAAAATGACCTGTTACTATAGTTTTTCATTCACATAAGGTTTTCAATATTGGTTTAACCATTTGTTCATGTAATTAACGAATTTGATAACAAAATACCCCCGTCGCAGCAGACCTGCCTACTCAGAGAATTTCCAAATCAATAATATAATAATAATAATATATGACAAGTTTGGTCAAAATCTGTGATAAACATGAGAATCATTTGCCTATTCTCCATAAGATTAACATGGGAAAGACTGAGCAGGTTTGCTGCTATGAGGGACACTGAGAGTAGGCATTTATACCATCCAAAAATGTTAATTTTTAACATTTATAGTAACTTTCATCAACATCTGTCCTCTCATCTGGAGCCTCAAAATACAACGTACTGTGTTTAGATTTTTTTATATCTCGGTAACCGTTGGAGATAGAGAAAAACTTTAAGGAACTAAATTGTGTAGTTTTTAAGCTGATTCAAATGGTGAAATATAAAATTAGAAATATTTATAAAAAAACATTTTGGGGTACAAAACCCCCCCAAACTACCCGTTCCCATTGACCGATATGTCTGGTTTACGAACTCGTCCAAGCATTTGTAGGAATACATGTCTCTACCAAATTTGATCTCGATCGGACCATTTTTACGAGAGTTATCGTGTTCACAGACACACACACACACACACACACACACACACACACACATATATATATATAAATTTTAACGACTATTGTTTTTGGACTCTGGGCACCTAAAGAAGGAAAAATAACATGGTCACGGGCTTAACTCTTGCCATGAGACATACGGTAATAGCTCCTTCCCTATGGGAAATTCGCTAAAAAGGAAATAATACTATTTGGTAACACGACAACTTGACTTCACCCCTCTATAGGCTTATACTCGTTTTACAAACATTTTCAAAAGGATTCCCTTCAAATAAACTGTGGTATTGTTTCAAGATGGAAAGAAATTGTCTAAAGTAACTACAGTGATATTCTTTCATAACTCACTAATAACTGAAAGCTTATAATGACATTTTAAATATGTTTATTTCACAAACTACTCACAAAACCTCGATATATATACGCAGGATCTGTTGTCAACCAACGACACCAAAAATTGTTCAAATACAATTCAAAATTATACTTACCGGCTACTGTTTCCACCTAAAAATAACAATATTTTTATTGACAATGTATATTTTGTCTGAGCTTTATTAAATTCGTCTTTCAATATTTTAGATTGGATAGATAGAAGAAGTTGGAGTTTGAGTTGGGTTTGTATCTTCAGTGTCGAGTCAATCGTTTTTATGATAATATACGAATGTGTAAATCTTAACACTTGTTAGGGAATTTAAAAATGTAATATCTAACATTTTTTATTTAGACATATAAGAAAAATACAATAATATTTAAAAATATCTAGTTAAATAATAGTTTATACCTATAGAGACAAAGTTTCTCAAGGTTAGCACATTATAGAAAATATTTTCTTTAACATAACGGGTTGTTTATGAGTATATAGTCTACTTTTTTACTAGAGAGTATACTAGAGAGTTTTTTTTAAAGAGCCCAAAGCTCAGTAAATTTTGGGAACCCTAATAAATTCAGATTGATAGTTTTAGAATCGTTTGGGTAATTTAAAACTTGAATTGTTTCAAAGCTCATTATAATATATAATAACTAGTATTTTGACTACATGTTATTTGAGTTGAATTCCAAACAAAACTATCTTAGAAGATTGGTTTGGTTTTAAAAAGGTCGCCTAAAACAGAAGAAAATATAAGAGAAAAACATTATTATCTTGTTTTTGGTTAACGTTAGAATTTGGTTTGTATATAGTCTTCCTTCTAAGATAAGTTAGTGTAGACCCTAAAAAATTAGAAATCGTAAATAATTTTTGATCCTGTGTAAATATATAAAATGCAGGATCCAATCTGCTTAAGATTTTATATCACCATTTCTATTCATTATTATACTGAGAGCGAATTGTTTTGCAGAATATGAGGTTAGACATACTTAAATATAAGTTTTTGAATAAATTACTTACCTAAAACATAAATACCTAAAAAAGCCTTACTAGAAGAATTAAATGACACACAGTAGCCAACACTTTACATTAGAATGAGAGTATTTTCAAAATCCGCACTGTGAAACGTTAACCCTGTGACCCCCACGAACTGGACACTCTAAAACCGGAAGTACGTCTTATCAATCGACAATTTTTGGGCAAACAGCTGATTTAATGTGAAGCGGTTTTAAGCATTCACGGTGTGTAATGATGTGTTTATGTTAGGAATAAAAATAAATTTTATTTCCAAACTTTACATATTACATGGAAATTTTTGAACTTTCATTGAATTTTACTTATACCGAATATTTAAGCTTAAAATACTATTAATACACGATATTATAACATTGTTTACATATTGAGCTTAAGCATTCACATATTACAGACACACATTGATGAATCAATGTTTTACACATATTCGTATGTGTGCTACTATTATGTGCACATTCACGAATACAGTTCATAAGAATATACAAATCAAAAGTTATCTTATACTAAAAGTCCGTGATTAGATATAACTACTTAGTGTATGAATTGTGGACGGAACAAAATTATTAATTTTGAAAACACGTTGCTTTTTTTAATTACTTATGAAATATTATGTATTACTATGTTTCATTAGTAAATATAAAGTACCCGTAGTCAAAAATGAAATCCAAAAGAGTTTGTTCTTTTTCAATACATCTTTTATAACTCCAAAAGTATGCTGTTTTTAAATAAGGACCTCTGTATCATTATATATACCAATTTGTTGATTATGTATAGTACTAATAATACAGTACCAATTAATATGTTCAAACGATTGACAAAATGTGTCCGACTGTATTATAAATAAACTTCCCTCCTTTCCGTCAAGTACCTTTCGACGAGATTTATATTTTATTTATGTATTATATTTATATTTACAATTTTATATTTATATTTCAATAATTTATAGTAATTTTATAATAATAATTTTAATAGAATAAAATTTGTCTTTGATTTCATCTAGTCACCCTATTCACTCCATTTATTACATCACATATTATTTAGCATTTTTCACATGGGACATACTTTAAAATTTTTCAAACATGCTTCCCATATTAATTATCATATCCAAACAATTTCCATGAATTTGTCCATTGTTAATACGTTAAAAGTAACATAAATAATAATCATATGACGACTAAGGTAATACAAAAGCTCTATTTTCCCAAGTGAAATTCGCTAAAAGTAGTTTTCAGTAATTTAAAATCTCAACATGTATGTAATTAAAAAAGTAATGATACCATAAAAATTATTATCAATTTGTCTTAACTTTTTTATGGATCATTTACATCAACGAATTTTACATTGAAATCTTAACCCTTAATAGCGGCAAGCAAAGTAGTGCCGTGAAACTGTTTGTAGAACACCAATGTATGACAAGTTGCGTATTGATTTGGCAGGCGCTCAGATAAGTACTGTAGTTCGCAATTCATGATAGCGGCAGATTTTAAAGAGCTATTTGCATGCTTGAACTTAAGAAACCATTTTCCATCTTGAATATTAACCTAGCAGTCTCTTTTGTTTCCCAAGAGTACTGTTGAATTGATTGCATGTAGTTTTTCATATATTATTTTTATTTGATAAGCTAATTAATTATTTTTAATCCTTCCTCTATAACCACATAGTTATTCCACTTTTACCTCATTGAAGGTCATTGAAGACCCCCGTTAGAGTTTCTTTTTAAATTCAGGTTGATCCCTTTTAGATAAAAACCACTGGTCGGTTTTATACAACTATAATATTTTACACCATCAAAACCAGCTTGAATACCAAACAAATGAGTATTTCGAATTGTAAGTCTACGACAAATTGTTCATAGTAAATTTAAATTTGTGTCTCCGGTAAATATAGTACGTTGTCTAAGAGCACTCAATTTTATATCTTATGGAGTTGACTAAAAATCAATTTCTTCCTTATTTCTGTACAATTTTTATATGAAAATTGGTAAGCAGCCTAAGGTAACATTAGCCCATGAAACTCTCATAAAACTTGTGTTATTTTCTCAGAAGAGGGTGGGGATGAGTTGTGTATCCTTTCAAAAGTTTTAAACTTATTTATTTTACATTTAGAGGGAGAAAGTATGACGTGTCAGTTCATCGCTTATTTATACATGAGACATAAGTGGTAAGGGTATAAAACGTAAAAGTTATATGCACAAGTTATCGGTATGTAAACAGGTACCTTAAACCTGTTTTCATAGATATCTTAAGTTTGCATAGACACTGGGGAGCACAACTATTATCAATAAACTAATTACGAGTTGCCAACTGTATTTCATATTGTGATGTGTTATGCAATCAACAAGATAAGAACCTTAAAACCAGTGCTGCCAATAGGACAGTAATAATTCTTAAGCCTGACATATATTTCAGTTCTGTTTATTATTATAGGGATAAATAAGTATTTTCATTTTCATTTTACACATTCAAGAGTAGTTTTAGTGAACACACTGGTCAGATATATCCGCCTGCTACTCATTTATAGTTCACTAATAGTATATTTTGTTTCAAGGGAAAATTGCGTATTCTCGACCGATCTCGAGTCGAGAAAATGATTTTTGGTCGAGTTACAGACTTTATTTAACATCACACTACTCTATTTAATAAATACTATAAATTAAAAAACAAGTTCTATTCACCCACAAACCAAACCTAACATAGATTAAATACTAAAAGTAATACACTTTTGGGTAAGTAAAATTAAAAAAAAACTATAGAATGATATTTTCGCCTAGAAAGACAGGTTTCCTAAATTTAGTTGAAAAATAAAAAACATTCTTATGTTATTAGCATCGATAAAATAATAAAAATAAACTACCATTGGTCATAATTACATTTTCGACTTTCAGCTACTCAATGAATTTGGAATATTCTTCATCGTATCGTATTTTTTATTTTTTAGATAGAAGTTTGGAAGTTATGTCCTGAGCTTTACGTTTTAAAGATTCTGGAACATACATTTTAGTAGCACAATACCAAATCCAACTCTCGTCCTGAGCGCTTTTTTGCATTTTTTGAATCAGAAAACCATATAATTGGTGTCATTCGATTATTGTATTTGGAAGGGATTTGTAATGTCTAGCAATATACCAGTTGTTTTTATTTACTCACTTGATAAATGATAAACTATTGCTAGTAAAATTAGCTTCACATAAAATTTTTATGATAAACACTTTCTGATTTCAAATTCAATTGATGTATTTTGATTTTAAAATTGGTGTTTCAAGAGACATGTTTTATTGTTTTTACATTGATCTCAGGGACTATAATATAACGGAAGCACTGCAGACTCAGAACCATAACTGTGAGAAGTTAAAATACTCTCTATTCAAAGAAATCAAAATTTTAAAGAACGTAAATTACAAATAATCTTTTACATTAGACTTTTTTTCCAATGATGGCCATTTTTTCAGGCCGCAGCTAACCCCACAATGAGAAGACCTCGTGAATATGGATAAGAAAGGTAAGTCAACTATGTTTATTGTTCATGTAGCCTAAATATGAAATTGAGGCCTATTGTATAATAGAAAGCATATTATACAATAGGTCATCTTAACAGACTGTCTATGTGGATAGTGGTGGATGGTTATGAGCGATGGTCGGTGGATGTGATATTCTCTGATGTGGATTAATGTCCACTCGATTGAATACTAAACAACTTCCTCATTATTATACCAGTTCGTAATTCAGAGGCAAAATTGTGTTTCGGATCCCACGTTACCTCTAGGTCCCTTAGACCCAATTCACACAAAACGGACGTATGGCGGAGACGTGGCGCGGACATATGTCGCTTCCGCGTCCCTTCTATGCAAAACATTCATACAGAAGCGACGTTGTGCTGGCGGCCGCCCTCTCGTCCGCGCCACGTCGCTTCCGCGTCCCTCGTGGCGCATCGGAAGCGACATGTCTGTTGTGCGACCCTTGACGTTGTGAGAGACCATTGGGTTTGTGAATCTTAAGTTGATTTGTTGTGTGTTTTCTTAACGCGAAGTGCGACTAGATTGATTGAATTAGATTTTGCAATGAGGTAAGATAAATCTATTTTGAATTGCACAGGTACTGCAATAGAATACAATTACTGCAATAGAAGTGCGTAGGACATGGCCTGGCATAAAATAGCACAGATATTGATTGAATTGCACAGGTACTGCAATAGAATACAATTACTGCAATAGAAGTGCGTAAGACATGGCCTGGTATAAAATAGCACAGATATTGATTGAATTGCACAGGTACTGCAATAGAATACAATTACTGCAATAGAAGTGCGTAAGACATGGCCTGGTATAAAATAGCACAGATATTGATTGAATTGCACAGGTACTGCAATAGAATACAATTACTGCAATAGAAGTGCGTAAGACATGGCCTGGTATAAAATAGCACAGATATTGATTGAATTGCACAGGTACTGCAATAGAATACAATTACTGCAATAGAAGTGCGTAAGACATGGCCTGGTATAAAATAGCACAGATATTGATTGAATTGCACAGGTACTGCAATAGAATACAATTACTGCAATAGAAGTGCGTAAGACATGGCCTGGTATAAAATAGCACAGATATTGATTGAATTGCACAGGTACTGCAATAGAATACAATTACTGCAATAGAAGTGCGTAAGACATGGCCTGGTATAAAATAGCACAGATATTGATTGAATTGCACAGGTACTGCAATAGAATACAATTACTGCAATAGAAGTGCGTAAGACATGGCCTGGTATAAAATAGCACAGATATTGATTGAATTGCACAGGTACTGCAATAGAATACAATTACTGCAATAGAAGTGCGTAAGACATGGCCTGGCATAAAATAGCACGGATATTGATTGAATTGCACAGGTACTGCAATAGAATACAATTACTGCAATAGAAGTGCGTAAGACATGGCCTGGTATAAAATAGCATGGATATTGATTGAATTGCACAGGTACTGCAATAGAATACAATTACTGCAATAGAAGTGCGTAAGACATGGCCTGGTATAAAATAGCACGGATATTGATTGAATTGCACAGGTACTGCAATAGAATACAATTACTGCAATAGAAGTGCGTAAGACATGGCCTGGTATAAAATAGCACGGATATTGATTGAACTGCACAGGTTTACTAATTTACAAAATGAAAAAAAATATTTGCGGCTGCCAGGATCGGTTAGAATTTGAAATGTACGTCCTTTAACACTAGAAATTACGAGTTCAGTTATGGGAAGTATTTAGCCATTTGTTAACGAATTCGTGAATTGCCTGGAATACCTGAGGCAATTGACATGGGATAAACGTTAAAATTCATACAGTTGTTCATGACGTTGTCTTGAGCTTTCAACGAGCTGTTTTGCACGAGGTTTATTTTAAATGTTGTTAATTTTAACCAAATTGTCCAATGAAGGTCACTGGCACGCCACGTCTCCACCATACGTCCGTTCTGTGTGAATTGGGCCTGAGGTATCATCGGCTGTTGAGCTATTAATTAACAGTTCTGTCTAAGGAACATGTCCGCCGTAGTCAATAACAAGACTACAAGATCGTGTCACAATTATCTTACATTCATTTCTCATTTATTATACTTGGCATAAAATACCTTTCCTTAGTACTTGGCTTAAAGTAGGTCAACATTTCAGAAAGGTAAAAAAATAGTGACTGGGACGGTGGCGACGTCCTGTAATCCAGCTACTTGTAGGTCACGAATTGTGGATAGTTGTGAGAGATGGTCGGTGGATGTGGTGTTCTCTTGTGTGAATTAACGTCCGCACTATTGAATACTACGTTAATCCGCAAAGCCTATCCTCATAATTAGACCAATTCGTAATTCAGAGGCCGTGGTTCGGATTCCACGTTAAACTGTAGGTCCATTAGTTGTCATCGGCTGTTGGGCTATTAATTAACAGTCCTGTCTAAGGAACATGCCAGCCTTAGTCAGTAACAAGACTACAAGATCGCACCACAATCATCCTACACTCAATCCTCATTCATACTTGGCTTAAAATACCTACATTGTAGTATAATTGCCATTTCAATGATCTAATCTAATAATAATATGCTAACTTTTCTAAAACGCTTGATGCCTCTGAGTGCTTTCTGTGCGGCGGTGCTCTTTATCTCCCTAGAGAGAGAAAAACAGCCAATGTTAAGTTTATTACAAATTTTAAAACTTCAATTAACTGTGCATGACTTTGTTCGTGAGATAATAATTATTATAAAAATTTGATAATTGACTATTATTATCGATTACATGTATTGTGTTGCATTGTTGACATTTGTGATAAAGTAAATATATATTGTAAAAAGTGCAAGAAATTTAAGAAAGAATAGTGCCATATAATAGTTAATTTCATAAACTAATTTGTATTTATAGGTTGTCTTGAAGGTCAAAGCCAGTGTTGTCAAACTTACTTGTTCTAATAATCGATATTTTAAAGCAATCAATTACTGACACTAAAACGCTCTCCATGTTAAATAACGTGACGATGTTATTGCTTAGTCAATGGCGGCCAGCTGGCTGTGATTGACCGATTCATTTGCCAATCAACAATTTTGACATTTCCCAACATTAAATCAACAAAATTATCTGTCTGAAGTCAGCTGTATTCCGAGTCCTACAATATCACGTTTTTGCAGCTATTTATTCATTATTGTAGAGCAATTTCAGTGTTTTACGTACAATTTGATATTCTAATTCTGCAAAACATAACAATGACCTGATTGTTATTTTTCTGTTGCCAATGGCAGGCTCAGCTCAAGCTATGTAGCCTTAAAGTACACTATTTGTTTAGTGAATATTCTCATCTAAATTTTGTGGACATCCCGGGGATTGAACCCGTCACTCTTGCACCTAAGTCCAAGACGCTAACCGTTAGGCTAGTAGATAACCTGACCTGATTCTTTTTAGTAGCAAGAACTATAGTTTTTTTATAAAGGTCCTGCATTTTTATAGTAGACGAAAGCTTAGATTTGAAAGATAGATGAACTGTAAATATTTTATCTCGTAAGGTAGTTAGTTAATTAATAAATTGAACAGTGAATCAATCATAATGTGCTAGCCTATTATAGGCTAGTTCGTCACTTGAAAGATGCGAAAGCGAAGAAACTTTTAGAAAAACGCTTAATTCATACTCCTGAGCTAGTACGAAAAGCATTCCATTCGACTCTATAGTAATGAAATAATAGTAATAACATATATTTTTATTTTTTTGACATATAACAGTATTACAAAGCAAACTAAAACACATAATTAAAAAATATATATTGTGTAGATTGACTCTGCGTTCAGGTTACCATCGCGTACTTTGATGTTTAACAAATCAGAATTCTCTTTAGTGCAACAAATACTTCTGATCGAAATAATTTCACTGAATTTAACTCTGATTGTATTTTTGAGCATTTGAATTTGTCCATACATGGTAGGAATATAAATAAATCTGAAGTAAATAAACAAATTGTAAATAAATAAAAACAAACATTCCTTTTTATAAACAAAAAATACACTGTATACATTAAAACTTAGAAATTTATTTACATTTTATTAATTAAATTATACATTATTTTAAACTCTTTAAAAAAAAACAAATTCTTAACTGTCTTTATAGGGCTAGGAAAAGTTGTTACGAATCTTAAGTGCTTTAAAAGAGAAATAAAAGCAAAAACTAGTTCTTGTAGACTTTGGAACGTAAAAGTTTAACCTAGATCGTAAAATATTTCTGGTATTTCTTAATGGCGTATTCCAACGTCTAAGGTAATTCATCGTTTACGTAAACTTGGTGCTGTACTATAACTCGACACACACTTTGGGGAGTTACTGAATCTAGCTGAAAAATATCTTTACGACTCAGAAAAATAAAGTTAACTCATGTTACAATCGCCTCCTCAGACACATTGTAGGGATATTTTATTAGTTTACAGAAATTTTAACAGTTCCATGAATTCACATTTTTTTAATTTCTTTTCATATTAAGTCTAAATCTTTAGAATATAATATTTATTATAATTATAGGTATTATTACCTATAAATGTAACATCAGATTTGAACACAATTGTTCAATACAACAGAGATTAACTTTTTTTAAATAAGACTTTGTATAAATTACTTTTATTTAGATATTTATTAGATAAGTACTTTTTGTAAATTTAAGAGTGGTCTAAAATAATTCATTGCGAGAATTTTTCTCTTTCGAGTCAACTTCAAGGCAAATCAACATGCTAACTTACTAGCATGTCAACCATTAATATCCCCAAAACAAAATTTAACAATTAATTTTAACTAGCCAACCCCCTCACAAATGTAAAGACAATAAAATTCAAGTAATTTTGATACCTCGTGGGAATTGGCAAAACATTCCCCCACATTGGAGTTGGATTTGTCGCTGACACTGGATTTTGATTAACTGTGAAAAAGACCAAGACTTCTACAAAGACTTTTCTTTAAAACTAAACTTACAAATCTATTTTGAAAAACTTGGAAACCTGCTAAATTTATTTCGTAGTCAGCTCTCCAACAGATATACGATTTTGTAAATTTACTATTTTACAACTCCATTTTACCCACGATTATTATTGTTTGTTTTTTTTAGTGGCGCCCATGGTGGACGTCCTCAACAATCGGAAGCAGAGTACGAGAGGTGAGTGAATACGTATTTTAGTTCTAGAATGGTTAGAGGATGGGTACCAGCTGACCAGGAGATCCTGTGAATCCAGGATAAGTTGAAAATAAGTTTCCAGCTTTAAAATATTTGCAAGAAAAAATAACTGATTTTTAAAAATTTAATAAACAACCTATATTATCTTTGAAATTCATAATGGCGTTGGTTATTAATTTACATTAAAAATTGAAAGTGCTTCAACTTCAACCAACTCGCTCCAACTAATCTCGTGCAGCAGAGCCTGGGATATTGCTTATGACGTATATACCTTGACAAGCTTTGCCTACTTGTTCACGTTGAAGTACCAGAATTGAAAAAAATCTCTGGAATATATAGTTCCTTTTTGTACAGCTTATTTCTCTGAAAGATCATTTTCTTAACTATGTGATTTAAAGCCAGCAAAGAGAAAAATATTGAAACCGATTCAAGGTTAATACTTAGTAAGATAAATCCGAACATTTTAGAGGTTGTTAAAACCAAAAAGCAATACCTATGTTCCCACTAAAGTTACATGTCATGAAGTCCCAATTTGAGTCATGTTATCCCAATAGGTAGGCCCTACTTATTTCAATATATTTCCGTAGGCATATGAAGTTATCAAAACCAAAAGATTAGTTATTTTTAATCAATATTATTAAATAAGTAATCTTTTAAAATTATAACTTAAAAAAGGTCAAGGGGTCATCGGGGATATGTGGGGTAGAGGGTGGGGGTAATTGAAATCAATCAATTGGGGGGTAGTTGATAATCAATTGAAAATATTTAAAAAATTTAATAATCTTCATAAGACTAACATTGGGTGCTTTCAAACAACGCATGGACTGTAAATTTAACTTTATACTTTACCTTTATTGTTTAATCAGAAAACTTAAAACAATATATATTCTAATTTAAAGGCCCATAACTTATGAACCGTAATTTTTACAGACATACGGGTGGTGTCATATTATTTAGTACTCTGTGCATTATAAACTATCAAATTTAAATTAAAATCATTAGAGGTGTTTTTGGAAAATTTGGATTTTTTACGTTTTTAAGGGTTTTTAGGAGTGAACCCTTTAAAATCAAAAATTTAAAAAATGCCTGGAGATATTATTTTTTCTTCTTTAGGTGGAGACCAAAAACAATAGTCGTTAAAATTTATATATATATATATATATATATATATATATATGTGTGTGTGTGTCTGTGAACACGATAACTCTCGTAAAAAAGGTCCGATCGAGACCAAATTTGGTAGAGACGTGTATTCCTACAAATGCTCGGACGAGTTCGTAAACCAGACATATCAGTCAATGGGAACGGGTAGTTTGGGGGGGTTTTGTACCCCAAAATGGGGTTTTTTGCGTTTTTCACATGTAATTTAAAAAAATTCTAATTTTATATTTCACCATTGGAATCAGCTTAAAAAACTACACAATTAAGTTCCTAAAGTTTTTCTCTATCTTCAACGGTTACCGAGATATAAAAAAATCTAAACACAGTATGTTGTATTTTTGAGGCTCCAATGTTAATCTTATGGAGGATTAAAAAAAAATAATTTTTCACTTATTATCTAATATTTTTGGATGAAACTTGATATTTAGCTTCATGTGGTTGAGATCCATCATTTGTGCTAAAAAATATGTATGTGTTTATCATGGCAGCAAACCTTAATCTTTTCCCATGTTAATTATAAATAGGCAACTCCTTTATTTAACAGATGTTATGAATTGGTATAAAATGTTAAAATAAAAATTTTTGATGGTATAAGTGCCTACTTTCAGTGTTCCTCATAGCGGCAAACTGCTCACTCTTTCCCTTTAATGTTATGGAGAATAGGCAAATGATTCTCACGTTTATCGACAGTTTTTGACAAATTCTTTTATTATTTTTATTAAAGATTTAAATCGTACGTTGCTTATTTTTTACGTTTTTAAGGGTTTTTAGGAGTGAACCCTTTAAAATCAAAAATTTAAAAAATGCCTGGAGATACGGTGAATATACATGCATAACAAATTTCATCTAAATCGGACTAACGGGGTAGGTTGTGGCTCTGTACACATCCTGACATAAACACACGCACGCAGACAGACATACATCACGTCGATATCCACTTTTTTGGATTCAGACGACCCCAAAACAGATATATCCACTCTCTATTCAAATTCGAAAATTTTGACTAAAATAAAACTTACGTTAAGCTGGTGTGAGCAAAAATATCGACTATCTTAAAAAAACATAATTTTAACTTTTATTTGTTTATTGTATCGTAAATATGCTTTGGCATAATTTTTTCATGTTTTTAATGAAAACTTTTCTAGTTACAGGGTAGTTAATTCGGATATTTTGCGTTTTTCGTACAAGAAGTGAGGGAAAACGGCTTATGTTTTTGAGCTGAAATTTTGGGAATGTGGATTAATAACAGACGTTTTTCACGTAACCTATGTGAAATTTTAAAGTAAGAAAAAAATTTCGTTTCTTACAGCAAATGAATTATTAAGGCCACATTTTTGATCCGATAATCTTATAAAATATGTCATTTCGGAGCTCTAAAAATGTTTAAAAATATACAAAAAAACCCGAATTGTTATCTTAAACGAGTCAGGAAGCTTGCACGAATCAACCACATATGCGTAACGAATAAGTGACACTAGCGCCGACCTAGCGGATTTCAGTTGTCCCTAACACTGGTCGCACCGCCTTAATTCATGATCAAGCACTGACATTTGAAGTCTTTGCATATGACTATATTATGTTTTATTAACCACAAAATTCTTGCTGAATTTCAAAGAATGTGGACACCGTGCGTGAGGTACATGCGCAGGAGTGCAGAATAAACTGTCAATGAGTCATTATAGAATCGACCCTAAGACCCTCTGGTTTTGATCGGGTGTCGCTAAGCAACTGCCTAGGGTGGGGCGATGCCGTAGGCGCCTGGTAGACGGCCGACACGTCAACAGGGGGTGAACTGAGGGACAGAAACCTACAGACTCTTGGAGACTTAAACTTACAACTCATACTTTTACTTATTACTTGGGGTAATCTAGTGAATTTGGTTGCCAAGTATTGGCTCTCTAGGTTCTATAATTACAGAAAGCTGAAGGAAAGAGTACGTGAAAAAGAATTATTTTTAATATATAACGCCATATAAGGGTGGAGGAGACAAAATACAACCAAAGGTCATTGGAGTTTTACATTTTTTTAAAGCCACAGCCAATTTTTCTATAGGACCTTCCGTTTTCATGCTACAACAATAAAATATTTAAATTTATTTTCATTTTATTTTTTATTAGCTTCATTCTTTATTGATTCGTCGTTGTTTAAGGACAAATATTTTGAGAATGCCTCCCTTAAGGCAAAACACGTGGGGTGGTATATTTCTACTTTTGATCTGTAGGACGGGGTATGTATACCTTAATTTAGTAATTTTGTAATCCTCCAAAAACTATTATTCAGTAGGTAGTAGGTAGTAGAAAAATATTGCTCAGTAGGTAGTAGAAAACTATTGTTCATTAGGTAGTAGAAAACCTTTGTTCAGTAGGTAGTAGAAAACCTTTGTTCAGTAGGTAGTAGGTAGTACAAAATTATTGTTCAGTAGGTAGTAGGTAGTAGAAAACCTTTGGTCAGTAGGTAGTAGGTAGTACAAAACTATTGCTCAGTAGGTAGTAGGTAGTACAAAACTATTGTTCAGTAGGTAGTAGAAAACCTTTGGTCAGTAGGTAGTAGGTAGTACAAAACTATTGCTCAGTAGGTAGTAGGTAGTAGAAAACTATTGTTCATTAGGTAGTAGAAAACTTTTGTTCAGTAGGTAGTAGGTAGTAGAAAGCTCTTGTTCAGTAGGTAGTAGGTAGTAGAAAGCTCTTGTTCAGTAGGTAGTACAAAACTATTGCTCAGTAGGTAGTAGAAAACCTTTTCTTCAGTAGGTAGTAGGTAGTAGAAAGCTCTTGTTCAGTAGGTAGTACAAAACTATTGCTCAGTAGGTAGTAGAAAACTATTGCTCAGTAGTTAGTAGGTAGTAGAAAACTATCGTTCATTAGGTAGTAGAAAACTTTTGTTCAGTAGGTAGTACTTATAGTAGGTAGTACAAAACTATTGGTAAGTAGGTAGTAGAAAACTAGTGTTCAGTAGGTAGTAGAAAACATTTGTTCTGTAGGTAGTAGAACACATTTGTTCAGTAGGTAGTATGTATGTAAAACTTAAAAAAACTATCTTTCTCGTCTTTGAAACGTCATTTGGAACACTTGTGTTTATTAATTATCTCTCTTATTATTAAGTGGAAAAGGCGAATATTACGTAAAGTGAAACAATATTTTTTAAATACCCGTAACCTAAAATAAATTTACAAACGAATCAAAAATATTCTTTGAATTTATCATAAAGGAATGGAAAAAACCTTAGGCATAGGTCAGCAGCCCCAAACAATCTCTGACCCCCCTTCCATTACTTGACCCTATCTGTACACTCTGTTGAGTTTATTTTTAATTTACTTTCAGTACTTTTACCAGTTTTATGTGTGTACGTGTATAGTTTTTCTTTACACAAAATCCTGTATAACGGACGGGCATTATGCTAGCAGATTGCTGTTGAATGATTAGAGTAACCTCTTGTGGAATATAAGTAAAGGATGATTAAAATTATAGATATGCGGCCACCAGTTGACAACCCCTGAAACGTTGCTAGGAAACAAGAATGATGTTTGTAAAATATTATATTTTGTTTGGATTAGTGAGGTTAATAAAATAAAATCGTATTGCGCGTGCTTGCAGAAATGCGAATTTCAGTGGTTTATGATAGGTGAAAATAATGCTGTGTTGAGTCTCTAAGGTATTTTTCGACAATGTTGGACAGCGAGATAGGTGTGCAGTTCTCTATAGTAGGCTGGCCTTAGCAATTCACGAGGCGTCAGTTTTTTTCAAGAACAGTGCTAGTAAGGTGCTATACTAGGATTAAAATCAGTAGAAGCTTCAAGGTCAAATTTAAATTAGGTCATATCCCACACAGCACACAAAGTATCCGTTACATATCAGAAACATTGCAAAGTTGCAAAGACATAACATAACTAAAACGTAACATAGAGACATAACTGAAACATAACACAGTAATGTTTTTGAAATATTACAAAAAACACTGGTACATAACTGAAACATTGCAATGCAAGGTATATGAAACATTAATAAAATTTAAATTTGAAATATGACAATGTGATGGTTTTTAAACATCCCAAAACCACAATCACTGTTACAACATTGGGGCGATTATGCGTCAAAAACAAAATATGTTTATTGTTACAAATAGCTGAAAAATAATGGTTTATATAAACACATATCATTGAATTCTGACTATTGTTTATTACTATTTTCCAACCATATGTTGTAAAGTTCAACTGCATAAGTGACCTTGAAACTTCTATTGATTTTGCTAGCAGTATAGCAATCTGTTGACAACGCCTGGCTCAACCAAAACAACAAGAATGATGTTTACAAACTTGAGTGTTTTGTTTTTATTAGTGAGGTTAGGACAATAATGTCACATTTCATGCTGTGTACCTTTGTGTACTTTTACGCTTCTGATAGATTGATATACTATCTTTTAGAAATAAAACGAGTGGAATACATGTCCCGGAATGTGAGATGATTACTTAAACTCTCCTCGCGATCAGGATGGGGGATGGTGGTGGGGTTGGTGGGGAATGTCCGTCCCAATTAGTGCGGTTCCGGCATCAGGCATCAGTCGCCGCCGCAGTGTTGGGGTTGGACTGATTTAAACAAGGGTTTAAACGAAGGGTCGGGGTGTCCCCCACTTGTTGACGGTGTTCAAGGTCTTAATAGACTCTACTGATGGATTGACAACTTTGACTCCGTTTGAATCAGAGTAAAATCATACTGAGTTTGGTAATACAGTACTACAAACTATGAGTAAGCACTGATAGCTCATTCATTTAAACATTATAAACTAACTATATATTTTATGAAAGACAATTTAATTTAATTTCAGGACGTATCATAGTTATTTTCCTCTAATGTGTTTCATATATTCTGTACAAACGAAATAAAAAGTTGAAGTTTTCAGAATAAATTTATGGCTTCAGAAAAATGTTTATAAAATCTTTATTTTTCAAACCATTTCAAAAATATTAATATTTCCACTTAGGGAATTGAATTTACCAAAACTTTTATATTTGAATAAAATGTGTAGACTTTCTTTTTGTTCGCTTTATTGATGGCTGCTTTCAAAATTTGTGATTTGCATAACAGAGATTTTTATTACGGACAATTTTCATTAAGATACGTTAAACAAAGTTTCACAATGATTCGGTATCTAATTTCTGATCCATTCATTGGATGAGATAGAACCTAAAATATAACAAGATTAGTACATAATTCTGACTAAGCCGGAATAAAACTGAACACGTCCACTCGTGTTCAAAGGCTCAAGAAGAACTACTTGCACTAATTTTACTAGGACCTATGAACTAATCTTGTAATGTTTTAGGTTCTAGCTCACCTGGGGTGGGATCAGATTCCAGATCTTGAGATGGCATGAAACTTTGTTTTACCTACTGTAATGGTAAATTCCCTTAGTAAAAATTTAAATAACGTAAACCCACCATCACCAATAACGAATTTCAAACATGAAACAATTTTTACTGTAGACAATTAATCTGTGTTGGGGTTTTAAACGCTTCTAGTATTCATGAAAAGGCGGCGACTAAGCTATTTAGAGATTGGCGTTGTCCCAAGCCCCTCTTCTCTGAACCCACGACGGCTGCCGAAGTCTGGACTTGAACTTTCTCCGAAACCGTCTCACTAGACGCGACCGTTGTTTTGTTTCAGAAGTTTACGGCTTATTGTTTCTTCTATTTAGAGGTCTACAAAATGTAGTTGAACTTATCTTTTTTTCTCGCTTTAAAAATGTTTTGTCTGAGTTCAATTACCTGTACTGCCCAATACAGACTAATGATAAAATACCCCCGTCGTAATAATATGGCAATAATAATACAAGTATATGACAAGATTTATCAATCAATACCAGTTGATAAATTACAGTATTTTGTCTATACTCCGTAACATTGACATGGGAAAGAGTATGCAGGTTTGCTGCTTTGTGAACACGGAAAGTAGGAATTTTACGATAAACTATTTTTATTTTGATCATATACAAAGTTTTATGATAGATAGAGAAGTTTGTCCATTCTCAGTAAGATTAACACAGGAAAGAGTATGAAAGTTTGCTGGTGTGAGGAACACATAAACTATGATTTTTTTTAGCATAAACGTATGGATCCCAACCACATAAAGCTAAATACCAAGTTTCGTCCAAAACTATTGGTTAATAAGGGAAATATTAATTTTTCCTTATCCTCCATAAGATTAGCATTGGAGCCCCTAAATACAATGTACTGTGTTTGGATTTTTTAATATCTCGCTACCCGTTGGAGATAGAGAAAACCCTTAAAGAGGTAAATTGTGTAGTTTTTGAGCTGATTTTAATGACAAAAGATAAGATTTGAATTTTTTTAATTACATGGGAATACGCAAAAAACATTTTTGGGGTACAACCCCCCCCCCAAACTACCCGTTCCGATTGACCGATATGTCAGGTTTACGAACTCGTTCGAGCAAATGTAGGAATACACGTCTACCAAATTTGGTCTTGATTGGATCATTTTTACGAGAGTTATCGTGTTCACAGACACATATAAATTTTAACGACTAATAAAGACGAAAAATAACTTGGTCTCGGGCTTAAGTCTTGCTATGAGACCTACGGTAATAGCTTCTTCCCCACGGGAAATTCGCTAAAAGTTGATAATAATAATAATAATAATAATAAAATCATAATAATATCATGATCAAATTATACATAATGGTCAACATATTATGTTGATCATTTACCTAAATTCTTTTACCCAGAGAATGGAAATCACAGAATATATTTATGTTGAAAGCCACCCTGTGTTTGTTTGCATTCGTTTTAATATAGACTGAACTTATCTCATTTATCTGTAGAGTCTGAACTTCAAATACGAGTATAATATATGTGAAAGTATATATGTTGAAAGTGTGTTGAAAGTATATATATTTTAGTCATTATTTTAAAAAGTAGACTAAACGTGTATCTTGATAACGTATCTTATATATCTTACCCCTGTAGGGGTATAACCAGAGGTCTAAAATGATGATAATGATTATTACAGAGCTCCACAAATTTTATTATTCTCATTGTTCACACCACCAAGTTTCATTTGATTCTGATAATTTAAATCAAATTGATGGGACGTCAAAATAATGGTCGGTTTCCGTCAAAGCGGTTTTATTTGTAAAACAGTTTTAAATCAATTGTTACTCCTATATAATGTTAGTAAGAAACTAAAGTTAAAGAGATATGAAAGTGTTAAACCATACAGGAAAATAATTTGATTCGTAAATCCTTATTCGAAGTGAAGTCCATCAATGGCTATGAACTGATGTCAACGAAACAAAAATTAATCATAAGTGATTTTGAAAACAAGATCTCAACACGGTTGCTCTTCAATTAATCTTATTCATTCATTAATTGTGAATCGATTTTCTTGACGTTGAAACTACATCTGGGTACATATGCCAAAAACGCTTTATAGTTTTATATTCGTTTTCAAAGGTAAACATTTTAGGAAGAACATTTCACATTTTATCAGTTGACAAATACAATTTTACATGAGACACTACACAAAAAATCTCAATAGCAAAAGCAAATGGTTATTCCTGAATCGTTTCATTGTTGCGGATTGATAAAATCAGCTGATCAATTTGGAATGTCAAGACCAGCTGTTGACATTCTTTATCCTGTTCATATTATAAATACAGTATAGGTAGTTTTCCCTGACGATTTAGTTTGCTAATTTTGTTGTTCCACTAAAAGGGTTTTTATTTATATAGTTTAAAGTTTATAGGGTAATCGATACGTCTGGTATATTAATTCTAAAATACAGTAGCGACCTCTTCGTGGGGCACCCGGTACATACTGTATATACCATACAATACTTTTTTAACATAGTATGTACTAATTAAATTAGTTTAATTTTATACAGTCATAAATAATATGATACAATAATATATTATAATATGCTATTAATATGACACAGTCATAAATGTTGAAAATAATTAATTCTACTATTATAAATGAAGGTTCAAAAATAATGCGTGGAATTCAGGATACTACAGTTAGTAGTATTTTTAAGTAGGTACAAACAAAAATAAATGACGTCATTGATTTAAATATAAACAAAATTTGTTTTTATTTACAATTGGAAGTGTCACCTTTTTAACCATATCTTTAACTGTGCAGACGGCTTTTAATTAATCACTGGACATTAAAGCCCTTTTGTAGAATAGTGTTTGGTAAATAATGTATAGTATTTTTAGGAATTCAAAATATTGAAGTCCTGCCGGGGTAAAACTCCGTTGTATTTCTTGTGTGAATGTTCTGGAGGTTATTTGTCGTTCTCGACGCGGCGGGGGCCTGTCACAAGAGTTATGACTCAATCTCGATAAAAATATCTTCTTGACACCTTCCGATTTAGATATCGATGCATGAAGCATTTTAAACCAGAAATGGAGGATGTGTGGTGGACCTTGATAGGACGTGGTAAATATTGATGCATCTTTAGAGTTGCTTTAAACTTATTACAGTAACGAATGTGTATTTTTTTAAATAATATACTTTAAATTATTAAATGGGTATTAAATGGAGGAAAGCAGTGACTGGGTCTTTGCTAAATAAAAACGTGTAATTAAACAGTACAAGCGAATACCTGTTCTCTGATTGTAAACCAAGTCTGTAAAATATACAGCCATATCAAATAGTTCAATGACATTTAATTTGTTACTTTACGTCTTCCACTTTTCCTAAATATTATAAATTCCGAAACACCATGAAATCTGGAAAGTCTAATAAGTAGTGGGAATTTCACAAAACTCTTTCATATAGGGTGTCATATCGTACCCAAAAGAAAACATAGTAAAAGTTCCAGTAATGTAATAGATAAACAACGGATAATTGCAACGCTAGCTGCGACAGTCGTCCATTGTTGCGAATAAACTACATTGCAGTGTACCACGGGGTTTCAGCTGCAGTAGACACCATAGTCGGACTACCGCAACGGTGAAAAATGTTTTAGCTTCAATAATGTAGCTTACTGATGTATTTTGCAGCACTATTACCGCCATATATTGTAGCTTCTCGTCTCAAATTCCTTGCAGCCTTCTGTAAGTGTATATTACAGTGGCTTCGATTTCTACAGCATACTACAAGTTTTGCTGTTCGTTTACTGCTGCACACAGCGGGGTTTTTTGTTTGATTACTGCAGTGTACCGCAGGTTTCTCTGTTTGATTACTGCAGTGTACCGCAGGTTTCTCTGTTTGATTACTGCAGTGTACCGCAGGTTTCTCTGTTTGATTACTGCAGTGTACCGCAGGTTTCTCTGTTTGATTACTGCAGTGTACCGCAGGTTTCTCTGTTTGATTACTGCAGTGTACCGCAGGTTTCTCTGTTTGATTACTGCAGTGTACCGCAGGTTTCTCTGTTTGATTACTGCAGTGTACCGCAGGTTTCTCTGTTTGATTACTGCAGAGTACCGCAGGTTTTTCTGTTTGATTACTGCAGTGTACCGCAGGTTTCTCCGTTCGAATACTGCAGCGTACTGCAGATTTCTCTGTTTGATTACTGCAGTGTACCGCAGGTTTCTCTGTTTGATTACTGCAGTGTACCGCAGGTTTCTCTGTTTGATTACTGCAGTGTACCGCAGGTTTCTCTGTTTGATTGCTGCAGTGTACCGCAGGTTTCTCCGTTCGAATACTGCAGCGTACTGCAGATTTCTCTGTTTGATTACTGCAGCGTACTGCAGGTTTCTCTGTTCGATTACTGCAGCGTACTGCAGGTTTCTCTGTTCGATTACTGCAGCGTACTGCAGGTTTCTCTGTTTGATTACTGCAGTGTACCGTAGGGTTCTCTGTTCGATTACTGCAGCGTACTGCAGGTTTCTCTGTTCGATTACTGCAGCGTACTGCAGGTTTCTCTGTTTGATTACTGCAGTGTACCGCAGGTTTCTCTGTTTGATTACTGCAGCGTACTGCAGGTTTCTCTGTTCGATTACTGCAGTGTACCGCAGGTTCCTCTGTTCGATTACTGCAGCGTACTGCAGGTTTCTCTGTTCGATTACTGCAGTGTACCGCAGGTTCCTCTGTTCGATTACTGCAGCGTACTGCAGGTTTCTCTGTTCGATTACTGCAGTGTACCGCAGGTTCCTCTGTTCGATTACTGCAGCGTACTGCAGGTTCCTCTGTTCGATTACTGCAGTGTACTGCAGGTTCCTCTGTTCGATTACTGCAGTGTACCGCAGGTTCCTCTGTTCGATTACTGCAGCGTACTGCAGGTTCCTCTGTTCGATTACTGCAGCGTACTGCAGGTTCCTCTGTTCGATTACTGCAGCGTACTGCAGGTTCCTCTGTTCGATTACTGCAGCGTACTGCAGGTTCCTCTGTTCGATTACTGCAGTGTACCGCAGGTTCCTCTGTTCGATTACTGCAGCGTACTGCAGGTTTCTCTGTTCGATTACTGCAGCGTACTGCAGGTTTCTCTGTTCGATTACTGCAGCGTACTGCAGGTTTCTCTGTTCGATTACTGCAGCGTACTGCAGGTTTCTCTGTTCGATTACTGCAGCGTACTGCAGGTTTCTCTGTTCGATTACTGCAGCGTACTGCAGGTTTCTCTGTTCGATTACTGCAGCGTACTGACAGTTTCTCTGTTCGATTACTGCAGCGTACTGCAGGTTTCTCTGTTCGATTACTGCAGCGTACTGCAGGTTTCTCTGTTCGATTACTGTAGAGTACTGAAAGATTCTCTGTTAGATTACCACAGCGTACGGCGGGTTTCTCTGTTCGATTACTGCAGCGTACTGCAGGTTTCTCTGTTCGATTACTGCAGCGTACTGCAGGTTTCTCTGTTCGATTACTGCAGCGTACTGCAGGTTCCTCTGTTCGATTACTGCAGCGTACTGCAGGTTCCTCTGTTCGATTACTGCAGCGTACTGCAGGTTTCTCTGTTCGATTACTGCAGCGTACTGCAGGTTTCTCTGTTCGATTACTGCAGCGTACTGATAGTTTCTCTGTTCAATTACTTTAGAGTAGTGAAAGATTCTCTGTTAGATTACCACAGCGTACGGCGGGTTTATCTGTTCGATTACTGCAGCGTACTGCAGGTTTCTCTGTTCGATTACTGCAGTATACAGGAGGTTTCTCTGTTCGATTACTGTATCATACTGCAGATTTCTCTGTTCGATTAGTGTAGCGTACTGCAGATTTCTCTGTTCGATTACTGTATCATACTGCAGATTTCTCTGTTCGATTAGTGTAGCGTACTGCAGATTTCTCTGTTCGATTACTGTAGCGTACTGCAGATTTCTCTGTTCGATTAGTGTAGCGTACTGCAGATTTCTCTGTTCGATTACTGTAGCGTACTGCAGGTTTCTCCGTTCGATTACTATCAGCGTACTGACAGTTTCTCTGTTCGATTACTGCAGAGTACTGATAGTTGCTCTGAACGATTACCACAGCGTACTGACAGTTTCTCTGTTCGATTACTGCAGAGTACTGATAGTTGCTCTGAACGATTACCACAGCGTACTGACAGTTTCTCTGTTTGATTACTGCAGAGTACTGATAGTTGCTCTGAACGATTACCACAGCGTACTGACAGTTTCTCTGTTCGATTACTGCAGAGTACTGAAAGTTCTTCTGTTCAATTATTACAGCGTACCGGTACTGAAAGTTTCTCTGTTCTATTACCGCAGTGTTTAGGGATTATATTAGCATCATTATGCAACTTACTGGTCGTTTTACAGCACCATTACCGCTATATATTGTTGGTTTTCGGTTCGAAATATCTGCAGAGAACTTTATGCCTTGTGGTTTCTCAGCTACATTACTTCTCGGCGTTTTGTCTATACAACTTTAATTACTGCAGCGTACTGCAGGATTTATAGCACAATTACCGAAGCTAGCTGACAATTTGCGATATAATTATAATAACTCACATTTACTATTTATTAACTTGTAATTTGCTGTGCTATAATGCATAATGTGGGACTCGACTCGGCAGTAAATCTATGTTTTTTTCTTGTTTTGTCAAGATGACAATAATTTTCGTCTTCTCCATCAAAAAATATTACAGAAATATTCATAAATGAGTACGTTTTTTTAGTTAAAGTCTAAAAGGATTTTATTCCTTGTATTTAGACAGTTGTTTTGAAGTAGAACTATAATGTTATGACTGGACGTAAACTACAACAAAGGTTGATCATTTGTCTCAGAGTAGCCCCCATCTGTACATCTCTTATCAGTCGCGTCTCTGATAAATCATCACGGATGGGTGGGGGCTGGGGGGGAGATCCCTCACACGTTTCAACACTCACGATCCTAGCTCCTAGCTCAGCCGAGAGAAAAGAGTCTATTTATAAACTAATAAAGAGCAGACCAGCATCAGTAGGAGTCTGGGTTTGAGAGTAGCGCTCACGTCGTCGGACGCCATTTTGAATCGTTAACTGTGTGTGCTCGTTGACTTGTGCGTTGTATTGTTGATGTTATTGTAACCAACAAGGTAGCGGTAGGTACTTGCATTACAGGGAATCCTCAGCTTCTGGTTTTCCCGATTTGTTTCCTTTTATGTTCTTTGAACCACAGTTCCGTTCTATGTAGGCCTATATAAAAAAAGATTCGTCATTGTTACGAAACCTCGGATAGGTTTAATATTTCAATTTGTATATTCACAATTCGTTTTTGTAGTTCATACGTAGGAAAAGTATTTAAAGTTGGAATTTTAAAGTGATAAAAAAGTAGATTACAAGTTTAATTTGATAACACATTAAGTTTAATGTTTCTTTGGAAACTTATAAATTAAACTTTTCTCGTTTTTGTTTGGACTACATACTTTATATTAGCAATACGTACGCAAAAATTTAAAAAAGAAAATTTTCCTTCAAAATTTGTATAACCATAACAGTGGTTTAATTTGACAGATTCGTCAATCAAATCTCATTATCAAATCAAATCTACAATTAATGTTATCTGTCCGTTCGCCAATCTCAGTACAAACCATGACACATTGGCCATAGTGAACACCGGAAGTATATATTTACAGATAACCGTGGCCAAAGCAGTGTTGCCAACTGTACTGTGACCCTTGATACGTTATCATCAGGGATACCAATCGAGACCAGTGAGCGAGTGACAGGGTAAGGATCCCCATGGTTGAGAGCGGTGCGTCCGGAACAAACATGCTTTTGGTGTTAATGTGTGTGATGGTGAAGATCTTGGAGTACTCTTCGGGGACCCTAGTGGACGTCCAGACGCCTCCGGAGGTCATGGGTCGAAGGAAGACTAGGAAGCGAAAGAAACGGCCGCGAAAGAAAGGTAGGTCTTGGAGAGCTATTGAGTTTAACAAAAGTTTGAAGTCGGTTGGTTTAGCATTTCAGTTGTTTTCAAAGCTCCGGCATTGTTTTCAAATCAGTTTAAAAAGTTTCTTCCAGAATATTTAAGATTTATTTCGGCGAGTCCACAAATAATCTCTTATTAGCGAATTTCTTTTGTAAAAGTGAGCTATGTTATGACCTTCACGGTTAAACTAAATCCCGGGACCATGAGATAAACTCATAACTCGACCCGCTGAACACGTTTTGGGGGGCAATTCAAAATTGTGTATTTATATAACAATCGTATTTATTACCCGATGTAATAAAATTTGATGGAGTTGTTAATTTTTGTAATATTTTGGACCAGTTAGTTTGGAAGGTAATCAGATGATAATAACCTTTGGAGGGGTTTGTACCCCAAAATAGGGGTTTACATATAATTTATTAAAAAATTAAATTTTTACTAGCTTAATTAAAGCATCACAAGAAAAATAAACAATTTTAAATTATCACTCTATTAAGCTGTTGCTCGAATATAAAAACTGATAAACAAAGTTCGTTGTCGTTTGGAGCTCCAATGTTAATCTTATGGGTGAAAGGCTAAAATTGATAAGAGTATTCAGGATCTTATTACTTGAAATATTGCGATAAAACTGTTTGTATTTTTGTATTTAGCTTCTTAAAGTCAAGATCTAAAAATATATACTGAAAAATATAAATGGTATTGTTTGTTCCTCGTGGCAGAAAACCCTACTTACTATTTATTCCCTATACTAATCCCTAACCTTACTCGAAACTGTACACTATTCTCATGAAGATAAGCAATTTTACATAGCTTACTTATTATTTGGTAAATAACGCGATAAACTAATAAAGCTTTAAACAAGTCTTAACACTTTTTAAGACAACTCAAACTTTTTTAACTGTAATTATATAAATTTATATATTTATTATATACCTACATAATACATCAGGTACATCAGCTGTCCTAGTCAAGACGTCTCAAAATTATAACTATAATTTCTTGGGTTATATTTTGGAATTATACTTACAGTAGAATGTAAGCATCGACGTGTTCGTTAGTTGTAGCTGAATGGTAGGCCTACAACCAAATTGAAATTCTGGCTTAACATAAGCTGGCCAAGATTTGGTATTATGCGTTGAGTTTGAATAACTGGCGAACTATTTTGTTTTAGGCCTACAAGAATGGTTATAATCTTGTGACGGTATTACTGGATTGAAAAATAAAAATTTAATTCCATTGATAACCATTTCATATTTAAATTAATGTCCCAACCATCTTTTTTACGACTATCTAGTGGTCAGTAGTTTTGCCAAAAAATTAGTATTATTCTTATGGGACTAAAATCTAACATGGAGGATTTACTGCAGACTCAACAATCTCACATAAGATATGAAAAGCTACGTTTATGGGGAGGTCGGTTGGCCAAATGTTTATGAAAGTATTGACTTTTATATTTTTCATTCCTTATTTAATACCCTTGAAAATGACACCTAACTTTTAAAAAACTAAATGACCAGAAAAAATATATTCCAGTTTTACTAAAGCATTGTAAAAGTTTCCACGGCGACAGATAAAAAAATTGTTGAGAAGTTTCTTGCGTTTTCTGAAAATCCATGAACGTTTTTAGAATGGTACACTTATCTTCAGAACCAAAATAGATAGCCTCATAATTCATTTTTATTTTGTTTCTCATATATTACCCTACAATTTACTAACTAGAACGATTTACTTATGTATAAGTATTCATGTATTTTTATGATACAATTTCACTCATCAATTTGTTATGATTTAATATTTATATGTATTCAAATTATTTAGTTTTTAGAGACAAAAAATAATACCCCCGTCGCAGCAGACCTGCGTACTCAGCGAATTTCCAAATCAATAATATAATAATAATAATAATATATGACAAGTTTGGTCAAAATCTGTCGATAAACATGAGAATTATTTGCCTATTCTCCATAAGATTAACATGGGAAAGAGTGAGCATTTGCTGCTGTGAGGAACACTAAATAGCCATTTATACCATAAAAGATTTTATTTTTAACATTTATACCAACTTTCATCAACATCTGTCCATAATTAAGGGAGTTTGCCTAATCTCCATATGATTAACATGAGAAAAGAGTATGCAGGTTTGCTGCCATGATAAACACATAAACTATGAATTTTTAGCACAAATGTATGGATCTCAACCACATGAAGCTTAATATCAAGTTTCATCCAAAAATATTAGATAATAAGTGAAAAATTAATTTTTCCTAATCCTCCATAAGATTAACATTGGAGCCTCAAAATACAACGTACTGTGTTTAGATTTTTTATATCTCGGTAACCGTTGAAGATAGAGAAAAACTTTAAGGAACTTAATTGTGTAGTTTTTTAAGCTGATTCCAATGGTGAAATATAAAATTAGAAATTTTTAAAAATTACATGTGAAAAACGCAAAAACCCCATTTTGGGGTACAAAACCCCCCCAAACTACCCGTTCCCATTGACCGATATGTCTGGTTTACGAACTCGTCCGAGCATTTAGGAATACACGTCTCTACCAAATTTGGTCTCGATCAGACCATTTTTACGAGAGTTATCGTGTTCACACACACACACATATATATATATAAATTTTAACGACTATTGTTTTTGGCCTCTGGGCACCTAAAGAAGAAAAAATAACATGGTCTCGGGCTTAACTCTTGCCATGAGACCTACGGTAATAGCTTCTTCCCTATGGGAAATTCGCTAAAAAAGAGTAAATGATGAGTTGATGAATGAGTAAACAACTGTTTTGGTTGTTAAGATATTGGTGCCTTAAGTACGTCATGTTTTACATCTGCCAATATAGGGCAGATGGGGACAAAATAGGGGAAAACCGATTCCCCTTACCTGATTAACAACTCCCAAAATGATCGACCGACCAAACGATCTATAACATAGTACAGTATATCTCATAAGGAAAACCCGTTCACCGACTTATATTAAATGATGTCATAAGTCTTGGTGGGTCTAAACACATTGTTAGTTTGTGAGTAGAATGAGTAATGAAACACTGAGTTCAGTCAATCAATTTAAGAGGAAAGGTGTCGATGGAAAGTCATTTTGGACCATCGATTGGTGTGGGCCCAAAACAAAGAGCCTTATCGACAGTCAGTCAACCTCGTTCTCAATAGCTATTATTATTTTATGTCCAACATTGGACCACGTAAGAGGGTTCACCACTGAAAATAGTGAAAAATCATCAAATTAAGGAACAAGTTTTTTACCTTTTTTGTCCTTGAAACCCTACTGAACAAGAATATAGTACCATAAGAACCATATCGTAACCCTAAGTATGAAAAAAATAGTTTTCTTATTTCAACCGCCAAAGTTCACGTTATACATATATTATTATACATGTATAATTTTTAGTGAATACTAATTTGATAATGCAACGTGATATTTATGTTTTTGAGCTAGTATATTGTGTAAATTTAATTCACTACCTTAAACTAAAACATATATGTGAAATTTTATTGGTGACAACACGTTTACTTTCAAACCCAGTTTTCTGAAGATTGAAATTCAAAAATATTTCAGACAAAAATCTATGCCTCTTGAGAACCAATCAAAATAGAGAGCTCATATTTTCACCACATATTTAGTAATTTTTTACTAAATACTTAGGTAGAATTAGAGGTTTAGATTGATATTTTGCTTAGAAACATAATTTCATGATTATGTATGTTTTTTTGAGTTTATTCTACGATCTAAAAAAACAATAATGCTACCATGATAAACCTACTTAAATATTTAGAATAGATCATTATATTCAAAATTAGACCATGAGAAGTACAATATTTTGGATAGTTTCTGAGATATATCGCCTTGAAATATAGTCTTTAAAACGTTAAAAATTTTGTTTTTTTCTGTAGCCTATACCGTATGTGTAAGTTTTTTGGCCAATTATATGTTTTTGTATTTTTGCCTACCAAACCCTAGAAAAAATCGTTTAACCATTATTATTGTGAGTTAAAAAGAGTATTTTTCAGTGGTGAATCCCCAATGTACTGGTCAGGTTTCCTTAACCCTAGAAGTGGTGAGCTTTTTACTTTTAACTGTAACATAAAAATAATTGCTTATGTCTTCTTGTAATATTACGTATAAACAAAAAAGCGTAAAACATACCCCCTTATAATTACTATCCACAAAAGCAAAGCAGGCGTCCACTGCAATCCCAATTTAAAACTCAATTCAAAACCTCCCCGCTGTACCACACATTCGCAAGCCAAATTAGATAGGGGTCGGCATTCGAACCCTAGCACTTCCGAATGGCTAGAACGTTACACTCGTCAGCGCAGCGCTCTAACCGGTCCGCCACCAGTGCACAGGAGTAGAAAACGCTTACTTGGCTATAAGACATACCCTAGTGGCAGTTTAGTGAACTGCGTGAGCAGGTTCGGTTGCTTGCTTCCAGAGGACAACACGGTCACGAAGGTGATAAGTTCACTAAATTCACGATAGATGCCTCCATCTGCCACTTCTTATTGAATTTGTAAATGCGTCGTGAATTACGACTTTACCACTTCTAGGGATAAACTTTCTTTCTTTTTCCTATTCGCCTAATACTTCCTCATTCTTTTAGACCGTATTTCTCTTCCTTCTTCTGAAACCACTCTTCCCTGTCTCTGTCTATTCGCTCTGATTGCCAGGATGATATTTTTGTCTCTGAGTACTTTATTTGCCTCTGACTACAAACTTTCTCCATAAGTATCTTTACTACAAAAGAGACTGAAAATGTCTAAAATTTCTTATATTCTCGGATCTTTTCGTTCCACTTATGATTATTTAATTCACATGGTATGTAATGTTATATAAATACACAGTAGAGAGTCAATTATCCGAATTAATTGGAACTGGGTATGGTTCGGATAGTAGAATTGTTCGGAAGAAACTCAAAAAATGTTCCCCATTAAAAACCACTAATCAATTATTCCTGGAAAAACCTATTGATGTAGGCGTATAACTAAGGTATAAGTATATCTGTACCTTGTGGAAAACTATACTGTGTATTATCAAACAAGTGTTTTATTAAACAAAGGGAATATAATAAAAATATTACAGAATGTAGTTGACCATTCTGCAATACAATAATAGTATACAATGATAATAATTATCATAATTAAAAAAGCAAAATTTTGATAGATAATTTACAAACCAGAGAGGGGTCAACCTTTTGTATTTGGGTGGCGATCTTAGTTGTTTATATAACTAATATACAAAAATAAAACACATGTTTTGTTACTAAACAAAAATTTTTGTTATTAACAAAACCACACACAAGGACTTAACTTACATTTAAATTAAGAAAACAAAAACGATTCTTAGACAGAATAGTATAACTAAATAAATAGCTAAAGGACTTGTTAAAAATAAAACAATTTGACTTGACTCTGAAAACTTGTATGAACATTTTCTATTTCAGCAGATGTTTTAGTTTGAAGCCAGTGTTTTCATTTTATTTAAAAAATGCTTAAAGATTAACAATTTTAATAGAAATGGTATACTATTTGAAACCTCGTAGGACAAAAAAATAAAGCTTTTTTAAATCAGCGCTGTATCCATTTAATGGTGGTTTCCACATAATCTTAGATTATGCGAAATCCCTTTTGTTTGAAAAAATCCCACTGCTCTCTCCTTATTTCTACATTCATCCGCGAGCAAGAAGTTTATTGTTGTGTCTTGTCAATCAGACTGGCCGTTTGGTCAGCTGTGCGGCCCTGTTATCGCTAAGTCTAAGCGATAAGACTTCTACAATCCTGTACTTCAAACTGAATACGAAATAAAAAGCACCAAAATTAACATGAACCAAAGGTACAATACTTCATAATCATGGATAAAATTAAAAATAATAACATCTTATTCACAACGTGACAAAGCTAGACTTCTTTCCTAAATTTTTAGAGCCTCATAGACATTTTCTTTATCACCAAAATAAATCAGAAATGAGATCAAACAGATATCAGAAAAGATTGATTATCAACTAACATATAATATATGAACTTTAATACTTCTAGTTACTTCGCCATGGTTCAAGACCATTACAATTTTAAAACAGGACAAATTGTCTTATGAGAATAAAATTATTTTAGTTTCATCATTGGACCTTAAATAAGAATTCTGTATTTTTGAAACTCACTATACCAAATTCATATAGTCGTTTATTCAATCCTTTAGATATATATTACTAACCGGTCGACGTTTTAACGGTCATTCAATTATACTCAAAGTTTGGTTATTCAACTGTGAACTTGAATTATTCAAAAATTCGATGTTAGGGTTAAGACCAAGGGTTATCCGACTATAAGTCAGTTTATTCAACTAATTGAAGTGAGATTATTCAACATTATAAAGGGTTATTCGACTATATTCTAAGGCAGCTTATTCAACTTTTTCAACTTTGATTATTCAACCATTCGACGTTATAGGGTCAAGAGTTTTTCGACTTTGAGTCAGTTTATTCAACTAATTGAAGCGAGATTATTCAACGTTATAAGGGTTGTTTGACTATATTCTAAGTCTGGCTAGTGGTTATTCAACTATTTGAACTTGGATTCAACCATTTGACGTTATAGGGTTAAGAGTTATTTGACTATAGCCTAAGTAATGTTTTTCAACTAATTGAAGTTAGATTATTCAACGTTATAAGGGTAGTTCGACTTCTGAGTCAAGTTATTCATGTATCTGAAATTAGGTTATTCCATTATTTGGCGGTTAGGTTATGTTAGCCTATTATTTAAGCATACGTTTGATCGTAATAAGTATGCATTTGAATTACGTAATGTATAATTTATTGTTGACGATTCCTATAACATAAGAACTGTTGGCTTCCATTCACCTTGAGTGGACGCCTTTGAACATTAACCTTCTAGTACCACCCCGGCCCCCACCAATGGAGGGGAGGGTTGACATTAACCCACGTTTAAAATGTCATCTGGCAACACTAATGGCCGATGGAGGAATTTAAAATACCCCTCGTAAGGTATATCAAACTGCGTATTTCAGCTCATGTTCATTTCATAATCGTTACGAGTTTGTGCTAAATATTTCCAATTTCCATATGAAATAACTAAAGCTGCAACTTCAGAACCTGGCTGCATTTTTTAATAACTTAGGCTTAAACGTATTGGTAAATAAATTCATTCAGTAAAGGTGTATTTTGCTACCAGTAGTCATATTCAGTATTTATTTACTTATTGGTTTCACTACAGTTATACAAAACAGCCTAGGCTTGTTACTTGGGCCATTAATGATAATAATAAATATGCAGAGTGTTTCTGAACTACCTGGCCCCCTTTTGTAGGTTTGTTACTTGTATCAAGACAAACATATTTTACAAAACAAACATGGGTGTGGTGCTTTGTTCTCCTTCTGTCTGTTTGTATGGGTTTTTATAAATTCCGTCATAGACTGTAATCCCTTTGACACAGAGAAACTTGAAATTCTGTATGGACCTGCACACTAACTCCAAAAATGGGTGTACAATATTAAAATATTTTTAGTCGATATTAATTCAAAATGGCGGATCTTTAAGATTAATAAACGAACAAATATGGAAATTGGCTAGCATTAAGTAAAAACCCAGAGTATCATAAAATTTGCATCTTTTTAATGCAAATATAACAATACCTTAGTTAACACAATCGGATAATAAATAACCACAAATAACTGCACTTATCTCTATATATAAAATTGAATGTATGTCTGTATGTCCTTTATGCGTTGCCAAACTACTCATCCGATCGCCATGAAATTTTAGGAAGTTGCTCTACATGTGTCCGGGAAGGTTTTAGTGAAAAAATATTTTCGAAAACCCCATAAGTTTCCATTTTATGGCGTTTTAAATTTCTAATGTTAACCCTATGGAGAGTAAGTTTGTTTACAAATTGTCTACAATTAAAACATTTGATTTCTTAGCTACAGCTGATTGGTTTACTTTCCATTAGCAATACCGTATGCTTTACTATCCAATGCCATCTGAATCATTCGTTAATGTTAAACTATGAATTAAATGTGTACTGTAAAAAATGAACAGCTTTATTCACCACGTTAATAGTTAACGGTTTTGGGGGATTATGTTTTTTTGTATTTTTATTTTCTGTCTGATTAAAGTCACGTGTTTATATGATAATTACAATATTTATATTATTACGTTTATTATAATAATCAGCTGTTGTATATCTTTTCTATAAAAGCCGTATTACAGTTAGGGTTCGTTTGGGTTTGGATTGGATTTGAAAATTGTGAATTAATCCACTCAGATTTATTTGTTTTATGGGAATGATATTAATATGTTTTATCGTTTCAGTATTGTTATTCACTATGCAGCGACCCAGAATATATAACCTTTCACAATGAAGCCGTATTGCTATTCGACTTCAGAACATGGCCAATCTTTAAGTTAACATGTGTTTACTGTGAGGCGTTACGAAGTTCGCCGGGTCAGCTAGTTATAAATAAAATTTTCACAAATGCATTTATTACGATTGAAATTACAGTGATTTGTAGAAAGATAATTTCTTACGGGTATTTTATTTGGATATTATGGTTTATAAACTTAAACAATATACTACAAAAGATCTTGCCTATACACAAAGGGGCGGAAACGGTAGATAAACATATATTATTGACCTGCCTGTGATGAAAAAACCAATACTAATAATATAGGTTACCTAGCTATCGGAGGGGAAGTTTGATAGCGACGGGCAGCTGAGGTTTCTTATTTTAAATGTATCTATTTGTAGTTCGAAGTAATCTTATTTAAAGTTATAGAGCATTTAAAGTATTGATTTCGAACACACAAAAGGCTCTAAACAGACGTGGAGGCAGGCAGTTTGAACAAGACTTTAATGTTAATAAAGGTACAGTTTTTGACAGATAAGTGCCTTTTAGTTACGTTCTTAGACGAAACAAATACTTTGAATGCTGTATAACTTTAAACAAAATTAGTTTGAACTACAAATAGATGCAATTGTTACTGTTTTTTTTTAATTCAACTGCCCGTCGCTGTCAAATATCCCCTCCGACAGCTAGGTAACCTGCATTATTAGTATTGGGTTTTCTCTGTTATTATTATTGGCCCGTTTATACCTTTTTAGCGAATAGTTAGTTAGTTACTGAAATGGCAACCTACACAGGCAGGTATTTCAAGCCAAGTATGTATGAGAAATGAGTGTAAGATGATTGTGGCGCGATCTTGTATTCTTATTACTGACTAAGGCTGACATGTTCCTTAGACAAAACTGTTAATTAATAGTCAAAAAGTCAATGGCATCTCTAAGGGACCCACAGTTTAACGTGGAGTCCGAACCACTGCCTCTGAGTTATGAACTAGTCTAATTAAAAGGATGGTCTTTGCGGATTAACGTAGTATTCAATAGTGCGGATGTTAATTCACACAAGCAAACACACAATTCGTGACCTCAAAATAGCTGGATTACAGGACACGCCTCGGATCCAGTATTAAGTCACTATATTATAAAGGATAAAATGTGTAATAAGAAAGGTCACTTTTAGTATACCAATTTCAAGGTTGACATGTGGGAAAGGTTTTGTGATATTTTACAGTTTGTAGTTTGACGATTGAAAAAGATTTCCTAAGCAAGTTGTATCGTCCTCTTTCTCAATTTCTCAAAACATTTTTTCAAGTAGATATTACAAGGCTTCAGAATATTTTGTGTAATCTTAAAAAAAACGTAAAATGGGGCAATAACGTTGGTAAAAGCTGAGAAAGCAAGATTTTTTAAGGTAATGTCAATAAATTTGAAAAAAGGAAAATAGCTGCTTCTAGAATGTGGAGAGAGATAGAACTGTCTGAATTTCGTATTTTTTGTAGCATTTCACACCTATTGAAATTATTGAACGCATTGAAATTATTTACATTGACTACCAAACACCCTGTAATTAAATGTATATAGAGTTGATACGCACCATCACATAACCTACCTTCTTGGCGATTTATCAAAAACATATTTCAGTTACATCATTTTTCTATTCTTTACATTTTACTCCTTTCCATAGTGTAAGGAACAGTATTATTTAATTCATCATTTTATAATTTTTGGAAACGTCCGATTTAAGGTTCCCGTAATCAAAAAGTGGAGTTGGGCTCACATCTGTGCACCGTCCACGAGAACATACTTAAAACGGTTCGATTATTTTGAAATTTCGTACAAGGGTGCACTTTAGTGATTTCTCTAGGCGTTTATTTATGTATTTAATTCTTAAGTATTAAGGGTAAAGATTTTGATTAATTAACCTGTATTATGCTTTGGGTCTAAAAAATGACACCATCAGCACGCCTTTAAAATGACAGTTAAAAAGTTGTCAGATTTAATTGTAAAACACCAAAAGAAATCTTTTTTTTAAATTACTGAGGTGAAAATAATTATTAAATTAAGTTTTTATATGAATAGAAACACAAGAAATTTATAATTTTTTAGTCTACTTTAACATTCGTGGTGTCCAGAGTAGGCCTACACACAGTACTCACACTTTTCTAAAGTTAAAACCTAGCGTATGAGGAATATAACCAATATAACGATCCGTTTGGGATTAAACATGGTATTCAGATAATAGCAACATCACGCGATAAGTTCCACTCTAGGTAGGCTATGTTGCTTTTACCTTGGAGGGCCAATTTGGCCATTCTCCAACAGTTTTAAATCCCCTAAACAGATTGTGTAAAAGAGATTTTGAAAATATTCCTATTTATAGTTTATTACACATACTGTGTAAGTAGATTATTTTATTTTTTTCAATTTACTTCTACGAAAAGTACGTTAAAGTAACCTTCTCTTCATCTGAAAGTAGACCTACAATATAACGGCTACAGTTAACGGTTTTAGTGGTCATTTTCGCCGACCAAGACTGTACTTTTAATTGATGACGTAATATCCAATTGAGCCAATCAGAAGCACGCATGACTCAACGCCGTGCTGTTCTCTTATAAACGGAAACTGAGCTTACTTCTGTTCGTGGCACGTTTATACTCACTGGTTTATAGTCAATACAGAGTTAGCGGATGAAATAGGAAGAATTAAATTATTAACTAATTATTTAGGAAAATATTATTAATTTTGATTTTATGGTTATAAATATACCTTGTCACAAAAATGCAATTTTGTATTTTTTGTAAAACATTTTATAGCTCAGTCATTTTTCAATCGATTGTTTTGAAACTTGACATATGTCCTTAAATAGTAAATACCCAATTTAGACAAAATTATCGCCGCGATAAATGTTTTGGGTTTAAAATGGCGGTTTCTCGTTATTTTGTAGAACTATAGGCCTTTAACCTTTCAAAATTGGGTGATGGGTATTAAATAATAAAATTAAAAGAAATGAGATATAAATACTGCATCAGTAAACTGTCAAATACTTCCTTTCTTTAAAAATAACTGATATAAAATAATTCCTTTATATCATACTTCATTTATATTTTACGTTGAAAGACTGAATTAAAACGGAATTACTCATTCCGGGGACTTCTACCAACTTGTAAAAATGTTAATGCATGTTTCGAGTGGATTTCTTAAAGTGATGTAACCATTCTGGTCATATCAAGATTCATGCAAAACTGTGAAGAAAACAGAAATGTCGAATTATCTTTATTCCCCGTAAGAGATAAATTAGACTCCCTTAGACAATGTATTTTATTTACCGAGTAAAGTAAATATAAATTTTCTTGGAAACTTTTTATCGTAGACAAATAATATAAGTTAGTAAATTATTTAGTATTTTGATAAAGGGGTTATTTGATAATCAAAGTTGTTTGTTTTTTACTTTTTCACTAAAATCCAAAATCCTATTAATTTCTGACATTTAAAAACAAACAAATCACTTCAAACCCATATTTTGTGGGTTCAAGGACTCGATTTTCTGTTCTCAATTAATTTAATCACTCTCTATTATCTTAATAAAAAAGGCTTTCAAAAATTATCTCTATTTTATTCAGATGTATAGCTGGAAGAAAGTAAATAAGGAAGAATATAATGGAAACTTGTTATCGATAAGCAACACCATTATATCTGAAAGCGATTGGATGACAAAAATAGACAACCCCCTCCTACACCCATGTCCACACGTCAACTCAATATGTAACGCTTGTCTGCTTGTGCTCAGATACTGCGTATACAATATTTAAACTATAAGATAGAAAGTTCCATTGTTCTATTCAGTATTTTAAATAAACGCGAACTTTCGAAAATATTGGTCAGTGGCCAGACCAAAGTACCTGACCTTCATGTTAGTTAAACGCTTTTTGGCAGTAATAATTTTGATATTTTATTTTTAAATGCGGTGAAAAATATAATCTTGATTATTAGCTAATTTTATTACACACGAATACAAAACTCACTTAATTCGGGCGAACGGTTCCTGTCCTGAATTGGTAGCTTTTATTAACAAATTTACTAGTTTGAAAGCTCCGAACTCCGTTTCGTCTTTCACAAATAATGACATAGTACATAGATATTTTGAATTATTTTTTTTAAATCAATAAAATAACTATAAACAAAATAAAAATTGTTTCACCAAACACGTAAAGAGGAGAAGGCAAAAAAGAAGTATTAAAGCTTCGGGTTGTAAGACCATACTCGGGTCATGAAGGAATTACTGTATGATGAACATGTTTTGGCGGTGGAGTACTGCTCCATAAAATTGGAGCGGAGCCATTGGAGTACTGCCCGTTAGAAACTATATTGAGGGCCGGACTACCCCAGCCGGGATATCGTTAAAGTTTCAAATAATCCTACTTCAGATTGCATTAATTGTTTTAGCAATGCTCTGTAAACAGATTTCGATGGGGGATAAAAATTTGTAACTACAATTTGATATTTTTTTGTTTGATATTCACTATTGGTGATGGTGGATTTATGTTATTTGGAGTTGTAATGTTCTATCAGTTGTCTTTGAGTCTTGGTGACGAATGAACGTATTTTTGTGTGTGTAGCCTTTATACAGGTTGCCTATGAAAAACGTTTCAGGACTTCGGTGAGTGATTGGGTACATTAAAAGGAAGAAAAAAGTTCCAATGGAGGTATGGCTTAAAATGCTTGTTTTCTCAGATTTCTGCCATTTTGTATTTTTCACAAAATATTTTTATTTCAAACATTTTTTACGGATTATTTTCAAATTTGGTATTTGTTTTACACTAGTAGACTACTATTACTAAAAATAACTAGCATGATCCAAGCTCAAAATCCAAAACGGCGGCTATTGTATTTTTTACCGTTTTCAAAGTATTTTAGTTTTGAAATTTTAAATGACCGCCATTTTGAATTTTAAGCTTGGACCATGCTAGTTTCTTAGTATAAATAATAGTAGTCCACTTGTGTAAAACACACACAAATATTTTGTGAAAAATACAAAATGGGGATATCTGAGAAAATAAGCGTACCTCCATAAAAATACCTCCATCGGATTTTTTTCTTTCTTTAAATGTACCTAATCACTCACCGAAGTCCTGAAACGATTTTCATGGACACTCTGTATATACCACGTAAACAACCCTTATTACAGCAAACCTGCATACTCAGTATTGGCCATACCTAAATTGGATTTTTTTCTTCCTTTTAATGTACCCAATCACTCACCGAAGTCCTGAAACGTTTTTCATTGACACTCTGTATATACCACGTAAAACAACCCTTACTACAGCAAAACCTGCATTCTCAGTACTATTCGATTACTATGATAGTTCTATGACTATGAAGTTCTATAAAATTCGCTCTACTCACGCCAGCGTGCTGCGTGCGACCTCGTTTATTTTAACTATTAGTCATAACTAAATTTGTTTATTGAGTCGTAATAGCCCAGCGTAGGTTAAATTTTCTGCCAACACATTTAATACGATCAAAAACGTGAACATTCTAAACCTCTACATCGATCGTTTACCCAACACGCAATGTTATTTAGTCGATCCGAGGCGGGGTATCCAGTGGCGTATAACTGGCCACCTTTAACTAACTAACAATGTATCGTTAGAGAAAAATTGTTTAATCTAAAATGATAAATAATGATTACGACATATTAAATTTGACTCAAAGACCCACATTAGTCTCCCCCTCCTCTAATCGTCTGTTATCTCTTATCACTCCACCCACCGAACAGATGACACGGTAGGTCAGGCCGAGGGGGGGGAACCGCCCCAAAATCGATACCGTACTAACTCTGTGCCTCACTTGAAAATAAGCCGTATAGTCGTAAGCTTCAGTGAACCCTGCTCTAACCCTCTCTCGGTCAGCCTCTTAAACTTTCTTCATTCAAATCACCCAGTAAAGAGAAATATTTTTAAATGTATATATATAACTATATCGATCCAGTATCGATTTGGTTGTGCTTTGAAAGTAAATCATATTTAGACTATCAATTTTCTAAATAGATGTAGTTAAAAATACTGTTATATCTTTGGGAAGTTCATAATTTGTGCTTAAAATATCTTCAATGTAAATAAAAAGTAGATCGACCAAATCCTCACCAGCAAAACAAAAATAACCTTCTGCAGGAAAGAAAATACAAAATAATTTTTTTATGAAATTATAGGTCTACAAGAGAATAAATTTAATTTGGTGACAAGTTTTAAAACATTTTCACTATTGCAATTCGTTTAAAACGTACGGGACTTATAGATTTTCCATGAATAAAAACAAAAATGTTTTCCATTTATAATTTAGTATCGTCGTACTCATAGTCCTTTGAGTCTTTGTGACGAGTGGACGTGTTTTGTTTCTTGCGAGCGTAATTGTTAGTGAATGATATTGTTTGTAAGTTTTTTACTGCTTTAAAGTTTCTTGGTTTAAGCTTTATATCGGCTTTTTCCGGATTATGTATACTAATCGTGTTATGTTTTAGGTACAAGCTCACCTGAGGACGGTCAGATTCCATATCCCGAAACGTTTTGAAACTTTGACTTTACTTAAAATCGTGATATAAAATATACGTAATAAAAATGTAAATAACATAAATCCACCATCACCAATAATGAATTTCAAACATAGAATAGCGTAGTGTGTCGTTATTCTGTCCGTTATTGTTGTTCAACATTTTTCTTTACAATGTATTATTTTGTTTTAGATATTTTTCTGTGGTGAAATACATTAATTAATTATTTTTACTGTGTTTTCATAAAAAAAGGATTATCGAAGGATGACGTATTGCAATATTATTTTTTCAAAATGGCGAAGTCTCCCGTATGTTATCGCTGTGCAATAAATTTGTTTACAGTGTTAGTATTTGTGTTAAATAGTTTTTAGCGGAGAAATGCATTAATTAGCTATTATTTATTCCTTTTTCATCATAATATGGAATTAAATTATTCTTGGTACAGTAATGTAAGGAAATCGCCCAAAGACACGGATATATATGATTTCATAATTCTTGTGATTTTCATAATTTTGTCTCCTAATAACGGTTTATTTCAGTTATTTTTTATAATTAATTATACATAAGTATATATTTTTGGTTTCAGTATTATATTCCAAACAAATTGGCTATTTTATTTTTTTATTTTTACGTATGTACAGAAGCGTGAACACAAACAAAAACGATTTTCATATACTATGTATTTTTTTACTTCATCATAAACTAAACTATACATACATATTTATATACTTTTTAACATTTCTTGATTCTTTATTTAATTCTGAACAAAATAATATATAATTCTTAATGTTACCAGTACTTTTAGAGTAAATAAAGGGTTTTAAAGGCTTGCAAACCCCTAAATTCATAGTGACACTTATGAAAATATAGTGAACACTTGGGTTAATATAGTCTGCTTTACAATATTTGACGTTCCTTGGCGCCCTCAGAATAACCAGAGGCCATTTGTAATGACAGTGGCGTGGCTAGAAAAATCAACACAGATTATTCGAATCATTAAAAATAATGCTACAGATTTACCGACAGTTATTTAACCGTTGTGAAAAATTAAAAAACAATTTGAGTGTAGATGTCTAGAACAGCCGTAGTCGTCTTTGGGGCCGTTGCAAATGCAGACTGGAAGATTCACAAATGTTCATTAATTAAACCATTTATTTGAAGCTTATATCAAATGACACTGACTTTCAATATTCTATTAAATTTTTTAATTAACGTTTAGTAACTTTCGAAAGCATAAACTCAACATTGGATCATCGTTCATTCATTTTGCTTTCATCATTTAATTAATTTCTATAAAAACTAATAAATAAAACAATTCGGGTTACGTAGACAAATCTGTGATATTCATTCCAAAGTTTAGGATCGAAATCAAAACACTTATTTTAAACCCTTTTTCTCATTTCTACGCACCTTCCCCAGAATTTTTGGGGATTTTAAGAAGTTTTTTCATATCCAATTACAATTATGATTCAGTTAAACAACGTTTTTAACTTAAGCTCTTTAATTTTGAGATATAAACCTTATTTCATAAACTATATTATTTCGTCTAGGATTAAATGGTAAACATAAAACAGTAATCGCCTGTTTAGAACAATATTTTTACTTAATTTTACTCTTCCTTAACGTATCATTTTGTGTAGTTGATAAACTATGACTGTATTAGATTTATAACAATAAAGGTTTATTCGTTGAAATAGAATCGCTTTGTTTCTCTTGTAAAAACCGAACATAAAGTCCCTATTAAAAAATTTAGGATTTTAATCTGATCTAATATTTGGGGGCGCCCGCAAAAGCAAAGCGTAAAAATTAATTTTAGTTCTTATTTATAATCTTATAACGTTCAGGCTATTAAATATATAGATAAATTTGATTAAATATAATAAACATTTTAGAAAATAATTATTGGATTCAAACGCATTTAGTGGCGTGATTAAATATACGACTATGCACGAAGCATTGCGGCAAAATGTCATTCATTCCTCATGACCAAACTCCTATTTTAAATGAGCTTTAGGCTTTTAACCCCTATACTAATCCTATTTATTCACGAACAGAAGCCAAGCTATCAAATAAAACTATATACTGTAGTAAATACTATTTATTTTTAAGAGCAATATTTGTTACCTACAATACAAAATGTTTACAACTAGGCCTAAATGTCGCATTTAAAAACTTAGATGCTTTGTTAATCCTGACCACGCCTAGCGCCTTCGGCTAGTGTCGCCACCTCTCGGGGAAGTTCGGAACTCTCACAGTTCACAGCTGACTGAAGTACACACTACCACTACACATCAGTCGCATACCCGTCCTGTCTGTGTTTCGCGTCAGCTAGAGGTTTCAGAGTCTATTTATGTGACAATTTGATGTATCTTGTGTTTTGTGATGTGAAGTTCCAGCCCAAAGAGATTATTGAGGATCAAAATGGTTCACGCAGGTTAGTTCTTGACAATTGCGTTGAAATAAACTCATGAAATTTCTTAACCGCGCAAATAGTATTTTACATTATTGTGTTAAAATACTTATTTTTATAATTGTTAAATGTAAAATAACTATATTAATAACACAATATGTATTAGATTCCTAAATATTTATACACAAATGCGGTATACAATTGCACAGTTTTAAAACATTACTAATATAGGGCTACTTATGAGAAGTTATGTTTTATTTATTTTCTAAATTAGTGTGTTTCATATCAAAAAGATGGTCACTATCTATTGAACAGTGTCTACAGTAAACATTAATCAATACAGCAGGATATAATGAAATCCGCCTTGCTACATTAATGAATTTAGTTTACACATAGACCCCTATCCTCTCAATATATGAAACGGTGAATATAAATAAAATTTGTTTGGATTTACCGTCTGTTTATATATTGACAATGAGTTTTAGAAGACGAATATTACTAACAAATTTTCTATTATGCATAACACGTTTAATGACAATCTACAAATAATTCATATTTCATTTACAATTAGTAATATTAGATATTTTGTAATATATTTTATAAATCTCCATAGTTTCCTGAAAAGATTAATTGAAAATACTGTTTTAATTTACTTAAATACAACCGATGTTTGGTTATTGTATACGAAGTTTGAATGTACACATTGCTAACTAATCCATTTTTTACATTGTCTGTTACTAAAAATGTTAAACAAAAATTTCATTGATAAATTGTATTATTCGTTCATAGTTAAACTACCTCAAATTAGCCTTGTGCTAGGTTAATTCTTCATAACCTTAACTGACGTTATTTAAGGGTTTAGTGGTGCAATATTCACATGACGCAACTGAAAAACGTATAGCTGATAGCAAAGATAGGAATGTTCACCTTAGAAACCTTTCCACACATTATGATTCACTGATATTCTCAATATTCTAGACTATTGAAATATACCTTCAAACCCACAAGAAAAATATAAGTTGTCTACTGTTCATTTAATATTTTACTCAAATATTTTCCTCTGGACTTCTAAAACGTAAAAAGAACAATTTCATTATTTATAAAAAAATCTCATTTCATCTCAGAAGTAAGGAAATTCTTAAAACATGTGCTTATATTATTTAGATTTTTATTGCGGACATTTTCCATCACGATTTTATGTAAAGCAAAGTTTCTCGACGTTTCGGGATCTGGAATCTGATTCCGTCCTCAGGTGAACTAATATCTAAAACATAACTCAATTAACACATAATAATGTTTTATGTTGAATAAAAGTTATTAGAAAAAAGTTATTTCACAATTAGTTCGAAAACACGGTTCTTACAATTTTTTTGTAAATATAAAAAAATTTAAAAAGTTGAAATTTAAAAAAAACCGGGTTAAAAGTTTGCCAAAATATCAATAAACGTAATAATAAAAAATTATATTGATACCATGTATAGTTACTGAGAAAATGGCACCGAAAATTTGATAACTTAACATGGCTAAGTTAGGGGTTAACTGACTCCCCTTAACTTAATAACAGTCAGCTTAACCCGGAATATTCGCTAATCCGAAATATGCAGGGTCCTAATTATTTCGGATTAGCGGGGCTCCGCTGTATTACTAAACTACACTGTATATTGTAAATTTAATAAATAATAATACTGTATTATTGAATGTAGTATGTACAGATCGTGGGCCAAGTGTCATTTTGGGGGATTTCCTATACCTTTAGCAGCATTTCCGGGTGAAGTAGCAAAGAACGTGTATTTTTGACCGTAGAATGGTTTCTGGTGGGGGAGTATTCACATTATTTTCCCAATATGACAACTTAGTTTTCTGCTGTAAAATTATCCTAATTTTTTTATTTCACCAGGGTTTTGCGTCCTTATACTGGGACTTGTATAATAATAACTTACGTCAATCACAGTTCACATATAGATATTGCCCACTATATGTTTCGCCTGGACGGCATTTTCAAGTGGCTATGCAGGAACGTTCTATCCGTTAAGGGCTTGTCATTAATTAGAATATAAATTAAAATATTTATTTTTCATATCACACAGTTCAGGGCTAATACAATGGATTTTACATATACTGGGAGGTTTATGTGGAAATAAAGTGTAAAATTATGAATTCTATGTATAATGAAGTTATTTATTTGCTTGTAATATTGAGTTTAGTACTACAATAATAAAATATCAAACTAAAAGCCCATGTATGACTAAATACTTATGTAACAACTATGGAATTTATATAAGAATATATACCAGGGTTTAGAAAAGATTTCGTGCAATTTAACCTTTTGTACGTGATCATACTGCCGAACTTATTTAGGGGTATTTTTTAAAATAAGTTGTCTGTCTTATTGTAAATTAATAGGCGTACTTTTATTTTTAGAAAACAATTTTTTCTGAAATGCAGTTTAAAATAAGATAATCCTCCCTTTAAACGGTAATCATATGCGTTTATACTATATAAAAGCTATAATCACATTAGTCAGTACATCTTACTTCTCCAAAAGTCTTATCGTGTCATAAACACGCACATAATGCGGTTCGTATAATAGTATCGTAAGTCATAAGTCATTTATTGTCTTAGATTAACGAATTTCGCCCTAGCCAAGTCATATTTAATGAAATAAATAAAATTGAAAACAATAATAGGCCTACTTAAACGAAAATCAGACTACATACTATATGCAATTAATCACAGCATTCGAGTTATTGAGACTCACCAAGGTAGTCGGTAGAAGGTTCCATTGATCAGATTAGACTTTGACCGTCTCTTAAATTTAGCCAAATCCTGTTCGAGGTGGAAATGCATTGATCAGTTTTGTAATGAAAATGTCATTGAAAATAAGAATTAGAATGGGTATCGCGAGTACATACTTTTCCTAAACAATTAATCGTATAGAAATGATAAGCTTTCAATTAAATGACCCTGATGCTGTTATGACTACAGCAGTTTCGTGCTGCTAGAACACATCTTCAGGTCTTGAGGTCGTCAAACTGTCTATATTACACTACAGTTCTACAATTATTCTGTTCACTGCAATTCTCTTATAGTCTTATGTCATAACATCCACAACAAGATAAATTGTCAGAAAACTGGTACTTTAAACCATCATTTTTGTATATTTAATGATCTAGCTAGAGGCTAAACACAATGAAAATAAATATTTTAACTATCATAATGTTTTCATTGAAACGAAGAAAATATTTTCCTAGTTCACGCATAATTTTTATAAGTAGAATCTTCGGTTACAAGAAAACAGTAGGGAACTTGGAATTGGAACTTTAATTTTCCCCGGGCTGACTCAGCAGCCGACATCTCTGGACTTGATACAGTCCTGGGCAGATGAATGGACCAATGACTCAAGGCTTTCATTTCTAGCAAGCTTTTGTTTGCTGGAAACTCGTTCCTATCACTACGTGCTTTGTTGTGTTTCATATAGGTACACCAAATACGTTTAAGTTATTTTTAAGTCTGTTAGGACGTTAAACCCAAAAATTGCCATCGTTAGATTTTGTTAGATTTTTTTCAATTTCTCAAACTGAAGAAAATTAAGTTTTAATTTTTGTACAGGACGTAGCTGAGTTAATTTTAAAATGTCAGGGATTTTAAACGCCTGTAAGAGTAAACCTAACTGGTAAAATATTTTGTTTCAGCCTCATAAGAACGATGGTTATAAAATATATTTTTGGTACAAATGTTCCCCTTATATGACACAAAACATTATTACAGATAAGGCCACACTTTGTAGATTGGCAAAACATGTCGTCATAGCGACAGTTCAACAATTCATGTTTTCCTCTCACTTAAGAGGTGTCCACACTGAATAGCTCCTATTTTTTATTAAATACTAATGCTTTAAATGAGTTATAATATTTAAAAAATAGTATTAAATTTTTAACAAAAAAGTGAAAAAGTGGTTTTATACAGGGTGCCTATGAAGAACGTTTCAGGACTTCGGTGAGTGATTGGGTTCAGTAAAAGGAAGAAAAAGGTTCCAATGGAGGTATGACCTAAACGCTTATTTTCTCAGATACCCACCATTTTTTATTTTCACAAAATATTTTTTTATTTTAAACATTTTTTGACGGATTATTTTGAAATTTTGTATGTGTTTTACATTAGTAGACTACTATTATTAAAAATAACTAGCATGATTTGAGCTCAAAATCCGAAATGGCGGTTATTTAAAATTTTAAAACTAAAATACTTTGTTAACGGTAAAATTTAAAATGGCCACCATTTTGGATCTTGAGCTTAGGTCATACTAGTTGTTTTTTAATAATACTACTGTAGTAGTGTAAAACACATACGAAATTTGAAAATAATCTGTTAAAAAAGGTTTAAAATAAAAATATTTTGTGAAAAAATATAATATGGTGGATATTTGAGAAAATAAGCGTTTTAGGCTATACCTCCATCGGAACTTTTTTCCTTCTTTTAATGTACCCAATCACTCACCGAAGTCCTGAAACGTTTTTCATGGACACCCTGTATACAGTAAATCTATCCATACAAATAAAATTAGAGTTTGGTAGGTACGGAGTATGATAGTTATGAAAATTATTTTCACTATTCTACAAAATTTGGAGAAGGCTTTTACTTTAAAATCACCCACGCACTATGAAAATGAAATAACGAGTTCTCAAAACCCAGTTTTGAGCAATATTAGACATGCTTTTACAGCACTTTTACAGAGCATGATCTATGAAATTGAATTAATAGAAAGAAATGACCAACAGCTGTCAAATAAAAATAAATACTATTTTGTTTATCACTTATTTTAAATTTATTTTAAAATTATACTACAATAAAATGCTATCTCGACGTTTAGCCGAACGTGGAATTCGATCAAGGCACGGAATACATTTTTAATACGAGTTAAGAACGATATTTTTCAATTCACTGTAATCTTATTAAGAGAAATAACTAAGTAATACAGTATAATTTTAAAACTGGTCTTTAGTTACGCATTTGATTCCCTCAGTACCGGTACAATGGCAACAGTAATATTGTTTTACAGCTGATTTCAATTTGTACATCCTCCACCGGCAGTAGTGTTAAAGCTACTAGCGCTGAGCGCTACTTGTGTCAGAAATCATAACTAAATACTAGTTTGGATATACAGTAATCTCCAGCTAATTTTCCCAGCCTAGGCCGGGAAAACATTACTTTCTGTTGTCGCAACTAAAGATTAAAACAGCTGGTTTCGGTACAGTATTAAGAAAAATGTTTTTCTTTGTACATTTTTTGTATTTCTTTGTATTTGTTTAAAACTTCAGGATTGTTTTGCTATGATGATAAGTATCTTTCTCTTAACACTGAATTCTACAACCCGTGCAAAGGACGGGTTTGATGCTAGTATTAAACAAATTTTTTGCGATATCGTATGCAGATTTTTGCAAAAATATTTCTATATCCGATAGTATCGCATTCTAGGGTATTGATTCAACGTCGGAACATCCCTTTGGACCCCACTACACGGACATGCATACCAGGGAACGGAGCACATGTGATGACGTCACTGCCATGTGGGCCATGTGTTGGCTCTCGTAGCGGCCGAAAACATGACATCACCCTCCTCGCCGTCACGTCGCTGCAACGGTTTATAACGTGGATAGTAGCCTACCCCAACAGCCTATAATGAGATGTCGGAGACTGGCCCTTACACCTGTAAGGGTATGGTATTTGACCAACGTACGTATTTGGGGTATCGGACGTTTGACCTGTATACCTGTGGGGTGTCGGACGTTTGACCTGTATACCTGTGGGGTATCGGACGTTTGACCTGTATACCTGTGGGGTATCGGACGTTTGACCTGTATACCTGTGGGGTGTCGGACGTTTGACCTGTATACCTGTGGGGTATCGGACGTTTGACCTGTATACCTGTGGGGTGTCGGAACGATGACCAGATATACCTGTGGGGTGTCGGACGTTTGACCTGTATACTCTGTGTGGGTTGTCGACGTTTGACCTCTATACCTGTTGGGGTGGTCGGAACGTTTGACCTGTATACCTGTGGGGTGTCGGACGTTTGACCTGTATACTTGTGGGGTGGTCGGACGTTTTGACCTGTATAACTGTGGGGTATCGGACGTTTGACCTGTATACCTGTGGGGTGTCGGACGTTTGACCTGTATACCTGTGGGGTATCGGACGTTTGACCTTTATACCTGTGGGGTGTCGGACGTTTGACCTGTATACCTGTGGGGTGTCGGACGTTTGACCTGTATACCTGTGGGGTATCGGACGTTTGACCTGTATACCTGTGGGGTGTCGGACGTTTGACCTGTATACCTGTGGGGTGTCGGACGTTTGACCTGTATACCTGTGGGGTATACGTTTGACCTGTGTCGGGTGTCGGACGTTTGACCTGTATACCTGTGGGGTATCGGACGTTTGACCTGTATACCTGTGGGGTGTCGGACGTTTGACCTGTATACCTGTGGGGTGTCGGACGTTTGACCTGTATACCTGTGGGGTGTCGGACGTTTGACCTGTATACCTGTGGGGTGTCGGACGTTTGACCTGTATACCTGTGGGGTGTCGGACGTTTGACCTGTATACCTGTGGACCTGTGGGGTCGGACGTTTGACCTGTATACCTGTGGGGTGTCGGACGTTTGACCTGTATACCTGTGGGGTGTCGGACGTTTGACCTGTATACCTGTGGGTATCGATTGACCTGTATACCTGTGGGATGTCGGACGTTTGACCTGTATACCTGTGGGGTGTCGGACGTTTGACCTGTATACCTGTGGGGTATCGGACGTTTGACCTGTATACCTGTGGGGTGTCGGACGTTTGACCTGTATACCTGTGGGGTGTCGGACGTTTGACCTGTATACCTGTGGGGTGTCGGACGTTTGACCTGTATACCTGTGGGGTGTCGGACGTTTGACCTGTATACCTGTGGGGTGTCGGACGTTTGACCTGTATACCTGTGGGGTGTCGGACGTTTGACCTGTATAAGTGATCAGTTTGACCTGTATACATTATCGATTTGACCTGTATACCTGTTGTCACGTTTGACCTGTATACCTGTTATTGACGTTTACCTGTATACCTGTATGTCATGTTGACCATACCTGTTGTACGTTTGACCTGTAAATATTCGTTTCACTTGTATGTCTGTTGGGGTTTGCAGTTTGACCTGTATACCTGTAGGGCATCCGCACTCCTACAAGGTGCGCAAGGTGCAAGGTGCTACAAGGTGGTGGAATGCGCGTGTTTGGGGTGTTCTGTAGCCTGTAGCGCAGAGTGCTTCCGGGAGGTCCACGATATATGACCTTGAAAGCACCAAGAGCCGCAGTTCTGTGGTCAGCACTCTGTTCTCCCAAGGATATGCGATGTAAGCACTTCATGCAATTTGGTCTGAAAATACTGATACGATTTTAATCCAAGTTATTGAAGTATTGTCAAGCCAAAAATATTTAAATCTCATTTTTGAAGCTTATAATATTTGCCCACTCCTGCACCAAACTCAATTGATATACTCCTACCGTTTGCCGATATTTGAACAAAAATTTAGAAAATCAACGCTTTTTGTAAAATTTTAAGTACGGCATGTGAAAACTGCATCTTACTACTAAATTTATACCAGTTTAGTCTGGGATTAAAACTTAATGTAGTTGTACTATAACTTATATAGATATATTTTTATGTGACTTTAACATTTTCATTAACGCATAGAGAACAGACAATAGACAGAGAGGTCAGCATTCCGCGCAGGGGTCATCGCCTGACACCGCGCGGTTCGGTTTCAGCTATCAGCAATTTTGTAGAGCACTCATCACGGTCTTATTTAGTATGAAATGTCATCGTTGAGTATGCTCTAACAACCTCAGGGATATTCCTGAGGCCAATTCGTTCATAAAATGTAGCCAGCTTTATAACACAGTTTTATAAATTCCAATCTAAGGATGATGATGGTGTTTTTTCCAAGTCCACTGCTTGTATTCATTGGTGATTCTTAAATTCAATCCAGTCAGTATACAAACTTTCTGGGTCTTCTTATTGACTCACGCTTCAATATCTCTTTTCATATTGATAAGGTTGTCAAAAAATTAACCAGCTGCATTTTTGTACATCGTCGCCTTGTGACTTTCTCTAATAGGAGGATTCTTTTGTTCGCGTACTATGTTTTTTTATCCCCACATAGTTTATGCTTTGGTCATCTGGGGATCTGAAACAGAGAAACATAATCAGGAGTTTTGATGTCAAAAGAAAGCTCTCCGTATAATTTTCGGCACGAAGAAAAGGGATTCTTGCAGGAGGTTCTTCGTCAGGAATCGAATTCAAACGTTCTCTTTATATATTTTACATATATTTGTTTACTCTGAGATATATTTCAGAGTGGTCATAAAGTTGAGTTTACAGCTTTCGAAATAATTTCTACCTTCCCATTCCCTGACAGAGGACTTCTCTTTTTTTAAACAAACATTCAACTCTGCCATTAGTGTTACAGTGCACTACTATTAAACTTGAAAAGGGAACCAGATTGGGTCAAATTCAGGAATAAATTAAAATACTTTCTTCTGGATAAGGAGTATTTCACTAATGTCAATAATTTATTTAATTATTTTACCAATTACTTTGAAATTCAGGTTGTATTCAAGCGAACTAACACAACTTACCTAAGCTTTGTCAATGCTGTGTGTATTTGTATGACATTTTGAATTTGTATTTGAATTTATGTAATCATCAGTGCTTTAGGGGCCTACGTCTGTCAGCTTACTTACAAGCTCCTTCCGGATATCCAGCGGTCTACCAACCAAAAGTAATTGTTTTCAGGTTTATATAACATCTTACATCATATTTAAACTTTCCAAAAGTCCTCAGTTTTTTTACGTTTGTCTTTCAGTTTGTTTTGTTTGTTTTGTTGTGTTTTACGACTCAGTGAGAAACTAAAGACTTTCGGTTGATTTAAATTTGATATTTCTGTTTTAAATGAACGCCAGAAACAGTTGTTTAAAAGGTAAGGTAGAAGGAACTTTTTATGATATATTCCTGTTTTTGACTTAATGTCAACCATTTTTTTTAAATTTCGTTTTCGTTTTTGGCAAATTCCCAGAGGTATATTCAACGTTGATTGTTTTTTATAGATTTTACTTAGCACATCCTCATTATCGTCCAATTATATAATTTCCTCTATGCCCTGATAAAATCCTCGATATGAAGTTGAATTTCTTTCAACAGTAACCTAGATTTAAAGAAGTTTCATACGTCTATTTGGTAGACTGCGAGTGTCTAAACGTTGAAGGAGAGGAATCATGCCACTTATGATCCTCTATCACCTATTCACGCCTTCTAAAACAGCTGTGCGGTATGATGGTGTATTGATCATATATGACGTGTGCAAAGATGTTTGCACAGTGTGATTGTAATGTCATTAATGGAGGAACTACGTAGCGTCTGCTAAATAGTATTTTTATGATATACAGTATTGAGTGTCAGAAACATCTCAAGATCTTCGTATGTTATTTAGACTATTATTTCGGACATTTACCATCACGTTTAGTCAACCAAAGTATTACAACGTTTACAGTGTGTTTGGGGATCTGTAATCTGATTCTGTCAAAAGATTGCCGTCAAAACAAAAATATAAGATAATAAATAAAACCGCCGTAATGTAAAGGGAAGCTACATTATGTAAATTATATTTTATTGTGTCGCATGATGATGATTCACTGCGATGGATGAAGAGCTTACAGGTCGGAATTCCATATGACTTTAAATGTTTTCTCTGACATAGGCGGAAAGGTTCTCCAACCAACTTCAAGTCACGTGGGGCGGGGCCTAAACCCACTTTGGTTTTAGTCTGCAACTGGGAAATTACCCCATTACATAATAAAAAAAATAATAATAAAAAGTATCTCTATATTTAGAGCGTTTTCAACAAACAAAATTAGTTAACAAAAAACGTCATAACAAATACAGTGTAGAGAAAGTGACTATAAAGAATAACTAACATCTGTAACTCCATAGGAAAGTAAACCAAATTACAAAACTAACAAAATAAAATTCTCTAACAACATAAGTTATTCAACGAATGCTTCTTTATTTCATTGACTGTCTTATCACCGAAACTGCTCAAGAGTGACAAGAAACATTTATTGTATACGTCTGGGGAAAAGTACGAAAAACCCTTCCGGTCGCACTCCAGCCGCACGCAAGACTGGAGTGCCTCAAGCATCTCCAGCACTGACTGCGTCTTGTCTCGTAGGCTGAGAACAGATCTCGGAGCGGAATTTAATTTTCCCTCAGATATCCAAGCCTGTTGGATGTCATGATTCTGTGGACCATGGCCGTACGAAGAACGCAGACGTCAGATATAGATAACATACTAAATTCAGACGCGCACATGAAACACGGTCATATTTTCTACGCCCACAGACAAACTTGTGAGGCCTAGATATATTCTTGACTCTCTGTGCATACTCCACATGTTTCCTGCAGTAATAACATTACCAAATACAGGAAGACAATAACAAACGTAAAAAATACCAAAGTCCGGACAAGTTGAAGTTTAGCCTCCTGAGGGAACATATTTTTATGCCTGTTCAACACTCTTAAAGAGAAAATAAACGGTATCAATGGACTGACACATACTTTCTCCCTTAAGTCAATTGAAAAAAGAAAATCTGTAATAAAACTATTCTTCAAAGTTTATCTAAATATCATTTAATAAGTTATTGTTTCAAAAATAATCATCCCATTTCTTAAAATAAAAACAAGAGAGACAAAGTTAAATTAATTGTTAAAATTGTATGGGGGGAAACTCCCCCCCCCGGTAATACTAAGATTTTTGAGTTGGTTCTGTTGGGTGATTTGACCTTACACTTCATACCAAGTTTCATGGAAAACAGTTAAAAAATAAGGAAGAAATTGATATTTTAATATTCTCCTTAAGAATAACATTGAACGCTTTCGGAAAACGTACTGTGTTTATCATGGACAGTAAATTTAACTTTTCTCTGGAACCGTTAGTCGTAGACAAATAATTCAAAATACTAGTTTGTTTAGTTTTTTAAGCAGGTTTTAATGGTGACGTCAAATTATACTTTACTTTTGTTTTCACTGAAAATTTAAAAAATTGATTTTGAACCGTCATTTTTACAGACATGCGGGTGGTGTAAAATTATTTAGTACTCTGTGCACTATAAACTATAAAATTATAATCAAAATCGTTAGAGCCGTTTTTGAGAAATTTGGATTTTTCACGTTTTTTACGGGTTTTTAGGGGTGAACTAGGTACCCTTAAAAATAAAAAATTCAAAAAAATGAAAAAAACACTTAGAGATACCGTGAATATATACATACATGCCAAATTTCATCTAAATCGGACCAACGGGGTAGGCTGTGGCACTGTACACATCCAGACACACACACACACACACACAGACACACGGACGAACAGACATCACCTCCAAACCCACTTTTTTGGATTCAGGGGACCCCAAAACGGATATATCCACCCTCAACTCAAATTCGAAAATTTTGACGAAAACAATACTTTCTCCATATACTACGTATAAAGGGAGAAAGTAAAACAGCTTTCATGTATACGACACTCACATGTCTGTAAAATTTAACCCATTATCGAATAATGTCCCAAGTAATTTGGCCGAGTCGACTGCCTTCAAAGCTTTCCCTCCAATAGCTACTCAAGTGGACTGTGAGGAAGGCAAGCATTACCTTTGAAATCTAGCAAGACACACTTGTCCATGTTAAGCATATTCCCATGCTCCACAGTACACTATTATATCCACATTTTAGTATAACAAGCCCCCCCCCGGAATATTTGACCCCAGACCAGTAACCCACCCCCATCACATGAGGGAGAAACGTAAGCTGTCCGGCAGCATCTGTCACGCGCTTCTCATCAGATCCGCTTATCCTGTATTGTGTTGCGATCGATATAACGTGTAAACAAATTGTTACAAGGAACATTTTAATTGGTGTGGCCGCATTGTCAAACAGTATGCAGGGCTTGTAATAGACTATTTTTTACACTTTGTTACATTTTTGGTATTAGTTATTTTCTGAAATAATAGGGAAATTTTCGTTTCTGTTATACAGAAGTGGAAAGTCTGCGGTTATCGGAAAGCGGTGTTCAGTTTTCTGTTTATTACAGATTGTAGTTTAGGTCAAACTAGCCAGTTTCAACCATTAATTGATTCATTCAGTAGCTTTTCTGGCTAGTTAAGCCAACTTAGAGGTAGTGAATCGTTATTAGACTATAATATTTTGTAACTCTCCCATTATCCGTGTTAAATTTCAATAAAACGCCGATATTTGACATTTTTTGCAAGTTTTGATTTATTCAAGGCTATGTTACAAGCCCTGGGTATGAAGTACTGTACTAGGTAAGGGAGTCAGGGAATGTAGGAATTTGGATATTTATGAAAACAAGTAAAATCTTTTAACACAGAGCCACATAACAATCAAACATTTTTTATGTTACCAAATTATTTTCAAAATACAAAATAAATTGCAACCTTTTTAATCCCTAGATTGAAGTAGTTTAAGCGTGTAATGTTAATATATTGAAATACTTAATAATATATTCAGTATAGGGTATGTTCGCGGCCGGAAAAGTAAACCTGTGACGTCAGAATGACGTAGGAGATTTTTTTATATACTCCCGGAAACGTACCACATTTCCGGCACCAGACCTACCTGAAAAGGAAAAAATTGCATTATTGTTGGGCCTAGGCATTTTTCTGACTGCCGCAGCGGCTTGGACGAGGCATGACAGCATGGCGACATATTGGATCAGCCTCTCGTGTTATACAACGTTTCCCACTAGTCAGGCTTCCTGATTATATTTAAACTGCTCATTTTGATTGATTTTAAATCGATTTTCCTCAATCTACAGCCATTAACAGCATGGCTTTACGTTTGAAAATTAAAATTAGTATATTCAACATAATGAATATGAAAATGTGAAATTCCGTACAGTTAAGTCTCTGTTACAGCCTGAGTTGATTGGCAACTCTAATAAAATTTATAGGTTACTAAGTAAAATATTAATTTTTCTTACCCTACATAAAATTAACATTGGAGTCCGAAAATACAATGTACTGTGTTTAGTTTTTTAATATCTCGGTAACCATTGGAGATAAAGCAAAACTTCAAAGTATTAGATTGTATAGTTTTTAAGATGATTCTAATGATATCAGTAAAAACCCCAATTTTGGGGTACAACCTCCCACTCCAAACTACCCGTTTTTATTGACGAATATATCTGGATTTTCAACTCATCAAATTAAATGTAGAAATACACATATATATATATATATACCAAATTTGGTCTCGATCGGGGATTTTTACGAGAGTTATCGTGTTAATGGACACATACACATAAATTTTAACGAATATTTTGTTTGGCCTCCAGGCACCTCAAAACGAAAAAGTATCATGGTCCCGGATTTAAGTCTTGCCATGAGAGCTACGGTATAGCTTCTTCGTATTGTATTTTTTCAGGAATAATTGAATTTTTAATACCTTTTAACGTTTTTTCCTATACTTTCTTTGAATTACATTCACTTCTCTCGCCACTATGAAATATATTCACAATCACTAGGTATTTTCCAGTTTGCTCAAGGTGCAAGGGATTTTAAAGAACGTACAAGGTAGTAGGCTATCCTATCCCATCGTCGCGCTTCCTTGGACGGCCTGTCCCATGGAGGGGGAGAAAGGTCCGGAAGAATTAATTCGCGACGTGTCTTTGGTGTCAATGGCTCGGGCCTGGCCGGAAGTCTTGTTCAACCGAACCGGAACTTGGGGAAACGCTGCGGAATGCCGACTGAAGAGCCTCGAGGTATTCGTTTCAAAGTACAGTAATAATTTACTATTTTATTCCTTTTAAAGATTGCTTTGAAAGATTCTAAATAAAAAACTGTGAAATAATTTCAACTAACATAAAAATCATCATACTTCATAAATATCTAGCGGCATAGTAAAAATTTCTGAAGAGTACCCCCGCCATCTTGTGTTTTAGTACCTTAAGAACCTAAATATTCTCCAGAGTAAATTTCGTAAAAAACATGTATATATTTAAACACAAATTATTGGTTTATTACACATACTTGAATTGATGACAAATGGTTTGAAGTTAGAAATCAGAACGTGTTTATCAAAAATATATAAATCAGCGATCTATCTAATTAAAACTTTAATGAATAGAAAGTGTTATTAATATTTTTTTAAGAAATAATATTTAGTAAATGGAATAATTGTGAAATTTTAATGACATAGATCACCAGACATTATATCATACCCCCGATTCAAATCCCTTTTAATATGACACTAGTTACAAAATTCTCTGCTATGTCTGCAACTACGTTATGTCAATATTTTGTAACATTACTTTTAACATTTAACATTATTCTTATAGGAAGTCAGTAAAAAAGCACACAGATACTGCAGACTCCTGAACTCTCCATTCTACCCCATTACCAGTATTTGTAACTATGAATTAAACCTTAAAGAATATTTTAGGTTATAATCTTTCAATGACGGTGAAATGAAAAAAACTATTGTACTTACAATGTTTGGCGGAAAATCGCCGGTCTGCTGTCAGCGCCACTGGGGGCGACATCAGCTGTTGTAGGCGCCCACGCGCCATTGTGTGTAAATGTCACATTACCTACGTGACCACGCTCTTTGTGTATTCAAAGTGGCAAGAATAGTACCCGGTCTCTTCAGATATGGGAGGAGTACAATGTCGCAAGGATAGTCGCCAGTATCCTCGGATATGTGAGGAGTACAATGTCGCAAGGATAGTCGCCAGTATACTCGGATATGTGAGGAGTACAATGTCGCTAGGAAAGTCCCCTGTACCCTTAGATGTGGGAGGAGTACAATGTCGCTAGGAAAGTCCCCTGTACCCTTAGATGTGGGAGGAGTACAATGTCGCAAGGATAGTCGCCAGTATCCTCGGATATGTGAGGAGTACAATGTCGCTAGGAAAGTCCCCTGTACCCTTAGATGTGGGAGGAGTACAATGTCGCTAGGAAAGTCCCCTGTACCCTTAGATGTGGGAGGAGTACAATGTCGCTAGGAAAGTCCCCTGTACCCTTAGATGTGGGAGGAGTACAATGTCGCTAGGAAAGTCCCCTGTACCCTTAGATGTGGGAGGAGTACAATGTCGCTAGGAAAGTCCCCTGTACCCTTAGATGTGGGAGGAGTACAATGTCGCTAGGAAAGTCCCCTGTACCCTTAGATGTGGGAGGAGTACAATGTCGCTAGGAAAGTCCCCTGTACCCTTAGATGTGGGAGGAGTACAATGTCGCTAGGAAAGTCCCCTGTACCCTTAGATGTGGGAGGAGTACAATGTCGCTAGGAAAGTCCCCTGTACCCTTAGATGTGGGAGGAGTACAATGTCGCTAGGAAAGTCCCCTGTACCCTTAGATGTGGGAGGAGTACAATGTCGCTAGGAAAGTCCCCTGTACCCTTAGATGTGGGAGGAGTACAATGTCGCTAGGAAAGTCCCCTGTACCCTTAGATGTGGGAGGAGTACAATGTCGCTAGGAAAGTCCCCTGTACCCTTAGATGTGGGAGGAGTACAATGTCGCTAGGAAAGTCCCCTGTACCCTTAGATGTGGGAGGAGTACAATGTCACTAGGAAAGTCCCCTGTACCCTTAGATGTGGGAGGAGTACAATGTCACTAGGAAAGTCCCCTGTACCCTTAGATGTGGGAGGAATACAATGTCGCTAGGAAAGTCCCCTGTACCCTTAGATGTGGGAGGAGTACAATGTCACTAGGATAGTCCCCAGTATCCTGAGATATGTTATGAATACAATGTTTTGAATAGTTTACGTTATACTCCGATATGGGAGGGTTAAAAAAATTATGGGAGGATAGCCGTCCAATCAATTTCTACGACAAGTCATGCCAATGTACAAGCTGCAACAGTCGTCCCAACTCTATAAAATCATCATTTAATGAGTGAAGACGTTCCAAAGTAGTTCTCTTTTGCATAAGTTTCCATCTAATAGAATAATCTCGCTTCTACAAAATCACAAAAAATATCGCGCAGACAATTAGACTTTGAAACAATTTCAATAGCTATTACTTACTCAAATTTAATGATTTCCTAGTAATAAACTTAAATTAGCTTTCTGGTACTGTATTTCTATTTACTGTGGATTATTACATTGTACAGTATATATATTTTTTTATAAATTAGTCCACCATATTTTGTTGTAACACACAAGTAATTGAATTATTTATTGCATTGGCAGCAAGCACTAATCGGCGTGTTGCACATGATCTTTCTATTATAAGATAACAGCTCTTCAAATCCCCCTTTTTACTATTTTAATTTTGCTCAGTATAGACTGTTGACCTTTAAATTAAAACTGGATAAAAATCAAACTATCTAGCCACCTGGATAAAAGCCAGTCAGGTTTGATTCCAAAAACTAAAAACAACGAGAATGGCTTGGAATCGTCTTCAAACTAAAAAAAATACGATGGTTTTGTCTCAGGACTGTTTCCCACGTAAAATACCAAACTGACACACGGGAAATCCCGAACAACACCCTCCTCAGCATCCCAGGGACAATCGATATTGTTGCCGGGGTGATCCCCCCCTCCCCCCACCCGACCGACATGCATCTCCTTGACTGAGGTCAGTGAAGACTAATAGCTGTTTAGGTGAATCCAAGTGATACAGTACCACAGTAGCGTATAAAGTTTTATGCTTTATGTTACGTCACTGTAAACCCACTCATTGTTATATTACTTTCGCACTATTATCTACTACCGGTACTAATACACGTCTATCGTGCTTTATTTAAAACATTTATTTATTGCATTAAATCAGCAATTAAATAGTTTGTTGATAATTGTTGTGTTGCCTATAAGCAAACGCTTTTTGGGAATTCGGTCCAACCCAAAATGGGCTTCTGGGATTTTTTTCTCAAAACCTCAACTCCTCATCCATTACCATGAGCCTAGGGCCTGTTCGGTGAATTAAGGACCGTAGCGGGGTGTGTCACTTAAGGTAGCCAGAGGTGACAGCTCATGATCTGTGTTGCCGTCCACTGGTTTCGATCCAGCAACGTTTGACTTATTGTGCCAGAGCGTTGCCCTTGAGCTACCGTTCTATTAAACCACGTGCTCTTCACGACTCTTCGTGAGTCCAACACCAAGCTAGCAAGACACCCCAATGGTCCTTTAATATTGAACTAACCTGACCTAATTCAATAGAATATAATTTTGTAATGGTCTAGTCATTTTACGTTTTAAGTTATAAAACCTCTTCACTGTCCGTCATCAGTGATTTTATTGGTAATCATTTAACTTCAAAGAAATTATAAATATTATTTCTCTTGTCTGCGTCATCAGTATTTACCTTTTGCAGACGATTGTGGCGCGATCTTCTAGTCTTGTTCGTGACTAAGGCTGACATGTTCCTTCGTCAGGGCTGTTAATTAATAGCCCAAAAGTCAATGTCATCTAAGGTACCTACAGTGTAACATCGGATCCAGGCCACCTTTGCCTCAGAATTACGAACTGGTGTAATTTTGATGATGGTCTTTGCGGATGTACTATTGTAGTATTCAATAGTGCGGATGACAATACACACTATTTAATATATTTTATTGGACTTTTCCAACGTGTGTGTCTTTTAACTAAACAACGTTTTTTGAGGAGAGAAACACCTTCCGTTTTCAAGTGATTGCCTAATAATTTACATTATAAATTATAAGTGTAAGTTACATATATTAGTTATACCATGTTGTCAATTATAATATACTTATCTATCATGCACAATACAAAACGGTAGTTCTCAGAAGTGCTCAAACTCTCGTTCTGAGCGCACGCTATCTTGTGTCGCCCCGCTAGCTCGGAGGCGGAGTATTTTTGTTATTTGTTGCGTTATCAATATAGTTTTCTGTATTGTGCATGATAGATAAGTATAGTATTATTGACAACATGATATAATTCATATCTGTAATTTAAACTTTCAATTTGTAATGTAAATTATTAGGTAATCACTTGAAAACGGAGGAGTTTCTCTACCTCCAAAAACGTCGTGTAGTTAAAATACAGACAATATGTTGAATAGTTAATAACCCACGCCATTATGAATTTCAAAAATTCTGTTAATCCACACCAGATAGTATCACATCCATAAACCAACGCACATAACTATCCACAACTCGTGACTTTTAAGTAGCTGGATTACAGGACACGCCACTTGCTCCAATGCTCCTCTATGCTCCAACGCTGTGTTTGTGTTTGGGCTCAGTTGGGTTGGGTTGGAACAGGACTCCCACACAGTGAGCCGTCACAGCGTCTTGGGAGGTTCCCGATTCCCAAGCGAACTTCTACCTATTTTTTGATAACATTTGGCAGTTGTGTATCTCAAGAGACCTAACAACGATGAAAATACTTGATTGATGATTTGGTGAAGAATATTTTTTTATTTTTGATAACAAATATGTGTATTTTATAAATTTAAATTTTGTAAAAACTACTCACTCAAAATTAATCATTTTTGTATAAAATTGTAGGTATTTAGGTAAACTAAAAATTCTTGTATTTTCATCATTGTTTTTTAATGAAGTAAACAAATTTGATTAAAAAATGTAATAAAAATATACAAAATATTTTTTAATATTTAATTTACAGAAAACCAATAGTACAATAACATTCAAAATAGCCTGGGAGAAATCTTTTACTATATCACTGTTACGTAATCAGCACCAAAAACTTCATCCACTAAACTTCAACGGTTCTCTCGGAATATCAATTTTAAGCCCAGAAAACATTGGAAAAATCAACTTTCGTATAATCGTCACTTCGCGCTGTGAGATTAAGGTGGATTTATATGTAAAAAGGTTTGGGGGATACTTAAAATACGCTACTAAAAATTAAGCCCCATAGTTGAAGTTTCTTATTTATTTATATTCTTATTTCGAATAAAATACAGTATATATTTAGAGGGAAATATTTTTTTCTCAATTATTATCCATTTACGAGTAGCGAATCGCCTTAAATATAAATTCTAAGGTAATCCCTTGAAAATGGTTGGGATTTCTCCACCTCGAAGAACGTTGTATGCTTAATACACAGACGTGTTGGAAAATTCATAACAATATATGTGTCAACAGTAGGATACGCCGACTTATTGCTCCTGTATCCATCACCCTTCCGCGGTGGACGTGGGACGTGGGACATGGGACGGTAGGCCTTCTTGCAGACTGCCAAGGATAACCAGCGTCTCTCTGAGTGGCAGATCTGTGTGGGCGGATCCAAGAGTCAAGAGTCAAGGGTCAAGATCGTTTATTGTCATAGGACTGATTTACAGCATTGACAATTGTCATACATACAGGAAAATAAATATTCTCTAACTAAACAATATTTGTATCAGCTAAAAAGTCCTGCACACTGTAGTACTCTCTGCTGACAAGAAATGTTCGCAATCTGCTTCTAAACCTTTTGATGTCTGTATCTTTTCTTATTGATAAGGGCAATTTGTTATAAAACTTGATTATGTTAAAAAAAGTTGTCTTGTGCTTAGGGATGGCTAGTGTACAGTTATTGTTCCTAAGATTATAATGATTGGAATTACGAAAGGGAAAAAGATGTTTATTTCTAATAAAAAAAGAAAGGCATTCATAAATGTATAAACTTGAAAAAGTGAGAAGATTAATTTGGAAAATATACCCCGACAAGATTCAGATTTCTTTAGACCAACCCAAACGAATTGCTTTTTTCTGAAGGCAAAAATTGAATTTGTTTTTGTCGACTCAGAAACATATTACTATTATGCTTATATGGGGATAGAAGCATGTAGCTGTCATAAGAACATCAGAATCAAAAATTTTGAATTCTACGGAGGATGAAAATACTGCTGTTGAGCTTACGCCTAACATTGAAAATGTGCTCTGAAAAATTGAGTCTGCAGTCTACAGTCAAGCCAAGAAAACGGGTATGATCACATGAATCAACTACCGGTAAATCTTCACCAAGGAGGAAACAAGAGTTTTCTGATTTTTTCAGGTTAAAATCAATGAAGCTCGTCTTATCAACATTTATTCTGAGATTGTTATCAAGCAACCACTGTTTAAGAACCGTAACTTACGTAACACCGCCGCTATACACGGAAGCTTCACTTTCCCCGTTCTGCAGTTTCCGCACTGCAGGGATGTAGGTGTCGTTGTAATCCGCATATTATATGTAAAGGTCGGTTGACTTGTCAAGGGTCGGAGATAGTGCAATCCGCGGGTTATCCAGTAGGGGCAGCTCTGCGCACGAGGCGAAAACAGAAAACTGTATAAAAACTTCAGAAAAAATCTCCTTCAGAACCTTTTATCACCTCGAGGTGCGCCACATCAGGTATCCAATGTTTTTGTAGCTGGCGGATTTACTAATTGACCGAATACAGTTTTGATTGTTAAGTTTTATATAGATAATTAATTGAAGAGGTAGGGCCTACTTACTGTGTTAAATTTTAAGTATATGAACAAACCATTATTTGATGTTAGATTCTGGATTTATATGGATGGGAAAGGTAGGAGATGGTTAGTAGGCCTAAACATAATTAATTCTAGGAGAAAACATTGTCACTAAGATAACTTGGATAAATAGGTGTGTATTCAGCCTTAATATCAATGACACATGGCACCGATAGATAATATAAGTATTATGTTAACCACCCCCCGGGACGGTAGCTCAAGAGTAAAGCGCTGCCCAAGAAGTTAGGTTATGGATCTGCCGGGACTCCTGCAATCATGACAAGGCTAGCCTGTGACTCGCCGCTACGGTACCTCGCTGTCAATTCCTCTACAAGCACTAGGCCTATGTGACTCACGCCGCTACGGTACCTCGCTGTCTTTAATTCCCTCTACAAGCACTAGGCCTATGTGACTCACGCCGCTACGGTACCTCGCTGTCTTTAATTCCCTCTACAAGCACTAGGCCTATGTGACTCACGCCGCTACGGTACCTCGCTGTCTTTAATTCCCTCTACAAGCACTAGGCCTATGTGACTCACGCCGCTACGGTACCTCGCTGTCTTTAATTCCCTCTACAAGCACTAGGCCTATGTGACTCATGCCACTATGGTACCTCGATGTCTTAAATTCACTGCACAGGCCCTAGGTTAGGTATATTCATATTCATGTGAAACCTTTTAAACCGTGAAAAGGATGTGTGGAACATGTGAAAACCTTTAACCGGTGCCACCGGTTATTGCGGCTAAACACAACCTTAACGGAAAAAATTAACTTCATCTATCTCAAGTTACGTTACCGCTGCTCGCTCACTGCCGCCGACTATAGGCAGACAAAGCACTTCTCTCGGTGTTTATCCCTCCATGTTTGTTTATAGCAGTCTCGCCAACTGTTGAAAAGTGATGAAGTGCTGGCTTTTCTCAACGTATATATGTACCGGATGATCGGGAATCTCATAAAGAAGGAAACGAATACACATTTCGTTTTCACATACATTTCAACCTCAGTACTGATTATTTTTGCGATAGATTTTTCTCTTATAATTCTGTGAATATATTTACATCCCTTACCACCACTTGGTGTTTTATATAGCATTCGATTGTGAGTTTAATAACCATGCCGAAGAGTATCAATTCGCATTGTCACTTACTCTTAACTAAGCAGATTAATACATTCTACATAACTTATTCAATTACAAAGTAGTCAGGTTTTATACCTTAGTTTTAAGAACATTATTTTACTATAATGTTCCGTTTAAAAAATTACTGATCATTTTATCCTTTACTGTTTTTTGGATATCAGTATCAGTAAAACCAGATTCACATCACAGGGCACGAGGACATGTTTTTTTAAGTACTAAGCCTTATGAGAGGACTAAGCTTAAGATAAGAGTATCACACATTGATATCGCAACAAAACGCTTTATTTAAAGCATCACAATACATCACATCACTAATACATCACAGTACATCACATTACTAATACATCACAGTAATGAAATATATTCATTACAGCTTAATAATAAAATACAATCTTACTATATACAGACTCATAAATGCGGTGATTTGATTTCGCCGCATTAAGGAGTCTGCGACGCCTCTGTAATTACAGAAGCTGTATGCCTAATGTGTTCAAGAGGCATTTATAGGTTATGTTTGAAAATACGAACAAATTGGTAATCTGCACCTAGCGTTCCGATTGGTTCAAATTTTTAACGCTCTACTGTACTGTATAGTGTATAGCCAGTAGCCAATAGCGTGAGAGGGAAGGGTAACGCAGCTGTTGTCCTATTGTGCTGGAAGATTACTTCCAGGAACCTCATTATTGAATAATTTGTTGACTGTTACACCCTTGAGCCCAAGAGCTTCCGTTACAAGCGCGTCCGTTATACGCATGCCCGGAGAAAAGTTAAGTTTAGGATTAAATATAAAAATAAGGAAGCGTGTGGGTCGCAAAAACAAAAACACCCCCGTAGCAGCCGACCTGCGTACTCAGCGAGTAAACAACGAATTACAAACTGAGCTTTATCGTGGTTCAAGCCACATATCAAACGATATACTGTAAATAAGGAAATGAATCAGGTTTATAAATAAGGAAGTTATGCCAATTTGCGTATACACTACTTGGTGAGAATAACATGGGAAATGAGTTAGTAGATTTGATGCCAAGAGATATTTAAAATTTAACTAGGGCTTATTGAGATATATTAGAATATCTAAACTAGATGAATCTACAGAGTGTTCCGTAACTCTGTGAACAAATGCATATAGCGTTATTGCCTAGGTCAAGAAGAACGCATTTACCATATAAATGAATATGAGTCTATTGTACCTATTTTCCGATTCGACTGACAACAGTGTTTTCTTACAAAAAGTCATATCCTTAGTAATTATGAACGAAATTCAACAAAACTTTAGCTACCACGGCTATTTTTATAAAATAAATATTGAGTTAAATAAATATATAGATATTATAGAATTATTGTTCCAAGACATTATCAATATTGGCGTTCTCAGTGGATACTTATCATTACAATAATCGAACAAATGGTTGCTTCGGAATATCTGGAATATTATTGGTTTTTATTAATAATGCAAAATGTTATTTAATAAAAAAGGGAATTACTTAGTTATTTTTTAATTTTTCTATCGTAAAAAATATTACTTGTTAACTATTGGGCATAATTGCTTGGTAATTATATTTTTCCGGAAAATAAAATAGCAGAATTGTTAATGTATTTCTTTAGATAACCAATTTACCTGTAATTTTTCACCTCAACCACCTTTTAACGAATCTTATAACCAGTAAGCATTGTTCTAATGGGGCTAAAACTAAATTTCACAACTAAGGATGACTCTTTAAGAGGAAAGAAACAATATAAAATTCTACCAACTGAATTATCTCTAAATGACAATTAACAACCTGATTATCAAAAACAGCTAACTATGGAACTTAAAAGGAAATCACCACTCATGGTTATGATTGGAGAGGTTTAGTTCACATCTTGCAGAGCAGAGCGATGACGTCACCTTCCATTTCGGTTACAATATTCGATCTTTGCCAACAGTTCGTTCACAACATTCGGATACCGAGTGAGTGATACGGTGGTCTCTCGTCTCCCACTGCACAATCAGAATCAAGTGTAACTAAAACCCCCAATAAATGAAATTATCGTGTTTAAAACTACCTCTTGATTTTGTGATTCCTTTGATTGGCATAAAAACGATGACTTTTAGGTACTCGTTGTTTGGTTCATACACATTTGAACGGAACTAAATACATGTCAGTATTAAATTGGGCCCTTATTAACCAAGGTTTTAAAACTAACCTAAGTACGGTTAACGTTCATTGAAATTTGGAAACTATGTCTATAAGCATATTATTGTAGCCTACTTGGTTCATACCACGATGTTTGCTCACTGAAAACTGAAAGAAGTTCAAGAGTTAGGTTAGGTTAAATATTAAATTGAATAAAAACTAATTTTCCCATAATCAACCCTAGCCAAACTAACTTACTATCTCAAGGTATTTGGCCTACCTTGAAATAATAAAAGGATTCAAATTTTGAAACCCATAAAATAACTTCCATTGTTTTTTTTTGGGGGGGGGGGTTAGTTAAGATCTTTTTGCCCTTTGGTTCGAGATTGCCAAAAATGTCAACACACCCTATATCTTTATATGTTGAGGATTTTATGAAGGAAGTTTTTTATGTTTAGGGGTTTAATGTTTTTAACTTAGGTAAGTGTAAAAACTTCCACATTTAGAAAAATCTTAGTCATAAAATTAGAACTCTCTTCTGCTTCCATGACTGAAGTTGGTTGTTCCATAACGAAAGTAGTTCGCTTCCTCTTCTCGATTCTCACGCAAAGCACAAACTAGCAGGGAGGGAACGAAGGAGGATCATCGGAAGTTTGAACTTAAAGAGTTAACGATTGTCTCGAAGACAAACTCGAATTTGTTTTCGATGTAGTCGATAGTAATCATGACGTCACTACTCTGCCTTGATAGATGTAAACTAATGCTCCCCATTATGATTGCTGCCGGAAAGTGTGTCATATGACACTACCAACATTTGGCGATAGAATCTGCGCTGGCGTGCTGTTGGCATTACTGTGGCACTGGCACAAGCCATCCGTCACGACCCAGGAACTACTTAAACGTGCTTAATTGACTGGAAACTTATCCTTCCATTTCCTTCCTAATATCAATGGGCGTGAGGCATGAACACTAACCCCTTCTCTGAGTTATTAAAACTGTTAGAGGCAGCTTGAACATGAATGTGTCTGCAATTCTGATCTCTTATTAGTTTGGCAGATGCTATTAGCACGTTACCGCACGTCCGTTCCACATGACAACAATATTTTTTTGGAAAATCGCGTTTTTAATAAAAACTAGTATCCAGGAGTATTAGAGGTTCATCGTTGGCCGAAATGGTTGAGATGTTTGAAATCGTATCACCCATCGGGTGATACCTCATTATAAAAGAAAATGAATAGGTTTTTATCTCAATCCAGTTCCAAGAAGTGTGATTTTTAAAATCTCTTTGAATCTCCTTTAGGTATGGAAGATACGGAAATTCGCTGAGGACACAGGTCTGCTGCGACGGGTGTTTTACATATTGTAAATAACATTAAAATAAATAACATTTTACTTCCGTTAGGCTTACAACAAGTAATACAAAGTCAGAATACAAAGCATGTACAAAGATATTTACAAGAGTTTTTATTACTGATATTACAATAGTTCCTAAAGTATTAATACTAATTAAACTATTGCTAGATATTATTCGTACAGTACAAATTTTACAATATTATTGGTTTTGAACTAAATCGATAGAATTCATCGAGGGAGTAAATGGAATGATTGACCTACCACCCGTACAGTTTTGGCTTGATCTTTTCAATATGGTTATCTACATTAATTCTCAAAAAGAAAATTTGTTGAAACATTTGGAACCTATTACATCATAACTTTTAAAGACTTAGTTAGTCGTTGAAAAGGTACATCAATGTGTTTTCTGTTTCTCGTATTGTACGAATGTATATTTTTCTTAATTGCTGATTAAAATTGATAAAACGAATTTTTCAGTAGTTGAATCAACTCAAAAAATCAAAAATTTTTGTAATTTTAGAGATATAAAAAGGTAGCATAACGACCTGTCTATCAATAATAAAATAAGTAACAGGTAGTAGACCTTGGTATATGTAATAAGTAAAGTAAGTTAGTTATATTTTCGAGAAACAATTTCAGTCTTGGGGGAAAAACGGTAAAAATTAATTGCTATCTCACTGTTATTATTTTAAATGTTATGATAAAACGTGGTATACAGACAGCATATAAAGTTAAAGTCTGCTTATGTTTTTTTAATGCATTTGTTGTTATTCCTTGTGAAAGCAAACTTACTTACTCATCTACCATGTTATTCTTACGAATAACTAAGTATATTAGTGTCATTTCATGAGCAACGTATTTATTATAAACATTTAACATCCTTATTTATAAAAATTTGGTAATTCCCATAACCTGCGACGAAGCTTAGTTGGTACACCATCTCAAGTAATTCTTCAATCAATAGTAATTCACTGAGTACGCAGGTCTACCGCTATGTGGATATTTTAGTTGGGGCTATATTTACAATACACGTCATGCGCCAGTGTCGCCAGTACGCCATGCACAAATCGAATGGGTCCATTACTGCCTGCCTATGTAGCAACAATAAAATTTTCGTATGACAAAAAACTTCCAACTAATAAATACTAATTTTAAAATTTTAATTTTCTTCTCAGGTGTACTTTTGTATGTTTCTAACACATTAGTGTGCTTAGTTCTCAAAAAAGTGTAAGTTTATTGTAGATAAAATAAAAATATGTACTTCAGTTCTTCACTTGAGCTTGGTAACTTCTTCCCTTAAGTTAAGAGGTTTTATCAGAAAATAATACACATTTTATACTTTAAGCCATAACGTGTTTTAAATCTGTGTAAATAACAAACTGTTATGACTCTAAAATTGTTTAGAAAAGTCTAAAAAAATCGTCTATCATCATTCATCTTTAGCAACCTGGTGGGAAGAAATGACACTGTACTTTGGCAGTTACTGACTTGAGCTTGAGACAGATTTTCTTCCTCATTTAAAACCAGGCTAATATTCGTTCTTTCGGTTGTTCTTGCCTCGATGTCCGCTATCAGAAATAGCCAAAATGGTAGTCTTAACTAAATTTCGAAAAAAATGTCACTTGGGCGGTTCTTGACTTGATCCATTCAATTGTGTTTCGCTATGTTCCATATCGGTTGGCTCCGCTCAGTATAACTGCTTGTATGTTGCTACTTATTAATTCAGAAATATTTTTATGTACTAATCGTATGTGTAAGCTTTTACTGAAGTTTGTGATAATTAGGTGTCTTACTGTTCAACATCGTCAGCTCGTCATTATCGTACTTTGTAAAAAGCTCTCTTAAACATCATAGTTTTAATACTGTCACTGAACCATTTTTTTAAATTATAAGAATTTTTCGAGAAAATATGACCGAAGACAGTTTCATAGATAAATATGCATTATTTGTAAAAATAACCTAGACATTTTTCAGTAACATTATGATTATTTTATCATGAAAACTAATTTTAGTTCCTTCCGCCAGTAGGTCCATAGAAAAACGGACATTACATGTACATAAATTTACCTAATGGGTAAAATGAGGTGAGGACAAGGATTTCCGTCGAACGTTGGCTATAACCATAGAGGAACGGATAGCTATGACCATGACGCTATCTCTCGGATCTGGAGATCAACTAGAAGCAAGAGCGTCTGCTAGCCATGTTGTAGAATCTTGCTTGATTCTTGGTATTCGTGTACTATACGTTGGTCTACAGGTATGATAGGCCACTCTATGCGCAAAGGAGTTGGTTTTACTCGTCATAACCAAGCTATTTAACTCCTAGTTACTATTTTTATAATTTCTAATTCTATTGTCCTGTTCAATCTAATTTTTACCATCCATGCGTGCTCAGTAAATGCTCTGTACTATCTTGCACTCATGTAAAAAATTATTCTCTTACTTAATTTAATGTATTAGTTGATACCATCTGTTGAATAAAAAAATAATAGGATGTCCCGAATATTAGCTGTATGTATACGAATCCACTGATTTTCACCGATATGCATAGTTTGATGCTGATGTCAAACATTTCCTCATGCAAAGACTTATTATCTAATGGGCGATGGTTATTGTACACAAAACAGTCTTTTTATTACGTTGAGGTGTCAAAACCAGTGTTGCTGATGTCCTGATATTTTTGGAATGGAAAATATGAGTTGATGTGATCTTCCGCCGCCGCTAATCAAATAAAAATTATGAGATATGATAGAGGCAATACAATAAGTCCCCACTATGCTATAAAACTGGATTTTCAATGAACGTTGGAATTGTTCAAATACACTTAGTTTCAAAATCCGTCTTGGAAAATTTTGCCACAGGAAAAGATTAATTTTATTTTAGTTTGAGTTTTCATTTGTATCAAATCACAGAGGAAATGAAATACAGTAGTATTTGTTTCAATTAGGAACTTCACATCTAACAGTAAACTTATTTAGAATACTGCTTATTTGTTAATACAAAAAATAATACAATAATAGCTGCGTATGTATGTAGCTACATATCATATTCAAAGCTGACAATCATAATGTCACGTAAAACTAAAAAGATAATCACCGCACCGTACCGTAATATTTGTTTACCGGTGTAAACTCGCCGGTAATTTTATTAGGATTTTTTCATTATCAATTCCTGTTTTTATGTTTTATGAAATAATACATAGTTTAATTTTTTTGTTGGCAAAATATGTCCCAGGGCACTCTAACATGTTCTTTTTTTAAGTACTATAATTAAATAATTCGAAGTACCCATGGGATAAATTGTTAGAATGCCATGGTGAAATATCACCAGTCTCATCGTCGGGTTTTCTGAATTGTAGTATAGATAAAAAGATGAAGGAATAGTTGTCAAACATATCGTGATTCAAAAATTATATGAAAGAGACTTTCAAAAGATTTATTTGTCAAGGTAATTTTGACAAGGTTTGAGGGAAATTTTGGGAATTTTCGTAGACTGAGTACGATTTGTTAACCCTGATATCTAGCTTTCAGAGATTTTTCTTTCTGTGATAAAGTAAGGAAGTGACGAGATATGAAGTCATGTTAAATTTACGATATTAACATATTACGACCCCAACGATACGAACGAACGACGTTATTGTAAAAATAAAACTTAACTTTTTTTATTTAATAAACAAAGGTTAATGTGTTTATAATTCTATATCAAGTACATTTTGGTAATGCAGCTGAAATACGATGAGTATGGTAAGCTTTTCCAGATTTAACTGCAATTCCTTATTATTATTTTTTTAAACTAAAAATCCTTATGGGATTTATTTAATCCATTCGATTTTTTTACTGGAAAAGTCTAACCTTAAGTTTTAAATTATCCAGGCCTAGAACTGATCTCTTGTCTGATCCAAATTAGGAAACTAACCTTGAAGTTTGATGACTCAGTGGAATTGCCACCGATTTGTGACATCATAGTTAAGTTATTGAATAAATTTAATTAAAAAGTTATTGTAGGTATAGGCTAGCTGTAATCTTATTAGATTTCATATGAAATTTTTATTATGCCTAAATTTTAAAGTAGCATCTCTTGAGAATCAAAGGGGTTGGCTTTGTATGAGTTAGCAACTGTATGTCTTAAAATATAACCTTACTTCTGTTAATTTGTGATTGTCATTAGAATATACTACAATTTTTAAATCTGTTTCAGGTGTTGCGGGACAACCCCGAGGGATGACCACAGAAGAGAAGCTGGTCTCCCTACACAGCCCCGAGTCTGACTGTAATTCCAACACTCTAGACTCAACCGCAAGTTACCTCAGCAATACCTCATCTCAGGATGTTGATTTTATTCAAGATAATTCAGACTATCAGTGGTTTCTTGACTACGGGTGAGTTGAATCCTTATTTTCGCTTTATCCTTATCATATATTGTACTAAAGAAACATGGAAAAACCTCAATTTCATATAATTGATACAGTGTAACTTGGATAACTCAATCCCATTGCTGATCTCAAAGCGTAGGCCTAGCAGTAAGTCGCCAAAACGGCGCGGCACCAAGCGTCTTAGTGCGTTCGCTCGCAAAGTCTACACATTTTGTTGTTATTCACACAATCATAACAAAGACCATATCAGACAAAAAAAATGAACATTGACCTTGGATGACGTAATTGTAAACAACAGGTGCAGCGATGTCAACGTCACGTCGTTGAACTAACAGTCGACTCAGGCGCGGAACGTGAACGCCACCTTGTCTTTGTGTGATCTTCTATGGGTTAATTCAAAATCTTCTTTAATTAAAAATATATCTCCCCAGCATTTTATTACTATTGTTGGAAACTGTGTTAAAAATCATGAATAATTCAAAATTTGTTTTGGATAATCCAAATTTCGGCACGGTAAATTAAGATTTGAAAATTAATCTGTGATTTAAAATATTTACAACTCATAAGAAATGTGTTTTTCAAATGATATTGGGGAAAGTTAAAGTTTAAGTTACATAAGAACAAGTACGCCCCAGCGTCAGCGAAGAGACTGATGACTCACACTTCGTCAACAAACTTTAAAAGATCTGAAGACAAAAATCACTGGAACATCAACAGAAGAAAAGGAAATACCGCTGCCGACGTGTTGACTCACGTGCACTAAAGTCCCGGTAATCCGAACTAATTGGGACCGAACCCTGTTCGGATTATCCTGAGGTGCAGTGTAAAGTTGCACTAAAAGTACTTATAAAGTCCTTTTATTTAGACCCAAACTGTGTATTTAGACCAATTATAATGTCTTATCACAGTTCACATATAGGTTTGTCCACTACAAGTTTTGCCGGAAAGGCATCAAGTGTTCCTGCAGAGACATTCTATCTGTTATGTACTCTTCATTAAAACATATAAAACACAACATACACATTAACACATTAAAAAGAAGAACGTTAAAACAGTACCATCTGTAGGCTTTCTTTTTATGCTATAGCGGTCATAGCTGGAGATGAACTTAAAAATTCAAAAAGTAGTTTGTCGAAAAGCAATGAAAGATAAAGAGTCTGACTGTGAGAATCAAATCTATTGTGATTTACTGTGAGTGTAGCTAGACCTCACCCTACACGCTATCTCTAGCAACAGTGTACTGCTATATCTGAATGCTTAATGTATATGTTGTGAGACTATGGCGACACTTTGCTTACAGGATTTCTTTGTTACGTCAAAATATGATAAGCCTAATTGAATTCTTATGTTCCAAAAAGTAAGTTTTTGTATTTCATTAACATTGTCTACGTGTCAATGTATAATTAGTGACACCGTGCTATCGATTAAAGTGTGGAATTGAGATTACAGCACTTTGTTTTTAATTTAAACTCAGTAACTTTTTTCCCCATCAAGTAGTTTGTATTTCTGGGGTTTGTTTTTCTGGATCTCTGGTGTACTTAGAACATTAATCATAATCAATCAATCTCTATTAACATTCCAATCTTTATTATTTGGAAGCAGAGTTAATGTAAGTTTTCATATTTTAAATCGTTGAAGGTTTTAGAATCTTTCATGAAATGGCGGCCGAGAGACTTGATTTGTGGGAAAACGTTGTGTTAGGGTATTCAATATTTTCTTCTCATTTGGTTCATAGTTTCCATTTTAGAATTCTTCTGAACATTGTTTCGGTTATAGTCCCATACATTCGAGTTTGCACCAATTTAGCCTATTGCAGTTCTGACATTGCTCAATACATTTAAGTTTAGTTTTGATAGTAATGTTATGAAAATGGGTTCATATTTGTTAAGTAGTGTAATTGTTAGTTATGTGTGTAGAGTGAGTTGTGAATTGGCCAGAAAGTTAATACCGTTGATATCAAATACATGTTTTCGTGTCTAAATTAGTAAAAGAGTAAAAAACACCTAAATATTTACAAGTTTTCATGGTCTATTACTACAAGTATTAAACAAAATTAATAGTCACTATGAAAGTATTTGATCATGGAAATGGAGAAAATTTGGCGTGTTATAAACACCCAAACAAGTAAATTTTTCTCAAAAGGCCCAAGGGTTATGTGATGTTGGTTAGTTTAACAGTATGTATAAATAAATTTTATATTTAATTTTTCTGCCTCATAAGCCGAAGCATCTGGTGAGGTCCAGCAGTAGGCTAACAATATTAGCGAATTTAGATGAATATTTCAGAGGTTCCAAAAGTCTTCTCTTTCTGGTTCCAAGCTGCCTCATAATCTAAGGGGATGTGGGGCACTTCTACTAATGCAGCACTAATAAAAATAATTCTAGAACAGCAATATTAGTATATTGTGGTGTTGGAAATGTTTTTCAAAGGATGAAAATGTTTTGACAATGTAAATATCCATTTCTGTCCCCTTTCCGTAACACCACTCAGTATACATGGTTTTCATTTTGAATATTGATAAGATTCCTTAATTCCATGCCTATAATCTTCCATTTATGACTCAAGTTGCATATTGACAGCCTGTTGATGTAGCATCCCTCCCACCAGAGGTAGAGTGCTAAGATTGTCAGAGCCCAGTCCCCGTTCTCGCCAAATGGCAAGCGTCCAGTTCGACTGCCCTGCAACTGGCATTTTGTTTTGGCCGTTCATTTTGTCAATGATATCCTAGTGAAACTATAAGGGAAGTGATACAAATTTTAGTAGACCTATAGGTATATCGGATTATCAGTTTTCCTGGTGCACAGGCTTTGTAATCATGTTGTTTGTGTAAATTATTGACTTAAAAATTATGGATTTCAGTGTGATTTAATTTTTATAAACCGACCAAATGTGATGGATGGTTTTGTTTTGAGTGTCATTCAACTTAGTAGTGAAATGGAAGGGCAAAGATTCAATTATTGGAATATCGATGAAGATATAGTGTTAAGTGATTATATGGAATATTGTGGTTATTTTTGCCAAGGAATCAGAAATATCAGGTATTTTTGTAATAATTATTAAATTTACAGTATCATAGAATAGATGAAATTTGTATTAAGAGCTACTGTTATGCATTTGTTTAATTTTTTTATCTAGAGGTTTTTAATGTGACTATGAGAAGAAGTCACCCAAAATTCTATTAAACGGTATAAAATGTCAGTCAAACATTTGTTTTTATTTTGTATTTAGGTTCTCATTGTTTTAAGAAATGCACATGCACACCTTTATCTTATATCGTACATTAGAAAGAAATGTAAAATGAATTGTTTTTACAAAAAATATATTTTAAATCGAATTTATTTTGAAGTGATTTATTGTTTAAGGTTAGCTTTGTACTTGTACCTGTAAAGGTGTTGGTAGTTGGCAGTATTGGCTTTAGTTAGTTTTTATAATGTTTTATCATATTTATGATGTCAAACAAACTATGGTTATGTACATAAAATGTTAAGACTGACGTTAACCCATAGTTTTATTGGAAATATCTATAATTATTGATCTCTGAGTGAATATTTTTGTGAGGAGTCGCTAATTTTGAAACTGAACTGAAAATTGAACCTACTGTTTAATGTCAGATTTCATAAGTGATGAAATTATAATTATATTGATGTTTGTAATGTCAAACACTCAAGTGAATTTAAAAGTTTAGCTTCTGCAGTTGCCAAGAGAGTGTGGCTGCAAATACCAGCTGATACGTAGATGAAGTAGTTGAAGATTGGTTGATAGGCCTAAATAGTTGACATCCTCTCATTCCTCTGTTCTGGCGCACTTGTGAATCTTTTGTGCTAGTCGTTGGACACTCCTAGTGCAAGTTTTGTTCATTTATCGTAAACTTTGTCATAACACTTAGTTTTTTTCATGGTTGGAGAGTTCTTTACATTTTGTTTTACCAAATGCTTTGGAAGGTAATATTTATTTTTTAATTTATCTAATAGTTGAATCATAGTTCATTAATTCGTAATCGGGTGACATTGGTGTTGTATATATCAGCTTAAATAAATATCCCCTTAAAAATATAATCTTGAAATGTGAATCTAGAAATTTTTGTTGGTTGGATATTGTTTTTTTAAATCTTTAAGTTCTATTTCCTCTTCAGGAGTAGTATAATGTCATTTTGTATAAAAGGATAAAAAATAATCTACTAAAATATTTCTTCTCTTATTGTATCTTCAAGGCCAAAAACGGAGTTTTATGTCATACTCTCATCTATCTCTTAGATTACCTATATTTAACCCGTTCCAATTATTATTTTTATCAATCTTTAAAATATGTTTGAGTTTCAAATCTTTGGAATATGTCATTTAAATTTTGTAAATAAATATCTATTACTGCAATAACACTTACTGAGTTTGAACGTTATGCATATTAGTCACCATAACCAACATACCTATAGGATAAAATTGCTTAAAATCTGATAAAAAGCATTAGTTCAAAATTCTCAATCACCAGTTTTATATTTTAAAAGTTATAAAAATTATCATTCAAAGATCATGCTTATTCAATACATTTAAGGGAAACCAACCCCAATAAGGCACACATTTTTTTCTTACCCACAAATTAAAATTTTTTGAAAAAAAGTCTATATTACTCAAAAATTAAGTAGATTATCAGGTCAATTAATAAACTAATAATAATAAAATGAATAATAAAAAATTATGTCATTAAATAACAAAACTGTTACAATAGGCTTTGTCAATTGAAACTAAATATAAAGCTAATACAGTAAATTGAAACATACAAGTTTAGTTTAGCATAAACCTATGAAGCTTCATTTAAAGGAATCAGTTTATCATTAACCCCCATTACTAAACTCATCAATCGAGTAAAATGCTTAAAATTTTAAGTTTTAACAAATAAACAAAAAAGTACTTTAAAACATACAAATAACTCCAGTCAATTTTAAAGAAATCTTGGGGCATTATTACATTACACAAAGGGGCGGAACAAAGTTCCTGTAGTACGTCAGCCATGTGGCTTTTTGTGCACCCCTGTTGATTGAATGTCTCATGGACCTTCCAAGTTTAAAAACCTGATGATCTGCCGTAGTCTCCTCACCAGCTCCTCCTGGGGAAGGTGACAACCCCTCTCCATGACGCCAAGAGTGGCAGCTCTTACCCCGGCAAGCCCGGTGCAGTCATACAGCAGATGATCAGCAGTCTCTTCGGACTGCCCACACTTCCTGCAGATTGGGTCTCCAGAAAAGAATCCCATGCAAGAAAGATGTTTCCTCATATGTCCATGTCCCGTGAGGAGACCTACAATGAGTCTGAGTTCGGACCTACCTAACTGTAGAAGATCCTCTGCGATCCTCGAAGAGAGAGAACTGAGAGACAGTTTACTTACTCTCAGGAGGGGAAGCTCCGCCCATCTTCTGCGGTGACACTCACGTGCCCACGTGTTGATCTCTCGCTCCACATGCGCCCTGGAGATGCCACAGAAGGGTTGTGGGCCCACGAATGGGATCAAAGCGCTATTGTTCGCCAGACGATCAGCTATTTCATTGCCCATAATACCTGAGTGTCCTGGGACCCAGCAAAGGGTAGCGTTGTTATGACTGCCAGGAGAAGACATCGTGTTGCGGCATTCCCATACTATCTTGAAGTCAAAGGTACAGGAGTCCAGAGCCTTGAGAGTGGCTTGACTATCTGAGAAAATGGTAATGTTGTTTTTCCTAACACCTGTTGAGATTGAACAGACCACATTCCATAATGGCTGCCACTTCTGCTTGGAACACTGGGGGAAATCTCCCATGGAAACGCAGAGCTTTACCTTATCTTGCACCCCCAGTATCCCAGCTCCAGTTCCCTTACTTCCCTTAGAGCCATCCGTGTACCATTCTGACTCACAGGGATGAAGAGGTCTGCCGCCATCTTGCCAGTCAATCCTTGGTGGAATCACCATTGAAAAAGACTAACTGAAGGCGTATCTAGTGTGAAGGTGATCAGAAGGCATGTCTAGGACCTCACATCTAACTACCTGCTCAATTCTGGTGTGACCTACCGAGGGTACATTAAAAGTCATCCAGAGATTCTCACATCGGAGGCGATATGCACATTTCCCAGCGACTGTTCTGATGAATACATCTATGGGCAGGATATTGAGCATACAGTCCAAGGATGCTCCAGGGCAGGAACTCACGGCACCAGAAATCATGAGGCAAGCCAACATCTGGACCGCCGCAAGCCCCCGCAACACTGCACCGTAGTTTGTCTTTGGTCACCAAACAAGTGAACCATAGGTAATGGCCGACCTCACCACAGCAACATACCTCCAGTGCTAAAACCTGGGGTGCATTCCCCATGTAGTACCAACCATTCGTCTGCAAGTAATAAGTGACTACTTACCTCGGTCAATAACCCTTTGCAGCTGCGGCTCCTACCTCAGTGTCTTATCAAGTACCACACCCAAGTACTTGACGTCGTCCTGCTGATTTACCTCTGTGCCCTGCAGGTTCAAAGGTCCCAGCCCAAGCAGGTTCCTCCCTCTTGTGAATGGCACGGCCACTACCTTGGAGGGATTGATGGCAAGATGCACCTCCTTGCACCAGTCTTCCACCAGGCGCTGTGCTTCGTTCTGATTGTGTTGATGAACTTACCAATAACCAGAAATGCAATGTCATCAGCGTAGCCCAGAGCTAGGACACCAGAATCATTGAGAGACCTGATGAGATCATCAGCTACAATATTTCACAGCAGGGGGTAGAGAACTCCCCCCCTGAATCTCCCTCTGAATCTATTACAAAATGCCTCTGGCGTAGAATGAACAAAAATATGTACAAATTAGGCATAGAATAACGAGTATGTGTATTAACTTCATTACTCTTTTTTTACAGTCACTCTTTTGTCATGCTGAAATCCAGCTACTTGTCACAAATTGAGGATAGTTGTTGACCAATGGTTGGTGAATGTGGTGTTCTTTTGTGTGGATTTACGTCTGCACTATTGAATGCGATGTCCATCCGCAGACCATCCTCAAGATTAAACCAGTTTATAATTCAGAGACCAAAGCGGTTCGGAACCCACATTTAAACTGTAGGTCCATTAGATACCATGGGCTGTCGGGAATTAATTAATAATCCTGTCTAAGGAACATGTCAGCCTTAATAATTAACAAGACTTCAAGTTTGTGCCACAATCATCTTACACTCATTTGTCATTCATACTTGGCTTAAAATACCTACCTAGGTAGGTCGCTATTTCAGTTAAAAGTATAAAATTTTGGATTAGGTGTTATTAATATAAAAAATCAATTTAGTATAGTTTTTATTTAACACGTTCATGGCTAAGCCTATTTTTCTGAACCACATTTCTCTATCTTGACTGATTCACCCTGACGAGTAGATAGTGGGGTGGCCACTGCTGCATCCGTAGCAACACCGTCAAAGAGACCCTACGCTAACAGTATATACAATGTACGATTGACTCGTGCTGGCGCAAGTTTTAGAGTTCTGGCTTTTATCCTGCAGTAGTAATATGACATGAAAACATGCATTACTAGATAGCAGCTTATGCGTCCACGTAGCCGCGAACGTGTAGATACTATTGTTTTTGGGGTTGTAAAGAAGGATGTTTTATTTTTTTATTTAAGTACCCAAAGTGGTGGTTTTGTTTCATTGGTAAAAATTAAACTCTGTTGTAAAGTTTCGAAATATCTCCAGAATATGAAATGAAGTTTTCGTATTGATTTCAAAATTCTTATCAGCATAAGTTGTTGTAGATACAGAGAGACCCAGCACCGTAGTATTCTTTCACTATCAGCCAGCTATGAGGAGGGTTGCTACGATGACCTTGCTCGTGACCTTGACACCCAGCTGGCTCAGGTGGATATGGAAGACTTCAGGGCAGAGGATATTCTAACCACCTTGCCTGTCATGTGTTGTCAGGACTTGCAGGTAAAAATTATTTTGTCCCAAAATAGAGTAGACGATTATTTGCTTGGTAGTCATCATTTGTTTATTATTTAGTCTCCCATTATATTTTGGTAGTTGGCGATGGAAAGCAGATGTGTAAATAAAACAGTGAATCATTTTTTTATTTAATTCCTTTTATTTTTATTTTTAAGAGGGTGGTAGCTTTCTTTAGTTTGCTTTGCCTTCCGTCATACACTATGAATGTGAATGTGAGATATGCGGTATCAAGCAAATTTATGGTTGAGCCAGCAACGTACAAAGTGAAAGGCACTGATAGATTATAAATTATCTTAGCACTTAAATTGGGATATGCACCAGTAGCGTAGAGGCACTATCCACTTAGTAGTTATAATTAAATTAAAATCCGATATACTTAAAATTATTTTCCCACATTTAGTGTGAGCATTTACCTTCGGATACGCGCAGTATTTTTTAAACTTCAATCATTTGGCATCATTCTTCTCAGTTCATAATGAGTCATTTTTCGTTATATGAATTGGCATTTAATTTTGCTTAGGGAAAATATATGATTAGTTACAGAGTTGGATTCTACAAACTGTTTCAAGATTATTTTAGAAAGGAAGTTTTAATGTTGAATAGCTTGTTACTCTGGTATTATTATTTTTGACGACCTCGGAATGTCTAGGTGAATTTGTTTTCTTGATTGAAGATTGAAGTTAGAAAAGTTTCACGATTGTACTATATTTTTGTTCAGTCTTTGTATATTATTGAATGTTGCATTTGAGGGACCTGTAAAATGTGTCAATATGGTTTGTCATATTTTGGACTCTAGTGGGTTGCTGATGAAAACAATTGGGATACCCTGCACACAAGTTACTGTAGATACTTTTCTTTCAGCAAGTTTTTGCTTTGTTACAATTTTTTTTGGTGAATTATTTTATTTATATTTCTGCACCATATCGTTTAGTTTATTTCACTTTTGTTTCAAACAGTAGTTTGTTAAATGCACCTATGGATAGAATTTAGAATTAATCTAATATTCATAGCCTATTTTTTCTATAATTTTAAATGACATTGAAAGGCCGTAAATTCTATCATTGTAGGCTTACCCTAAGCCTTTTTCATATCCCATTGATAAGTCAAAAGATGAATGTAAAATATTTTCTTTGATACAAAGTAATAAAAGAACTTTGATAATTCTATCCATAAACAGTTAGTTTTGCATGCAGCCTGGCTTGCCGTTGATATTTCCTTGTGTTATGTTGGCAGTCTGATCGCAGAGGGGAGATGTTTGCTAGTGTTTCTGGATCTATGATGGTCAAATTTGATTTTGAATCCTCTCTTAGTCCCCATACCAGTTCTCAGGTTAGTTGTATTGCATGTTATATGCATGTTTCCAGCCCCATTGTTTATTTTAAATATAAATGTTGCAGTTTATCCAACACCAAAATTTTATAAGCCTTCTTTATTGTAAATACAAGTAAAATTTGAAACTTTTGACATTGAAGTATTAAGGAACAATTATTAATAAATTATTGCTAGTAAAAAGTAAAAGAAACCGTATACTCTAGGATTCCAAATATCTAAATTCCAATTAAATTATCTGAATTATCAACTAAGCAAATCAGTTTTCAAGATGATGGAAAAATGAGCAGATGGGAAAACAAGAACGGGAGGCTGCTGTGCAAAGCTGGTGCTAATGCGTTGTGGTGTCTTTGCCATCACAAATAAATAAATAAAAAAGATTTTATTGTCGTTATGCTTACAAAAATCAATAGACAAAGTCAGAATATAATGTACAAGAGTTTTAACTACTATTATTATAATAGTTTTGTGGTGATCTAGAGACAGAAGACAGGCTACCAATAAATAGGCAGGGTAGTACAACGAACCACTCAAAATGTACCAATACACAATACATAAAAATAGCAGAAAACACAATAAACAGAACCAATTCAGGAAAACATGAAATAGCAAAATTACTACTTATTATTGCCAACACTATCAATATAGGGGACTAAACAATTAATAGGTACATCATTAAATGTCAGATATAAAACTCATATTACTACATATTACTGGTACTACTATACTTGTACATATTACAACATGTATACAACATATTGTACACCTTTATAAACCTCATTTCCTAGGGTATTCATATATTTTATTGTTACCCAATTTATATTCAATTATTTGAGTTAATTTAGATGGCTGAAGAACTAGTACAATCGAAATATCTATTTTTTATAATTAAATCTTGCCTCCAGAAATGCTAAAACTGTACAATACGTATGGCAGGTTTGGTCCAGGGGAAAATCTCTATAAAATTTTGTCATGGTTTGATGCAGCAACCAGTTGTCTTTGTTCATTTGGCTCTAAATTAATTATCCTAGCAAACAAATCAGCTGATCTTTGTCGGAAACAAAGCTACATATCATCACACTCGCCCTTTACACATAGTCACCTAAAAATAACTACGTAGGGTCAATGTCAGAAATAAGAATAAACTTACACTCAGGGCTTTGCAGAATTAATAAAGTTATATCTAAGATAACCTGAACTGAGAGAGGTAAGGGTCACGAAAACAAAAATGATATCATTGGGTTTTGTGGTGATCTAGAGACAGAAGACAGGCTACCAATAAATAGGCAGGGTAGTACAACGAACCACTCAAAATGTACCAATACACAATACATAAAAATAGCAGAAAACACAAACGAACCAATTCAGGAAAACATGAAATAACAAAATTACTACTTATTATTGCCAACACTATCAATATAGGGGACTAAACAATTAATAGGTACATCATTAAATGTCAGATATAAAACTCATATTACTACATATTACTGGTACTACTATACTTGTACATATTACAACATGTATACAACATATTGTACACCTTTATAAACCTCATTTCCTAGGGTATTCATATATTTTATTGTTACCCAATTTATATTCAATTATTTGAGTTAATTTAGATGGCTGAAGAACTAGTACAATCGAAATATCTATTTTTTATAATTAAATCTTGCCTCCAGAAATGCTAAAACTGTACAATACGTATGGCAGGTTTGGTCCAGGGGAAAATCTCTATAAAATTTTGTCATGGTTTGATGCAGCAACCAGTTGTCTTTGTTCATTTGGCTCTAAATTAATTATCCTAGCAAACAAATCAGCTGATCTTTGTCGGAATCAAAGCTACATATCATCACACTCGCCCTTCACACATAGTCACCTAAAAATAACTATGTAGGGTCAATGTAAAAAATAAGAATAAACTTACACTCAGGGCTTTGCAGAATTAATAAAGTTATATCCAAGATAACCAGAACTGAGAGAGGTAAGGGTCACGAAAACAAAAATGATATCATTGGAGTCCAGAATGTTTAAATTACTTAACCAGAACTGAGAGAGGTCAGGGTCACGAAAACAAAAATGATATCATTTTGTTTGGATGTTCTTTAAATGTCTCTGGCAAAGCAAATTAGCAGGCGAAGTACCTGGTGTTAATTGCAAATTATGTAAGCCGAAAAAATATGTAACATCTTCTTAAACAATTTGAACTGCTGACGAAGGTATCTACAACCAAAGTAGCATAATTGCAATTTTGGGTCTATAGTCATGAGTTTTCATATGTTACTAATAGTATTATTTCTAACACAATTTATCATAATGTGCTTGATTTGTTCATTCACTGTCAAAAAGTGAAAGCTTTTTACGCAATGCTGCTTTTGGTGGCTTGCTTTTTTTGAATGAAGACGTCAGATGTTGTAATATAAAAACTTAAAATTATAATATAAAATTGTTCCAGAGTTTCAGTAATGCTACTTCATTCTTTAATAAGTGGGAATAGATATTAACAATAAATGCTTATATTTTATTACCTGATTTTAAATTATGAGTTACCATTAGGTATGTGTCAGTAGGCTAATCGAAACTTCCAGTACTCATTCAAGTATTTAGTTCTTAAGAGTCTGCAACACTTCTGCCATCTTGGATTTTAGACCTACAAGGACTATGTTAATTTAGTGACTGCATTTCTGACCTCGATTCTGACTCGATAGTCATAAAAAGATAATTAAGGTGGCAAATTAAAGGTTTTCTGTCAGTAATGCTGTCACAAAATTAACATTAATTTTACAGGACTGAAACTAAATATTTCGCCAGTCAGGCAGACTTAAACCCGACTGTATGTTCTGAAAACTACCCAAAGGTTCTCAAGTAGTTAAATTCTGTGATAATCATAGTTAAATTTCTTTATAAGTTAACAAGTCACATTTCATATGTATTACTTTGCTTAATTTTAGTAAAATAATTTTTAATATAATCTAAAAAAGACTTCAAAGTTGTGCAAGGGAATAAAAGACAAAACAAAATAACATTTTCCCCCTGATCACACACAGAAAAATGGTATACAACTTTTAAAAGTGCATGGTAATTTAGTTTTTTAATATCAATTTTTTTGACTTTCCGAATTTTATAACAATATATATATAACTGTAACTGAATTGTGTAGGAGGAAGAAGAAGGGCAGTGTGAGTCCATGTGCAAGTCAGGCCCGCTATTCTCACCTGTGAGAGAGAGTCCGTTGCCTCAGTGCCCCAACTACAGTGTGGACTCGCTAGACTGCCAAGAGCAGGACATATTGCTCACCTGCCAAGCCAACAAAGACAACTACACCATAGCGTTTGAGGGCAGCACGGTGATGGGTGACGACTCTGATTGTCACGACGCAGGTATATTACTAAATTATAACGTTAAATGATTGAATGAGTGGAATAGGCCCTACTCTAGGTTCCAGCTTGTCAACCCTAGACTTATGAGCTCCATGATGAGCTAGATTGGTAAGCTAATTCCCATGCAACGAGGAGGTCTTTTCCAATGCTAGCATCGTAAACCTCATTCGGTTGTTTAAGATCAAACAGAGCCTTTCTCCTTACCTCAATCACCCACTATCATGGATTATAAGCTTGGCAGTCTCTAAGCAGGTATTGTAGAGCCTACACTCAGGTTTATCACGAATGATCCTTAAGCCCCTTCTACACGCAACGATACATGGCAGCAATCTGATTGTACCACCAAATCGTTGAGATAAATTGGACATTGATGATGTTCTGTCCATACGCAGTGAGTTTTTGCCACAATGTCCTCCACAATTTTTTGTTTTTTTTCAGTTTTGATCAACATGGTAGAAATACTATTGTAGTCCCTGTATGTAATTTGAAAGAGTAGTAGGGAAGAGACAACACAGACCAAAAAGCAAGTGGTGTCGTTCTTGACTTCTCAAGACAGACAAATTTTTGCGTATGAAACTACTGACTACTCCTACATTGCCTGGTAGCCACCCAAAAACCTGGTGTTTCGAGTTGCAATCTTGCAGAGGGCTTTGAAACACCAAGACACAGTTTTCGGAGTGAATTCATTGGAGTCAAATTCTGTAAGACCAGCCTGACGCTACGAAAGGATCAAAATATGTTGGTGTAATTAGACGTTACTGTGTTAACCAGCATTTATATTTGTCACAAATTCTAGAACTAGTCTAATAAATAAAATTTATTTTTACTACACATGTGCATATCTAAAAATAAATAGAAGTTTCCAATATTTGAAATAAAATCAATTTTTTGACAGATTGTTCACTGCAGTTGACATTTAGTATGAACGTAGAAGCACGGACAATTTTGCCTGTAAGCAAAAGGATAGTAATAGGAATAACAAGTGAGAAGGGTAAATAAATATTAACCATGAAATGAAAAACTAGGCTTTAATACTTAGATTCTGCATTCAATTGTGTTTTAAGTATCGTTTGATTCTTTAGTTTTTCTATTTATTTTCTTTGTGCTCCATCCGAGCAAAGTAACCTATACTGGAGGCTGGAGTCAATCAATGCTTAAAAATATTTCATCTGATCGGATGTGTCAGGGGAAAGTGCAAGTGGAAGTGGGAGCGGATCTGCGACATGGTCCAGTGCTGAGACCCGACGCCCTGCCATGGCCAGTTCAGATGCCCCTCGTACCACATGGTGCAAGATGGTTACCCGGCGTAACATGCACAACAACTGCATGCGCCATTCCTCTGCTAGTCTACCCAACCTCACCAGGTCGAGGCCTAACCTCGGTAAGCTAAGCAGTGCCACCAAATCCCACCTAACCTCCAACAATCCAATCTTTCATTGTTTGAAATTAATTATTGGTGTCAGTGGATTTATGATATTTATATTTTTATTGCGGACATCAAAAAAAGTTTTTTTTAGTTGTATTGAGTCTTTATGACGAGTGGATGTGTTATGTTTCTTATGTGCGTGATTGTTAACAAATGGTTTGTTTGTACGGTTTTTTACTGCTTTAATACTGGTTTAGTCCAGATTATGTAAAGCTGTCAAGCTAGTAAAGCTAATTGTGCTATGTTTTAGATATTAGTTCACCTGAGGACGCGGTCAGATTCCTCCTGATGGATGATGGAAAATGTCCGCAGTAAAATCTAAATATCATAAATCCAACCAAGCTATCTACCATAATAATAATCCTTGGTAATCACAATCCTTTTTAGGAATTTTGCCTGCTAGCCACAACTTTTTTTGTACATTTTAGTTTAACGAATGTCATGTGGTCAGCATAGCATGTTCTTCACTGTGTTACATCAAACCTAATTTGGAATAAATGTAAGGAGACAGAGTAGTTTGCCTACGGTCAACGTACCAATATTTGTAACTTATGAACAACCACATTTATCTTAGTTTAGATTTTCTCCGGTATAATTTGTAAATAACTCAAAAAGGTAAATTTCTTGAATATGAGGTCAAGGTACATTTAAATTTTGTTTTGTCAGAAAATGTACATTACATGTAATGTAAAAATTTATTTCCATATCCCATGTTTTGGAGGATTATATAAAAAATGCTATATTAGTCATGTTATATACACTAATCACTCGATGTAAGACTTTCTGAAGTTGGTTTTAGCGAAATAAGACCTAGCATAAATGATAGACACAAGTGAATTAATTTTTTTTTATTTACCACTTGGGAAACTGAAATCATCAACACCTTAATATCAAAACATGTTGAGAAAAACTGGAAGTTGGGAAGATGTGTTTTGGTGATTAATATCTATTTGCTTTTTTCATGTCTCCCGCTAAAATTAAAATACTATGTGAATTTAATTTATTCCAAATAAAAAATGCTATTAAGTTTTTAATGTTTTTGTAGTGGCAGTATCTAATGATCCCCTTAGTAGTTGTTTACAAATGGTTACAAATGGTCAATGTTGCAACCACGCAAAGTTGCAAAAACCCCACGGTGGGCCATCGGCAAGCGTAATTAAACCTCGCGCCACTGAAACTGAGGTGCACCATCTAATGCTATAAATTACATCATGAGTTGATAACAGTAACTTATTGATTAGAAAAATTTGATATCTTTGTAGTCAAAATTGTTACGTTAAATTGACAGGATTTTGATGGGGAAGTTTTCTGGAGGTTTTTTAACTGTACCCTTTGTTGCTTATGATCTGTTTCAACAGGTTGTGTGAAGCTGTATGATGTGCAACATTCCACTTCAGTATCAGGATCAGAAAATAGCTTATCCTCCGAGAAACAACATTCAAGACTGAGTCTGGTTCGATTGTTCATCAAACAACGGGGCTGCGCTATGGCACACTCTGACTATGCCACGACACAGACAACCCATGACCAGCTTTGTGATAACAGGTAAAACTGTTATGTTGTTATCAATTGGTGGGATTTTTAGGCCCAGGATGTTTTCCTAACCCACAGGAAAATTTTCCTACAGGTATCTTTAGTATAGGAGTAAGTAAGGATGAGAAGGATGGATTAGGTGCGTGAGTATAGGCTCTGACGACTGACCATCCAAGGCCTGGAGGTAGTTTTCCCACCCTGCAAGGCACTTCTAAGGGGTCTGGGTTCTCCAGCTAGGCCTTGTGTCCTAACCATTTAGCCTTGGTACTCCTGCACCAAGCTTCCTAGATAACTGGTGGGAAACACAACATACTTGGACAGATATATAACTGTCTCCGATTTCAACAAAATTGTTCAATATGCCCCAGTATGATTGACAAAGACTGGCTAGAATACCACTAGAGGTTAAAAAAGCTATAGCAATGAAACACTTTAGTAGAAATTCCTAAACTTGCCATCATATGGAATTTGAGGTTTTCAAGTTTTTGGTGTGTCGAATTTTAGATTGGAGAAGTATAAAGGAGTTTCGCAATCAAGGAAAGCAAATTGTGCTTGTATTCTTAGGTTAAATTATTTTGTATTTTACTTGTTAATTAATTGATACTGTAAGATGTGCAGAATTGCCTAGTGGACAGAACATAAATATATAATTTCTGTTTGTCTAGTAAATTAAGTCATATATTAATTAATCATGCTAAAGATTACATTTCTTTATGGCAAGACTCTGTAATGGATATTTCAGGGTTAACGCTAACCTAGTGACATCAGACCGCAACCAGAACCAAATGGAGTGGGTGAGTTTCGCGGACAGCTTGATTGACGAGGGTCCAGAGTCAGAGAGTGTGGAGAGATTGAGCGATGGCTCGGTGTCCGTGTGTAGCTGTGAGGCGAGTCTCAATACATCCAGACACCAGGGCAGCGGGAACAACAACAACAGCCTGGACAGGGACGACATCAGGTACTACTCAACCTCAGGTCTCTAGTGGTGTTTAAACCTTAACTACTACAGAGGGGTTTGCCAGACCATTTGTTTAAATATGTATAACCATGTAAAATAATTTTTAAATTAAAAAACTCCATTTCATACCTTAAATTAAACATTTTACAATAGTCTACAAGAATTTCTTTAACCCTAGAGCTGGCACCAGTGTAACCCTGTACTGGCAAAGGGATATTATTGATTATGTAATATAATTTTAAAACCATCATAAAGATGATAAATAGCAACATATTTATGGACTATTATATATCATTTTGTTCAGAATAAGACAAAAAAATCATAATATTTTTGATTTCTGTGGTTATCAAAAAGGGTTTTTCATATTTTTTTTCAAATTGTAGGCATAATTAATTTTTTTATAAAATGTTTTTATATTCCGTCACGTAGTTAATTGTAGGTAAGATTTATCATCATGAAGTAAATTATAAAGTTGTAGGAAATTTTATGCTGATTCCAAAAATATATAGTTTGTATAGTTTATTTTTTATATTTTGTTTGATAGCCCTATTATTATGTTTATCGCGCGCCAAGCTAGTATCGTGTAATCATTACACCCAGGCCTATCTACAAAACCGTGCACCTTATACTAATGTATTACAAACAAGCAAATGCATATAACTAATAGGTTATAAAAAATAAAAAAGGTCATGCAAAAGGTTATTTATTTTACTTACATTCATCAATCACTACTTACAATCAAGTCACTAAAGTACTCAAAACATTTATCGGAACACAACGATCGTCACGACGACGGCAGACGACGACAAAGAACAATAACAAGCGATCACGATCTTTTACATAGAGTATAAAATTGTTTAAAGAGGAATGAAAAAATCTTTGAACAATGTAAATCGATACCATACTTCTTGCTTTTTCATTTGATATGCGTCTTTAGTTACTTTGAACGAGTTTTCAAGCGAAAAAATGCATAAATAGTGACGCCTGCAATGACGCCGGATTTCCGGCGTTGCCATTTTGGCAGCGCCTCTTCGCGCCGTATATCTGCCGCTCGCCAGTGCTAGGGTTAAACAAATTATATTCTTGGCTTTATTTAGTAAAATATAGCTTATGTGTAAACCTTAATTACTACAGACTGTCGCAGTCCTTGAGTGGTCCGAAAGACGTTTTGTAGTGTTTACGCTAGAGTGACCGCTCAAGGTTAATAACTCACAAACTAGTTCAATTCCATTATGTGATTCCACCCCTAAACTGACAATCCAAGGTCAACGGATACTGAATACACGAGCTTCAATGTTACCAGGTGAGGGTGAAATCTCTGTTTAAATTTCCCGCATGGTCTGAGGGTTAGTTCGTAGTAATTAAGGGTAACACGTTGACTGCCACGCTTTTTTAAAACCTGATTACTGGATTGCCAAAATAAACTATAGGTTTTTTCAGATATTAGATTAAGATTAATTAAATCTAAAATGCTAAATGCTTAGTTAATGTTTATTACAATTAAAATTACTATTTATAACAAAAGAAATAAGGAACAATCAGGTTAGCTCTGAAAAACTTAAAGCAATATTTCATTACTGTAATAGTTAGTACAGCCCCAATCGGACAACCCATTCATTCTTTTATCTTCTTGCTGTTTTACTTAGTGTTGTTGGTATAAGTGTCATTTTGTGTGACTACACAGCCTGATTTCGTTCCAATCCCACTTTTAGCGAATTTCCCATAGGGAAGAAGCTATTACCGTAGGTCTCATGGCAAGAGTTAAGCCCGAGACCATGTTATTTTTTCTTCTTTAGGTGGCCAGAGACCAAAAACAATAGTCGTTAAAATTTAAATATATATAGGCTATATATATATATATGTGTGTGTGTATGTGTCTGTGAACACGATAACTCTCGTAAAAAAGGTCCGATCGAGACAAAATTTGGTAGAGACGTGTATTCCTACAAATGCTCTGACGAGTTCGTAAACCAGACATATCGGTCAATGGGAACGGGTAGTTTGGGGGGTTTTGTACCCCAAAATGGGGTTTTTTGCGTTTTTCACATGTAATGTTTAAAAATTTCTAACTTTATGTTTCACCATTAGAATCAGCTTAAAAAACTACACAATTAAGTTCCATATAGTTTTTCTCTATCTTCAACGGTCACAGAGATATAAAAAAATCTAAACACAGTACATTGTATTTTTGAGGCTCCAATGTTAATCTTATGGAGGATTAAAAAAAATTAATTTTTCACTTATTATCTAATATTTTTGGATGAAACTTGATATTTAGCTTCATGTGGTTGAGATCCATACATTTGTGCTAAAATATTATAGTTTATGTGTTTATCGTGGCAGCAAACCTGCATACTCTTTTCCCATGTTAATCATATGGAGATTAGGCAAACTCCTATATTTATGGATAGATGTTGATGAAAGTTGGTATAAATGTTAAAAATAAAATTTTTGATGGTATAAATGGCTACTTTCAGTGTTCCTCACAGCATCAAACCTACTCACTCTTTCCCTTTTAATCTTATGGAGAATAGGCAAAAATTCTCATGTTTATCGACAGATTTTGACCAAACTTGTCATATATTATTATTATTATATTATTGATTTGGAAATTCGCTGAGTACGCAGGTCTGCTGGGACGGGGGTATTTTCTCATCATTTCAACCTTCTACCTCTCGTTCGGGTTGGCATTTTTCGACCAATTTGACCTGTAATGTAGAGGTAGAGGCATCAGAAAGCTATCGCAACGCTATCTACAAGGCACTTTATAGTACTTTGTTGATTTAATTTGTCAAAGTACAGTTGTTAGTCCACCTGTATTGATAAATTGGTAAAAGACCGCACAGCCCTGGTCACCAGCTGGGGCAGTTCACCGATCTATTACTAGTGACATTTTTTAATTTATGAAATCTTTACATATAACTTTGTTTTCATTTATAGCTAAAAAAAATACTTCAAATAAGAAAATATAGCCTGAATTTTATAAAGTTAATAGATATTTTCTTTAACCCTTTAAGGAGTAACGATGTTTTAAAACGTCATATTGAGAGCTGAAAGTTAAAGCTCAAATGTATAAGATAAAATAACAGAAAATAGAAATAAGTTAAAGTCGTCATATTTCAAATCAAAATAAACATTTTAAAATTTTAAATCAAAATTTTTTAAATTTATCATTAAATTTGTTACTATCAAAAAAAACAATATCAATATACAATAAAAAATTTTAAAAATTATTTTTATATTAAGTATTAAATAACATATAAAAAACTTCATGCCGCGCCGCTTTTTAAACTTAAACTCCCTTAATGAAACCCTAACAAAACCTCACAACAAAACTATACCCAAATACAATTGTTCCTTATATCTACGTGTCTAAATTATCATTTAAATAAAATCAATCTTTCAACTCAAATAACAAAAAATAAACAAAAAACAAATCTAAACAATTTAAAAAACGGTACTTTTATAAAAATCCACCGCTATGTGTGGATTTAGCACAATAATCTATCACTTAAATAATTTTAGTTTAATTTTTAATTTTCTTTATCCCAACATGAGACACTCTAAGAATATTTAGTTTTGTAAATTTTTTATAATTTTTATTAATTCTTATCTCTATCAATATATTTTATTTATAGTAGATTCAATCTTTGAATTTAATAGGTATTGATATTGACATCATTTGATTAGTGATTATATATCTCCTGAGAGCCCCAACTCACCACCCAATTAATAATCCACTATGAGCCAACTCTCAACACATATAAATCCCCATATAATTTTCACGTTATTATAATTTATATGTTTTTTGATATCTTCATGTGTATATTAATTAGGATGAGCACTTAGTAGTTTTAATTATCACCACATTAGACTGTAGAAGTGTTCTTACTTAAGTTTAATAGGGTGATTGTGTTATACTATCAAAAACTAAAAATAAAAAACCCAAATCATATAATTTTTTGAGATTTTTTTGTCAAGAAAAACTATCTAGTCGTTATTTTATAATAACATGTTCAAAAAAATTAAAACATTAATGTAAATTAAATGTCTAGTGTGATTTGATTTTTTTTATAAATTTATATGATTATTTTTTTCCTATGATGTAATTAATGATAAAATTTTATTTAAACATACATGTGTTTTTTATTAAATTATTTTATCTATTGTCTTTATGATACTATTATAAACGATAGTTAATATAATTATCATCCAATTTTTATAAAAATATCGTTTTTTGTTTTTATTTAATTTAATTGTTTATAATTTTTTAATATACTAAACTTTATTGTCTCTCTTGCATTCTGGGTGTTTGCACTTTCGAAACAGTAAAAAATATTATTTTTTTTTATCCATCAGAAATGTTTGCTACTCTAAATTATTTTTTTTTTGTTAATTAATAATAAACCTTATTGTAAATATGTATAATGGAAATTTATTTTTTTATTTAACATCCCATAACTTCTAAATTCCAATGTTTTGAGAAATATGGGTGGTGTCATTTTTTTTTCTCCAGAGCCTTTTTTGAGAAATTTTCATATAAGGGGTAAGATACCTTTAAAAATCTAAAATTAAAAACATGAAAAATGCTCAGATATCCTGTGGATTGTTACCTAATACCGAATTTCATGTAAATCGGAATAATAGTCTCGTCTCTAGGCTTCTCCTCATCCCCCACACACACGAACGGACACATAGACAAACATCACTCTAAAAGCAACTTTTTTCGATCCTTTACTTAGGGGGCACTAAAATCGGAATATACACCAAAAATTCAATTTAAAAAATTTGACGAAAACAATGCTTTCTCCTGATACTGTTGTATAGGGGGAGAAAGTAAGAATTGCTGGAGATATTTTAACAAATATACACATATTATGAAAGGTAGAATGACAATAACGTAAGATATTTAAAATGTGCCTATTTGCAGGCGGGAGAGAAAGGCAAGCAGCCTGTGTATGTCATGTACCCCAACTACACACTACCTGATCTGGGCTTCCTCCGCGATGAAAGATTGGATCTGGACCAAATATTCTTGACCCCGGTCAAGTTCTCCCCGGGTTGGACGCCCCTGCAGTCACCCACTGTGCCTCCGACAAACCCTACTCTTGTTGAACATAAACGTCCTCGGCCACATTCCTGCGCCGACATTGATCATCTCAGGAAGAAAGGTATCTTACTGCGCTAAAAGTAGCGACTGAGATCTTAGTGACTTGCATCATAAAATGCTTATGAATAGTCCCAGGTTAATTGAAACAGGAACTGTTTAAGTTTTTCCTCACTTTTGATTTATGGAAAACTGTAAGCCTGGTCCCTCATGTGGCCACGACATCAGGGGTAATACAATGTATTCCTATGACGTGAGGATTTCAATGAAACGTGATACCAACTGAAGCAACTAAAAATGATATTAAAGGAATTGAAATTTCGGTTTTTATAATTTTTGATCATAAAATAGATAATTACTTGTTGATTATCTGACATAATTGCTTAGTAATTATATTTTCTGGGAAATAAAATTTAAAAAATTAATAATGTAGTTCTCTAGCTATCCACTTGACAAGTAATTTGACTATCAAGTAACCAGTAATGCTATCACATTTATGGGACTGAAGCTAAATATTTTTCAGTAAGGCAGACTCTTAACCCCTCAAATATTCATGGACATGTCACGGATGGAATTCGTGACCTCAGATGCTAACTGTTATGTGTGATTACAGGGTTCAGCCATGTCAGGGACTGGGAGAGCCTGGCTGTGCTACTTCCTCCAGAGTATTGTGCTCTGCTCAGTGACATCCCAGAGTTGGCCGAGTACAAAGACCTGTGCACAACGACCAAACCTCTCTTCTGTGTCTCGCCCCCTCTGGTCAAGCCTACGCAGTTCACTCCCTTTGTCCCTGACAGTTAGTGCATTTCTATATCAATATTTAAGTGATGTAAATTTATTTCAGTATACTTAAAATAGGAAGAGAAAGATGAATTGTGAAAACTGATACCAGAAACTATTTGATTGAAAACTAATATTTTTTACAGCTTCTGAATCATGGCGGTTATGAAAATTGGTTACATTATTTTAGCCATAAATGATGTAAAAAGGGTACTAGTTTCAGCTCTAGTCAAAGTAGTTAGGCTTAAAACCTAACTACTTTCACTATTTCAATTTTTGGTGCAACTATTTAAAAAATCTTCAAATCACACAGCAAGCTCAGTTTTAGAGCTTCATTTCAGCCAGTGTCGGAAAACAAATTCAGCACGTTTTATGGCTAAAAAAGATCATGGACAGTACAACTTTCTCCATCTTATATTTAAAAAAATAAATAAAAAAAACTAAAAACAATCAATAATTTAAATTTTAAATTCAGAATTTTAGTCAAGAAACATTTCTTGGAATTAAAAATTCACACAATTTATGGTCTATATAAATTTTTTTACCGTCCCACCTTCTTATTCTCTAAGCCATCTTAGTCTAGGCCATCACCTGGAACCGTTTTTACACATTACTTCAGGCTAGACCTAGTGTGTTATGACATTATCACTTGGCGAAAAAACATAAGATGCATAAGAAAACTGAATTTAAAATTTAGATAGTTAAAAGAATATTGAAGGAGTTCTGTACCTAATAAATAAAGCTCCTTACTCTTTGTAAGAATTTATGAAGTTTTATTTTTATCTTACCATCATTTTGTTAACAATAACAATAATGACGTTTAGATTTAGTAGCTTTTTGGCACCATTCAATGTATTTACCTATTACTACTTAATTACTACTTGGTAAAAGATTCTGACTTTGGATGTATTGTAGGCCGAAACAACTCGTCGTCATCGAGTGTAGGAACTCAGCCGTCATCAGGTTACCGAGGCTCGTCCACGCTGCTGAGTGACTCGAGCGCCAACCCGAGCCCAGGTCCACATACCGCCAACAACCCACTGTTTGTCTACAGATACGACAGCATCACCTCAGACTCAGGACACTCAGGTAACACAAACGTCAAATATTTGATCGTTTTGTAATCCATCTACTTGGAGGTCACGAGTTGTGGATAGTTATGAACGATGGCTGGTGACTGTGATATTCCCTTGTTGCGGAATAACGTCTACACTATTGAATACTATGTTCATCCTCATAGACCAGTTGTAATTCTGAGGCAAAATTTTGGTTCGGATCCTTCGTTAAACTGTAGGTGTATTAGATTCCATTGGCTGTTGAGCTAGTAATTAAACAGTTCTGTCTACGGAATATGTCAGCCTTAGTCGGTAACAAGACTGAAAGATCTTGTCACAATAATCTTAACACTCATTTCATTTCTCATTCAAACTTGGCTTAAAATATCTAGCTAGGTAGGTTTTAATTTCAGAATGGTAATAATAATACCAGCCTTTGTAAGCCGTATAATGAAATTAAAGAGGCACCAGCCTCTGAAAGAGATAAAACTTAAAACAGTCATTTTATGAGTCTCCATTAGATTCACAATGTTAAAAAAATCAGAATAATGCCTTGTTCCAATCACAAATTGTAAAATTGTAAATTGACGTGGGATTAGTGTGATATTAAAAATTTTTATCATAAAGAAATTTATCAACGATCTATATAATTAAAATGTTAAGAGTAGGGGTGTGCGATGCATCGAAAATGTATCGAAATTTCGATTCGATTCGATTCGATGCATCGAATCGCGATTCGATACAGAGGTAATCGAAATCCCGATGCATCGAGCGTCCCGATGCATCGAGCGAGTCCCGATGCGCGGCAGCGTGTGTAGATCCTAATGGCATATCTTATACCGATTTTCAAGTTTTGAAACAAATTTATTTAATGTCTATGTTTGTGCAATCCAATTTTCCTTTTTATTTTGTTATTCAAACTGATTTTGAATCCTTTCTCAAAATTGACAAACAAGTCTGAGAAGTTTTTAACATGATAACAGCTTACCGGTACACATGTGACAATTGCAATTTTAATAGAAGTTGTTTATGGTTAGGTATTCCTCCGCTGGACACAACAGACATCAATAGTAACAAAAAATACATCAAAACATATTAAAAACCAAAATTGAATTGTATTTATTTAAATCATAGTTTGTTTAGTTTAGTTTTAATAATGGCTCCTTTTTCATTGCAGTATCAGTTGAAAGCTTCCATTGCATTTCTTACGTACCAGAAAAGTAGATCCATAGTTTTTTAATAATATTTATTCCAAAAACTAAACCTTGAGTATTTGAGATTATTCTAAATTGTCTATTATAATGTACATATTAAATGTTTTATCAGTATGACGAATCATGAATAAAAACATTAATTTTTTGATTCTCAGTTAAATCGGGTGTAAGCTATTATTGTTAAGAGATAAGCGAGGTGGACAGGTGGTCAGACAATAGCGGCAGTGGGTAATAAAAAATGACCTTGAGCCTTGCTCCGGGACAAGGGGGTTTGTTGATATTTGGAACTGACTGAGCGACTTCATTATTTTGTTTTCCGGTCAAATGCTTACATTTCTCTACATAGTATGATCTAGTTAAAAATTGAGTTTTATGTTTTCTTTTTAAATAATCATTAATCTGAGGTGATTTAATAAATAAGCAATCAAATTAAGTTGTGTGTGTTTAATTAATTAAGAAATTTACTTTTAAATGAGAGTAATAATTAAAAAGTTTTAAATAAATATGTAACCACAGCTAACTTCATTTTTAAAAGTTTTATATACTGTATTTTTAAATTTAAAATATGAATTTGATTAAAAACTAACCATTTGAAATAGATGATACTAAAACTATTTTTTTAAATAACAGTTTACTTCTGTTTTTATATTTTCTATATTATTACTTTTTGAATTTTTATTTATAGTTTTCACTACAATACTACTCATTTCCTCTAGTAATATCTTTTATTTTTCTCATTTCCAAATTTGTTAGATATGTTATTTTTTAACCCTATACAAAAGAATTTTGAAATTGTATCAAAATTTAAAACTAGAGATATATTTGTTTTTGTCATTCAATAGTTTTTTATTTAATTTGGTAGTTTATAATAGATATTTAATATATTTTTACTAATTGTAGACCTACATTAATTTTTTTTAAATAATTCTTGTTTAATCTCGTCAAGGCTAGCTATACATATTTTAAGTTATTAAAAATTTTAGCGAATCTTGGAAATCTTTTAGCGAACTTTGCTTTATTGATATAATATACATAGATAAAATACCTTAACACAAATCTTTGGAACTTGAAAGTTATCAAACTAAAAATTATCAAACTAATTATGAACTGTAAAATGTAGTGAATAGTCTAATAATATATTTTTTTGGCTTTAATTCCATGTTTTTTTATTATCTTCTGTTATATGATTTCTGTTTTACAGGAAATTGTGTTGTGTGTTTGTCGTGTTGTATCGAATCGAATCGTATCGATTCGTATCGGAATTCTTTGTATCGTATCGTTGTATCGAATCGAAATTTTTTTGCTGCATCGCACACCCCTAGTTAAGAGACTTATTTTAATGTGTCAATTTAATTCTTTTGGAGCTGATATTTTACTAATGGATTTCTACAAAACTACTGAGAAAATTAAAAAAAATTATAACCAGATGGATCGCTAAACATTATAATGCCCTTTAAAATGACCCCAAGTTCGAGGTATTCTGGTTCTAAACAACCTCTTAGGGATTATGTAATTCAAAATTGTTCTTTTAAGGAGTAAGTAAAAAAGGGACTGGTCCTGCAGACTCTTAACCTTATAAGCGTCGCTATCGCGACACATTTCTATTCTGCTTAAACGCTAAGATCACGAACAAGACGCATTTACGGCATCTCGGTAAAATCATTTTAGCTCAAATTCTTAACTTATTTTGGTATCTTATTATGTGCCATTGTGATCGGAAATGATTATTCTACATAAATATCCCAACTAATTTTTTTGTCCAAACAGCTGTTGGCAAAACTAAATAACATGCCCATCATGATGGCAGTGAGAAGTGATTATTAGCGTCTATTTATCGTGATGATATTCGACAACGCCTAGTCAACGATTACCATCACAGTGCTGCCATCTGCGAATTAATGCCTCGTCAAGTTCGCTGTTGTAGCGCTATAGCAGTGGTTCTCAACCTTTTTGAGCCCGCAGCCCCCTTTTTACATTTTAAACCGCATTTGTAGGCTTAGTTGGGATTACAGTGGACATCTGTTTTACTTCTTTTACATCTATATGGTTAAGGGGGGGCATGTCTTGTGTTTTTTTGTTTATACAGGTCCTGTAGGGCCTACTTAGTATTTTAAGAAGAGACAAATAAAAAAAAAGCAAATTAAGTTCAAAAGCTGCGGCACTCTATGCTTATGTATTGACTTTTGAGACTACAGTTCACAAATCATAAATAACAAAAGGCTAGGATAGACTTTAAAAACTGCATAGGTTTATAATATAAAATGTGAAAGAGAATTTACACCCAATTTTAACATGAAGTATAGTGGAGAATGCATATTTTATTTTTGTTCTCAACCAACCTAAGGGGGCTTCACTATTAATACTGTAGGCCTAAGTATGTGTTCAAGAGGTATTTGTAGGTTATGTTCGAAAATTTGGACAAATCGATAATCCATACTACATCCAGTCCCAATGGGTTTGGATTTTCGACGCTCTACTCTAATTTATTCCCATCATTTGGAAGAGTCGAAATTTACTGGGTTTGGTTTGATTACAGGCCCTCCTCTTCCAAAAAGATCAATTTCACTACCAGAAGAGAAGAATGTTCCTCCACCTCCCAGGCCGCCTTTGCCCCGGGGTATCCTTCGAAATTCTCTAGAAAACACAAAGCTTCATAAAAATCAAGCCAACAAGAAAAGGTACAGATTTTTAAACCTGTTTCCTATACTAACAATAGCACCGATTTATTAACAGTCCTATTAAGTAATGGTCACATTTTAATTTCTTCAATAATAACCATGAATGATTCAGAAAACGGAAATAACTTTTTAGTCTGTTTTCAGTGATAAGAACTAACAAGTTTTTCATGTAGATGTCATTCTGAGAAACTCGAGTTGTACTTTTAACCCAGCATTTGATTAGTAGTTTGTAAATTACAGTAGCAGCATTTAAGTTTTGTTACGCTCGTGTGATATACAATGAGTATAATATAGCAAGCGATGATAATAATAAGCATGAACTTTTGTCGGGTTTTTATGCATGCTTTTCTACCGGAAAATAATTTTAATTTTAATCTGTGAAGGATATGTGATTTATTGCCTTTCACAGTCCGTTAAGTACCTATTTAGTTAGTGGCGTTTTAGTTAATTGGGAATGTTGTTTTCTAAAATAATATCTTGAGACTTAGTACAAGTAAATGGAATGTTAAGTAACTCCTATTGGTTTGCAAAGTTTTTGGAATAATAGTTATGTTTATAATACTTGTCTACTTCCTTACCCTAATCATGGTTCCCTACTGTGTCTACAGTATGTACCCGTTTTTCATATTTTTTACTATTGTATTTATATTATACTTCAACTTAAAAAAGTTTTATGATTGGTACAACTTCCACTAAATTAGTTACAATAACTAGATACTGTTGAATGTAGAACACCGTTACGATGATTTCACAGGCATGAAATATACACACCATATAAATATATACACAAACAGTTAATAGTTCATTTTGACCAAGTATTAACATAAGCATTCAAGTTTTTCATTAAGATTTTCAAAACATTTTCTGCCTCACTACTATCTGAAATTACTTGACTAAGACTACATTATTGGCAGCTCTATTATATCGACAAACACAATAAAACTGGAATCACAGTTCTACATCTTACCTTCATTGACATGGAGAAAATATTTTGGCTGTATAGAACCATATCACCTAAACTGTTCCTGTCATATCCTTTGATGTCAATAACAGTACGTAGAACTTATTTAAGCATTTACAAATACTAACACTGGCTAGCTGAATTCTGTGCATTGTTGTGCATTTTTTTATATTTGGGTTGTCTCAATGTATTAATGTTTTTTAGTTGTGTATATATATACAGTAGAACCTCGATTATCCGGAATAATCAGTGGGAGAGGGGGCACGGATAACTGAAAACACGGTTAATCGGAATGAGAAAAATAATTCAAAGTATTCATGTAAAATCCACTCTAGTTTATTAATACATCGTTCGTTGTCAGCACGCTTTAAACGGATCTTTGTCAACTGATAACGTTGAATGCGGGCAGTTTGTTATCGCATGCAAACCATTATCATTTTTACAAAGACTATACACAACTTAAGACAAATTTAATGAAAAATATTTCAATACACAGACAAACAAACAATTAAATTGAAACAATAGATTTAATGAATTGCATTGAAACACTAGTTCAAAACTGACAACTAAAAAATCAAGTCAGCTGAGCTGTTCTGCAAACTAAACACAGGTGAGGGGAGGGGTGTGACTCATCGACTTGCGGCAGTCTCCTCCCTTATCTCTTTCCTTTGTCCGTCTTCTCTCTCCCCGCTCACACACATGCGCAGTATCTAGTGCGCAATCTTTTGCATGTGTCGTCATGGCCACGGGCCAATCAGATACTGAGTTGCGTTGTGAACAGCCATTTAATGAAGAAATATTGATAGTCTGGCGCTTGCTTATTTTTTCCAGAATATAGATCGATATTTTATTTTTCATTCAAGTTCGTCTTTATCTACTCTTTAGTTGATACCCGGAATATTTTCATTAAAATTATTATAATAATGTTCAGTTTGTTTCAAAACTAATTGTATGTTAGTATGGAGTATTATTATGGCGTATTTGAGATAAAAAATAGTTTTCATGAGAAAATTGATAGTAAAAAACTTCTTTTAAAATAATAATTCTTTTGCCAGTTTTGGACCCCGGTTAACCCGCCGCCTGGTTGATCCGCCCTGGGATAATCGAGGTTCTACTGTATACACCTTCTAGATAACTTACAGTAATTAGAACAAAACGACTTTCAATTCTATGTAGCATGATATTTTCATCAAGGAATCATAAAAATATTGTAGGAGCAAAACAGTTCCAGTCTAGTCTAAGGAGATGTGGGGAGAGCTTAAAGGGTACAAGGGGGAGAAATATTAAATTGTTAGTGAAACAATACATTCTTTACAAATAACATAAATTTGGTATGAAAATAAAAAATAGGCATCATAAAATGGAGGATATGAAGTGATTTGACCATGACAATGTGATGGAGTTGTGCGCAATGTTGTAATAATGCTTGCCAGTTGGATCCATTGGCGGCCACTCAGATCAGAGTGTCAGAGCCCTTGTCCGCTATAGTTTGTGATGTGATAAGTTAAATATATTTATTGCTTAAATACTTTTTAAAACATTTCACTTCAGTGCTATAACATATAGAGGGTGTTCATTTAAGTTGGGGACAAACTTCAAAACTCATCAAAATAAACAAAAAATTACCTATAAACATATGTTGAAAAATCCTTTGTTGTTGCTAGACGCCAATTAGTATTTTTTACAAAAATCGATACATCTAAAAAACTATTTATACTACAGAAATCAAACTTTGCACACATATTTATTGGTTATCATTAGTTTGCTTTTCTTTTTCTAAAATGGTGATAGTTAAAAAACTTTTATTTGAAATAACAACAAAACCTTTTTTTTGTAAAATTTTTTGAAGATATAAAAAATATTTTATTTTTGATTTCAAATCTAACGATACTTTGTCTAACAAAATCCGTCCACAAATAAGCAAGAAAATGTACTTTTAATGCTACAGAGCCCATGTGCCACGGCCGTGGAGGTGGTGTAACATGGGCTGAGTAGGCTAACATTAAAATTGCATTTTCTTGCTTATCCGTGGGCGTATTTTGTTAAGCAAAATATTGTTACGTTTGAAATTAAAATTACAATCTTTTTATATCTTGTAAAGTTTTATTAAGTTAATGGTTTTGTTGTTATTTAAATTAAAAGTCCTTTAACCAACACCATTTTAGAAAATAAAAGGAAACTAAATTATTCTTTTAGAATATTTTTTTCTTTATACAATTAAGAAAGATGTCTGCAAATTTTGTTTCTTGAAGTATAAATATATTTTTTTAGATATAACGACTAAACAAAGGATTTTTCAACATATTTTTATAGGACATTCTTTGTTTATTTTGGTGAGTACTATCACCCCTCGAAGTTTGTCCCCAACTTTAATGAATACCCTGTATATTGTCATTAGTTGTCAGCTCAAAATCTATCAACGATTTTGTGAAACTGTTAGGTGTTGTTTTCACCTACCGTGCTGCCATATATCAGCTGAAACTGGAACCATCTCTTGGAAAAGCTTAAAAACACTTACACCAATAATAACCTTTGTCTGACCGTGTACTGTGGTCCAGTAGGTTAAGTGAAACTGTTAGGTGTCGTTGTCATCTGCCGTGCTGCCATATATGAGTTGAAACTGGAACCATCTCAATCATCTCATGGAGAAATACCCATAAAGACCTTTGTCTGACCGTGTACTATGGTCCAGTAGGTTAAGTGAAACTGTTAGGTGTCGTTGTCATCTGCCGTGCTGCCATATATGAGCTGAAACTGGAACCATCTCAATCATCTCATGGAGAAACACCAATAAAGACCTTTGTCTGACCGTGTACTATGGTCCAGTAGGTTAAGTGAAACTGTTAGGTGACGTTCTCGCCTGCCGTGCTGCCATATATGAGATGAAACTGGAACCATCTCATGGAGAAGCATAAAAGCACTTTCACCAATAAAGACCTTTGTCTGACTGTGAACTGATCCAGTAGGTTACGGTGTTCGCTGAATAGTGAAACATTGAAAGCCATTTCGAAGTACTCGGGTTCAAAACCCGACCATCTGCAATCCCAATTTGACTTGTAAATACGTGGTACGGTGGTGGTAGGGCCCACCTAAAGGAGGCATATTTAAAAATGTTTCATGTTTATTCATTGTTTAACAAACTGAATAAAGTAAATATTGCTTGGCACTTTAAGGGTTAATGCAATCAAATGATTATCTATGTCTCTTTTTGGTCAATCTACCACTTCTTGTTTTCACGACATTAAACTTTACATTGATGCGTCCAGTGACTAACGATCTGTAAATGTTCCAGACACAGTATGTTTGACATGGAAACAGTGAATGTTGACGACCCTGAGCTCACAGATGTTGACAAAAAAGCAAAAGCTAAGGTGAGATTAAATTATTCTTAGTTACATTTTTTGTATGTAATTTTTTGTTATCATTCTCATTAATTGAGCAGTGTATATATTTAGTTGTAGTTTGTCAACATATTGAGACTATGGAATGGGCAAACTCAAGTAAAATTAATAAATAGTTTCTTCCCACCTTTGATAATCTGTATAGGCTTCCACGTGGACCATTAAAAATCTGTTTCTTTTAAATGTTTCAGTTATAGGCCTAATTATTGAAAAATAAACCATAATGATATGTATAATTTTTTTCTGATATTTCTTACATATTTATTGTGTAAATATATACAAAATATGCTATTTTGGTCGGTCTTGGACAGTATATATATTTCTCATTGGATACTTATTTGACTGTCAACTACATCAAACTTCTCTTTCACCGGTTCTATCCATGGATGTGTCAGTTGCTATGAATGTGGAAAGTAGAGCTATATTTCATCATATCAAACATCATATTCAGCATTGTCTTCCAAAGTAATAAAACAATTAAGTCTGTATTCAAAATATTTGTTATATTTGTGAGAACAATTTATTAGTCAAATAAATGGATTGATCTATTTATCCAGAAAGTAAAGAATGTTTTAGCATGGTTAAATAAAAACAAAAGATATCAACACCAAACTTTATTTAAAATACCACAAAACCTTATTCTACTTTTTACTCAATTCCCGTAGTTGTCGAAGCACTTGTTGTAATGTGGGACCAGTTTTGCTATTCCGACATAATGCCCTTCAGCCGCGAATGATTTGAGCCATGTTGTCACTGTTTCTTCAGGTTCATCGCCCTTTCCAAATTGTTTTCCATCCAAAAATTTCTTCAACTTTGGTAACTTTGGCAAAACAATCAATAATTACTAATTAATAAATTTCACCACTAAAAACTATCTTAAACACAAATAAAAACATAAAACAAATTTGTTGCACAACAGTAACAGACGACTAACTACGTCTTTTAGGAAAATATAATATTTAATCAAAATTGTCTGCAAACAGACATTGATAAGCTCAAAGACATATAAATCGATACTTTTGAATCTTAGTCTTCAAATGATATATATTTTGCATGTCTTTGACTTAGTTTTAACCAACAGCATTAGCCAACTACCAGTACACGGTAGTTGGCAAAAATTTAGTCAGAGACCCTGTAGAAACAACCCTGTTGGTGAAAATATCACCGATGGACGCTTTTAGGGTTAAGGATCTGACAGTAGGATTCAGAGTTCATTGTTGCACCTTGGTATGAAATTGATATGAATTAATCCCTTTCGGTCCCAAAAAACCTGTTCCAAAAAACGAAAACCTGTTGCCATCAATTGATGGCAACAGGTTTTCGTTTTTCGGCGGGATTTTTGATTAGCGCCGCTATTTTAAAATGCTGTGAAAACAAGTAGAGTGACCATACAGCAACGAGACTCGCTTCATACTGAAGGAAAAGGAAGAGGCAGGTGGCCTCACATGCAATTGCAGTCCTGCGCAATCATTGCCGCGCACGATACACAATCGTTCTTTACTTTCTGGGTGACCCTTGTATCAAAGTCTGCTCATCCAACGATAATAATTATGTCTGTTACAGCAGGCAGGAGCAGGTCAGTTGTCAGGCTCAGATGAGGGGTTGGGTGGAGAGATGTGGAGACCCCCCACTCCCCCCACCACACATGCTCTCAGACTACAACAGCTACTCGAAATGAGCGGAGACCAGTGGGACCCTAGGGATATGGATATCCTTCGACAACAGGTAAGCTTCACAGATCAAATGTTGTGAGATGCTGTAAAGACTAACTATAGTGGATATAGATTTTCCATGTAATTGTAATGAATGAAGGCGGGTTTGTGTACCTATACTCGGCTATAATTTGTATGGATGTAATATGTAACCATTTAGGTTGGAGGTACACAAAACCAGCTATAAATTTAGTAAAATCTGATACAGTAGAACTCCAATTATCCGAACTCCGACTATCCGAATCGCCGATTATCCCAATCACTTTCAGGAAAAAATTTGTCCAAAAAAAGTCTAAGTGCGCTATTATTCTTCCCCCCGCGAAGCCCGAGTGTGACCACTTGCAACTGCTCGCCGTCAAGTGAATGCGTGACCTGGCTGCCCGAAAACGGATGAAGACTGCAAAACAGCTTACATTGACGGAGATGTTTAAAAAACAATGATTTTTATTTCTAAACTTGTACGTACATTTTATTTATATTTAAAACATGTGAAAATATAATGTTTCTTACATTTAATTCATTAAAAAAATAGTGCAATATCAAAACGTAGCTTTTTTTCTCTAATGGCAATTTTTTTTTAAACTCCGATTATCCGAATATTTGACTATCCGAATGGGTCCCGGTCCATATTAATTCGGAAATTGGAGTTCTACTGTAGTTTATTATTACATCCATAGCGGCCTAGGTGAGGTATCAGAAACTGTACTGAGGTACTCAGTCCTTACAATGGCAGTAAACCATCTGAGAGTGATGTGATTAAAAACACTCATGGGGAAGGAAGAAGGAAATGAGGTTAACCTTCATTTGAGGTTATTTGTCAGAAAGAACTCTAGGCCAGGATTCCCTGGAATTGATAGGAAGAGCAGGCTTACTTCATCAGTCTACCAGGAAACAAACAAAAAATTAAATACTTTATTTTTATCAACAACTTTTACAGAAACATATTAAAGACAATGGATGTATTTAACCACACAAACTGGAAACATCGGTAAGTAACCAGAGCAGCTGAAGAGCAATCCACCGGTGAATCCTAAGCTAAGTCAGCCAATTCTGCTTCGGTAGATTAGCGGTCTTGGTGTAAAAGTTTTTCGTAAATTTTTTTCAGAATTTTTCGTCTGCTTCACTTTTCAGTAAGATGGCGGATGTAAAAAGTGTTAATGAAAAAGGGGTAATTCGGTATGAAAAGAAGTTAATGACTTGCAATGACTCCAAGCTTGTTTTTGTCCATAGTGGTGATATAATTTTCTGTAAGCCTCATTTGTGATGTAAATTTTAAATAATTAAATCTGCATGGCACACATAATCGATTTCTAGAAAACCAGAAAGTCAAGTTTAGAATTAGCTAAGGTTAACTTCTGTGCTGCTGTTCAGCAAATGACAATGACGTTACTTATCGGGATTTATCCATCAGAGAGTGTGGATGAATACCACTGGCTTAAAATGTGTATTAATTAAGGTTAGAGTTGTTCATTCGTTGCTGTTGTGTAGGTGAGCCGATTCCTGAGCCAGGGCCGTAAGAGTGTCAGTTTCGCTGACTACGGAGAGGAATCATCCATGACCCCTCCAAACTCTCCGCAGGTCTCGGTCGCTCATAAACCAACTTATCAGGTATTGTTTCTGAGGTGGTTAGTTGTAGATAAAGATTTGGCCAGTCCTCAAAGGTTTTTTTTAAGTTGAGGAAAATTTTTAAATAAATTGGGCGAGGCCAAAACATTAATAAGTTCTATATTATAAAATGATCCAAGATCTTGAATTTAAAACTGTAAATGGTTGATGTTTTTTAAATCATACAGGAAATCATTAGAATGCTGTGAAAATCATTACCAAATCACTACCAAAAATTATCACTGAAAAATATTTTTTTATTACCATAGACTTCATATATCATAGTTAAATATCCTCCAATTTACTACAGTTTACCAAAAATTAGTTCTAAAATTACCTGGTACAGTAGCGTCTCGGTTAACCGAGGTAATTGGGACGAAGAGTACCTCGGATATGGTTAAACTCGGATAAGTCGGTACATAACCTAAAAATCTGTAATATGGCAATAAATAACTCAAGATTTACTAAAAACATGACTTAAGGCTATCACCTGAAGGTTATTTTTTGTTATTAGTAAAAGTAGCTTCATAATGTATGTCATATTAATCTTAAAACGTGAATCCACAAAAAACTTACGAAAATAAGATGGCATCACGATAGCCTAAGTAACACTAAAGTTATTGCAAACATTATGGTTAATTCCAACCTGCAATATTAACATGATAGCAAACTGTAACACACTACACATTGTTTTTAATACAAAACAAAGCCCTGTCACTGTAACGAAATGGCGTTTTTGGGGCCGGGCAGACCGACAAGTAGCGACGCAGACGACGCACAATGCATGAACATGACGCAGTTGTACAGTCAGCTACACTTTCCTGAAGAAAAACTACAATTATTGTCTACATTTACTGTAGTTTTTAACATGATTAAGTTCAGCGTGCAAATTTCAGTAATTAAAAGCACAAATAATCAAATATTATTTTTACAAGTTTTGCTTTAAAATCATAAAACTGGTCTGAGGATAGCTTCGGTTAAACTGGTACCTCGGTTAAGCGGAAATCGGTTAGCTGAGACTACTGTGCTTTCAAATAATTTGCACATAGTTTATAGCTTATTAGGTTTTGATCATACAGAATCATTTTCAAGTCAATACATCAAGATGAAGCTACTTATTCTACTATATAGAGAAGTCGTAATTTTTTAAAGATTTTATGCTCACACACGAAAATAAAATTTTATATTTGTGCTTTTAAAAAATTGTACAGACATAAACACTTGTAGATTCAAAACATGGTAGTTTGAAAAGTACATTTGAACCACTTGGAAGTAACAGGTTGTATTATATACCTTATTTTTGGTGACTTTTAGGATGTTAGATAATAGTCAAGGAAAAAAGTCATTAATTTTCACTTTAAATATTTGTAAAAACTGTTCATTTAACCATCTATCTAAAACTAAAAAGGCACGGCTAGGCAGCAGAATTGTTCATTGGTTTGACTGTAAACAAGTACCAGTGCCAGTTTTTAGAATCTCGGCAGAAAATTCCTAAACATGCTATGGGAGTGATCAGCTTTTGATTAAATTTTAGCTACTAATCTCGGTCAGTTAAAAAATGAGTCTGTAAATGTCAAATGGCCCATTAAGCCATTAGTTTTTGGATCGAAAGCAGTATCCGGTGACTCCTACTATACATGATCACCATGATCGGTCACCTCTGGATAGCCTAGGTATGTTATAACACAGTGGTACTTTGCTGTCTTTATTGACTCCGCAACACTCTCTGTCGGAGGCCCGTAGAACTTCCTCAGAGCGAAGAGTGATACACACTCTGTCGGCAGCTCTGTCAGTTCATATATAGCTCTGTCAGATGATAGGTATTTGGTTTTTTAATCAGCCTCATTGTTTGAAAGTGAGTGCTATTTATTTTGGTACCAATGATAGAGTCACTATTATCAAACTACAATTACCGTACTAGATAATTTAATCCCCCTTTGTTCATGTTTTCTAGATAAAGACAAGTGCAGGCCTGAACGAGACTACAATCACAGAGGACCTTGAAGTCAGTTTCAGCAATGAAAGGATCAGGCACTCTGCTAAAGCTGGTATGTCAGAATTATTTGAAACATTACACTGATATGAAAATATAGAATAAAAGCTTAAGTTTTACAATATATTCCTACTTTTTCATTTTCTAAAATAATTAAGAGTTATAAATTAAATAAAGACTTAAGACTTAATCTCCACGTTCTCCCTATATCTATAAACTGTTTGCTTGCAGAGCTGGTGGAGGTGGTATCATTAGCCGCAGCCAAGCTGGTAGCCCAGGCCAATGGCCCCACAGACCTGGTGTCCAGTGTGGCTCTCAGTTCTCTTTGCCCTGCTCTCTACTCCCTACTCAGTGACGGACTGAAGCTTAGCCTCGACACTCCCTTCGGAGACATCAACAACTCAGTGTGGCAGGTGGTAGAAGCCTCCGCTCAACAAGGTCAGACTGCATTACTCTCTCTCTCTCCCTTACTCGCATGCCCATCGAAACCCTAAGAGGGATTTGGTCTTGCCAACAATTGCCTTCCAACTCTCTCGGTTTTGTGCCTAATTTGTCTTGCTCCTATTCTTGACATATCTGCCTTTACACTGTCCCACCATCTCTTCTAAGGACTTCCTGGTGGTTTTCTCTTTTTCCATTAGGCTGTCCCTCTCCTACATCCTTTAACAGTGTCTCCTGTTCCTTCCCTACAACATGTTTGGCCCATCTTAATTGTCTAACTCTAACATGTGTTATAATATCATAATATCTGTATGAGTTTCTTATCTCTTCATTGTGTCTTTTTCTCCACTCTCCATTACCAATCACAGGTCTAAAAATCTTTCTCATAATTTAGTTTTCAAAAACAATTAGTTTATTTTCTTCTCTTTTGTTTAGTACCCATAATTCCGCTTCATGTAACAGTATCGGTCCTATAATTGTGTGGTATACTTTAATTTTGGTTTTACTTGATAAAACTCTTTAGGTTAGGATTTTGTAACATACATTCATACTTTTATTGGCCTGATTTATTTTTTTGCTTGTTTCTGGTTCTTCATTATTTTTATTGGATATCAAAACTCCTATCAAAACAATACAGCAACTTTTTTTAAATATGGCCTTCTGGATAAAAAAGATTTTAAAAATATGGCTTGGATGGAGTGAGTCACAGGGACACCGAGAATTTTCCGACCGATCAGGGGCTGTAGGTGCTAGCTGGAAAACAACAAACATGTATTCATTGATTCTCGGTGTCAATTCATTAGATCTTGAATATTTTTATCCTTATTTTAATGAATGTATAAATAGTGAAATATTTTAATGAAGTATAAAAGGGTTATGATTTATTTTAATGGGATACTGTTGTTTTTACAATGTTGGTTTACAAACTGGAATTATGATAATCGTATAAAATAATTTGATCAATTTGTTCCAGGTCCTATGACAAAGGCTTTGAATGAACTAGTCTTGAAGTTGAATAGTGAAGACGTTCTTACTGAAGGAATCGTCAAATTCAATGCCTTTATCTTTGGTCTTCTCAAGTGAGTACAGTAGAACTTAAATCAATATAAATAACTGAACAGGAAACATAAACATTTTGCTATATCAGGTTTTAATCGACCAAGGTTCAATATATCAATGTTATTTATAAATGACGTTGCTACATCGAGATTTTATAACTAGTTTATTTTAGTTGGGTGATTTACCACCTTGATATGAATTATTTCATTTGATTTATTTATCAAACATATTTTTACACAATCTTGGCCCCACCAAGTTCAGCTTAACTTATCTGTGGGGTCTATTGTGCAGATCAAGTCCCTACCACTATAAATACAATTTTTTTTTTATAATACATGTTTTTTTTTTTATTCATTAATACCTATCAACAAAATGTTTGGAGAAAATGTTGAGGAAATGTTGTTTACTAGCTACTTTAACGTTACGTTACGTTAGCTACTTTAAATACACTTTTTAACAATATAACAAAAACTAAAAATATTATGAACTATACAAGCAATAGCCAACAATTAGGAAAACATTGAACAACCAGAAATAAACTACTAAGGAAAAACTACCACTATTGAATAAATAAGTAAAATAATAAACAAAAATGACAGCTACAATTAATTGACACCTTCAGGCTTAACCTATTGACATATTGGACAGAACATTTCCGTAACATTGCCATTGCGCCCAGACTGGATGTAACTGTTCCGTCGTTTGTTATTGGTTGTAGTTTTACGCTTTCCCGATGGATCACAGCACTTGCTGGAACGATATTTGTTTCTTTAAGATATAGAATTATTTTCTGGCTGTGTATTGGTTTCTTAGGTTGGCTAAGCTTGTAAATAAAACCAAAATATTAGACAACAACAGGTGTGTACTTTTTCCAGATAATCCATTGAGTATTTCTTGGGAAGGAATAGTTTTGTCCTGAATTTAACTAGCACCATGAAACAAATTTGAAGAAAATTAAATGATATAATGATGTTGGTTGCAGTGTGCAAGGTCTGGATGTGTGGCTGAGCTACCTGAGGACGAGAGAGAGTGTTCTGCGGCGTCACTACGCTTCGGACGCTCTCATGTTGTGTGCCTGTCGTGGACAGACTATTGCCCGAGCACTCAGTGACAAGCTACTCGGCTCCCTCCGCCCCCTCGCGCAGCTCAACTTCAAATTGGACCTTCTCTATGAGACACGACTCCTCCACCAAAGCCTGCTGCAGCTCAGTGTAACTATCCAATACTATTACTGTAAATGGCCTCACCCTCAATTTCTTAATTTCAATGCGTTGGTGCTTTCTATTTACAGTGGAACTTGGATAATTTGAACCTCAAGGGACCTGATTAAAACTCTGAACCATCCAATAATTTGAATGAAAGAAGTCATGAACGGGGTCGAAAACAATAAATATGCATTATAAATTAAAACTCTTTATTACATTGACACTATATTGGAATATAAATTCATTTCTATTCACCTATTTCTGTAGAATAATTCATTGAAATGAATTACAAAACAACATACAGTAACGTATCACTCTTATCATCAGACTAGAGAACGGCTGTGCAACATCAGATCCAAGGCTTTGGATTGATTTTTCTTTCTTCATCTGGCAATAACATATCATAACTTTATTGCTAAATGTATTCAGCAATATCTGAACTGGTATAGGCTACATTGGTGCAAACTGAACTCGAACATATGTGACTATAACCTAGACAAAGTTCATAGTGAATTTCTGAAATGGAAATCTACGAAGCCAAGAGAAGAAAATATTGAATACAGTAGAACCTCGATTAAACGTCACCCTTTTAACCGTCAGTCTCTATTAACCACAACCCCACTAGCGCAAAAAAAAAAATGTTTCCGCGTCAGCGCCCAGTCGGGTCGTCTGTTGAGGCTCTATGATGAGTAGTGACAACTGTACTTCACAACTGCAATATGCCTGAATCATTGGCGGCAAGGGTAGTGACCCAGCTGGTTAATCCCTTACACTGTCTTCTGCACTCCTCTGCTACTGTTTTATTTTAGTTCAGTATGGTGCGTGGCTACAGTGAACTAAATTATTGCCGTGTTTTACGTGCTTTACCGTTTATTGTAGACAGTGCTGTTATACGTAGTGGGGACTCGACAATAAACGTAACCAAAGCTGGTGCTTCTTCTCAGTAAAATAAGAAACATGACCGCCTGAAAAGCTCGACGGGGAAAGAAACATAAGAAAGTGACGGATTATTTTAAAAAATAAATACCGGCTACGTAAGTTTTGAGAGTAAAAATACGTACATGTACAGTTGATATTTAATTGTTATCTTAATAAAGTATTTTTCGCTTGAACTGACGTACTAGTTTTTTCTCATTTAAAATAAATTCACATTAAAAGTAATGCGCAGCAATCATGGAAATGAATTACGACTTACAATGGTGCCGTTATAACATGCAAGACAGTGAATTGCGATGTTGCCACGCCAAAAACTGTCTAGGTGGTAAGTTGTATCGGCGATATTATTATTTCTGTTAACCGTCTATTCGGTTATCGGTCATGCTCTCGGTCCCGAAAGTGACGGTTAATTAAGGTTCTACTGTACTGTTTTGACCGACAAAGTGCTGGATAAGAAGCAATAAACAGAGAGTACAAACTGCATTTAACAGCAACCATAAAAATCATTTAATTGTTTTTAAAAAAGGAGAACATTTTTGCCTTTTTCCACAAATTGAATCTCTTGGTCGCCATATGAAAGATTCTTAAACCAGCAATGATTTAAAGTGTGAATCCCTTACATTAACTCTACTTTCATATAGTGTACCAAGTTATTGGATGTCAGTCAAAGCGTTGGCTGCATTCGGAACAGGTATTTCTTAATCTTTTGTAAGTGATCTAGCGATTTTGTCTCCCGATCTTCCTCACTGGAGTTGATGCTGGTGCACACTTAGTCTAGTCTAACGCAAAACTTTTGGTAAATATAGATTGAAAACATTTTTTTTAGTTTTTAATTTTTTGAGTTGGAGATTAACTTTTAAATCTTAAATTCCCATTCCAAAAATTTATCAAAAATAAATTTCAAACTATCTACGATTTTTATAATATTTTGAATAAAAACTGCAAGGGACCACCGTATTAAAATTAAAGAATATTTGGAATAAAAGAAGTTTGAGTTATCCAAGTTCCATTGTACCTCCTTACATTGTGCATTGGTATGATCTGAGGAACATTCTGCAATTTTTCAAGGTTATTTTTTTAAGTAAATTGGAACATCTTTATAAACTGTATGTTGAGGCTTACTCTTATACTTGTATTGTGAAAATTATAAAAACCATTTGTTTTGACGACCGGCAACTCCTTTCAGATCATGAGCGGTCTAGGAAGCCTATGTGACCATACCGCTATGGTACCTCACTTTCTTTATTCACCGCACAGGCCCTCGGCCTATGGTGATGGGCATCTGAGGTTAAAAAACTGTATTTATAGGGTATATTGTATACAGTATGCATTCGTCATGTGCAAATTGAGTATATGTTGTTCTAAATAAAAATTGTTGTACTTACTTCCCTGTGAGAAATAGGTTAGATCATGGATTTGTCTAAAGGGAACGTTTTCAGTTCATCTAAACAGCTGTTCTTATAACCAAAAATTAAATAGCTCCGGTAGTTTCTTTGGAAATGGGATCTAACCACTACCACAGCACTTTTTGCATTACACTAATCTGCTAATATCCCCCCCCCTAGAGCTTTGACATATTCACGTTAAAATATCAAATAATCAAAAATTAATATATTGCTAGGCAAAGAGGTGTAAATACAGGAAAAAAATGTGATGTGAATTGCTATTGACATTTTGTAACTTGAATTGGGACGTAATAACTGGACTTGGGAGATAAGATGACTGATACAAAAGGACCTGCTGCTGAATATGAGATTCTAGTTTGATTTCCTGTTGTAAGTAAACTACAGACAGGCCATCTCAATCACCAATCAATCAATCGATTCAGTCATCTCAATTTGAGGGCTTTTGGAGAACGAAGAATAAATCTAATTCTATAAATGTATTATTCTGTTTTAAATAAATAAATAACTTAATGTTCTAAATAACTCGTCAACTCCATAAGTCTACAACCACTGGGTCCACAAAGTGTCGAGTTAGTGAGGTTTTGCTTCAGACACACTCCTAGAGCCTAAAAAGAATTCAGGTAAAAGTAAATGTTTCAGTAGCATCGGTGTAGTACAAGTTAGGTTGTATGTTGCAGAGACTGCCGTCTTCACCAAGTCACAGTGGCAGCAGTGGAAGCAGTAAGGGGTCGTGGGCGCTCCACAGGTTGATGGAGTCGCCCCCGCCGCCCCAACCTGACTCGATGAGGCCGCGCTCCTGTGTGGACTGTGTTACAGGGGCTGATGTGGCAGCCTCGCAGCACAAGCGATGGAGCGTTAACATTGGAGGAAAGCTCACCCAGGCATTTGACAGACTTGCAGACGACACTGAGGAAGAATACACTGATAGGTGGGTGGTTGTTAACCCATATAGTGTATGTCCAACGCCACCTGTAGCTAGATGTCTGATGACCTGCCCTGTACGCTTTGAGCATACTGTGTGCATTCTCAGCTTCTATTTTAATATAGTTCTTCGTTATCGCTATTGCTTTTTTATGTTTGCTATTTTGTTACTTCTCTTATAGATAGTGCAAGTATACTCTCCGAATCATTGTAGTTACATTAATTTTTCGCCAGTGTTAGCTATTCCATATATTTACCTTTGGTCTCAAGAAACTTACATAAGACACTCTTGGCAAAATACTCATCCATTGAGTGTAAGCTATTTTCCTTGAGCCATGTCCCCACTATTTTTAAGTTTCTTCTTTTACTTTACATTAACTTTATTTAATCTGGCTGACTGGGAGGCACCTCACTACTGGTGGCAACTTTTTGAACATTTTGAGGGTGGGAACTGGATTGCTATCCACTCGCTGTCAAACTCAGGCACCACCAAGTTACATGGAGGTGTGTATTGTTTCTAATATTTTAATGGTGAATTTGGTCAAATTTAGTGTGCGTTTCAAGTTCCTTCTTGAATAGCAGGAAAGAATCAAGGAAAAATAGACCATATACTGACAGCACACTGAGCTCAGTGAAAAAGAGATAATAGCCTTCAGTGACCCCAGGAAGCCACTGGATGTCACAATCCTTATGTTGGAAGGAGCTTACCCTCCAGGTAGCTTACGGATTACCTTTAAATCTATTTAAATTAACTAATTTTGCTGAATGGTGGAGTTTATAAAAAATCTAATGCTATTGATTTTATGATGAGTTCGACCCTACTGTGCTGCGATTAAAGCCGTCAGCCGCCCGTTAAGGGTTGAATCACTATTGTTACCCCACTTTTGTTTCTTACTACAATAGCAGTGTTCGTATATTTTGTTATATTTTAATGATGTATTTAAATAATACAGTAGAACTCCAATTATCCGAATTAATGGGGACCGGGACCCATTCGGATAATCAAATATTCGGATAATCGGAGTTTGTTTAAAGTGCTATTAGAGAGAGAAAAAGCTACGTTTTGATATTGCACTATTTTTTTATTGAATTAAATGTAAGAAACATGATATTTTCACATGTTTTAAATATAAATAAAATGTACTTACATTTTACACGCAAACTCTGGCTTCGCGGGGAGAAGAATAATAGCGCACAGACATTTTTGGACAAATTTTGATTCGTGATTTGATTTTGAAAAAGTGATTCGGATAATCGGCGATTCGGATAGTCGGAGTTCGGATAATTGGAGTTCTACTGTATTCTATATTTTGTGATTCCGGGCAATAGAAACTAGTGGACTTAGCCTTGAAGATTGAAAGTGAAGCCTGATAAACTCTTCTCTGCAGACTCTTGAGTCATTTCATATAGTTTTTTTCTCTTTATGGGCATTTGTAATTAATGGAATAATTAAAATCGAAATGAATTGGTTTTAGCCTGGAGACTGGAGGCAAGAGCAGTGGAGGAAGCGGAGAGGAGGGTGCTGGTGGTGAGGGAAGTGGCAAGTTCCGCAGACTACAGATGAAGTGGGAGATGCTCTCAGGCAGGGAGAGCAGTCAGGAATGTCTGGACAAGTCCTCCTCGCCTCATGCGCCTCCCTCCCCTGTCAAATCAAGGTGTCATTACAACATATGGAATCAATATAACTAGGAATTAACACTTTCGCTGCACGATATGAGTAATAGGCCTACCCAAAACACTAAAAAGTTTTATATTTTAATACATTACTTTTTGAGTCAGAATGCATGTTTAAGGGGTTTCATTTGTTTTTTGAGAAGTTTTTTTGTTTTTGCCACCATTTGGAAAAAAGAGCACTATCCGCACCCAACGCCCTCCTCTGTACTGCCGATGCTTCCAAGACTGTCAATATATTAACTAATATTTTCACAGTCACACATGACGTGTTATTGTAATTGTAGCCGAACAAATGTTGCAATAATTATCAATTTGATTAAAAATACTAAAAAAAATACAAAGCACTTCTCATAACACACCAGAAATCATTCAAATTTTCATCTTCTCATTTTTACAAACAATAAAATAGTTTATTTATATGAACAAAACATAATTATATTACAAATATTCACAAAAAATTTCTTATGAAGTTTGATTTTACTGTTGATGGTGAAATGTGTCGAAACATTCACCCCCCCCCCACCCCCGCCTTTCCTGAAGTAAGCAGTACTTACTTTGTAGAGTGGTAGGCCTACTTTGACCCAATAAGAGATTTTGGAACTTCTCTTCCCTTCTCAATTCCATTTGTTTCAATCTTCCAGTATGAATACACCAGAGTTCTGGTAATCCGAAATAATTGAGACTGAACCCTCTTCTTATTAATAAGTTTTTCGGATTGTCCGGAACTGCAGTGCAGAGTTTCATTAAAAGTACAATAAGTTACTAATAAAATCCATTATTATAGACCTGAACTGTGTATTTACACCAGTTAACTGACTTCTTATCACCGTTCACATACAGATTTGTTCATCTTTTGCCTGAACTGTAGCAAGTGTTCCTGCAGGGGCGCTCTATTATGGACTCGTCCTTAGAAATATAAAACACGAGACACACATTGACAAACGAACAATGATAATACAGTGGCGACTGTAGGCCTACTTTTTACGCGATCCAAATTTCTGGATAGACAGTATAAAATGAGCATTAAAAACCAAAACTTTTCTTTTGAAATTATTTTAGGGATAAGGAATACCTTTGCTGAAAATAAAGTTTTATTGGAGAAGACAAAATGATGCGATTCATATTCTTTTGAAATACAAGAGGTCTAATATTGGGAAATATTTTTATGGACAAAGAAATTACTTATTTTATATGCTATTGCTTCAGACAAATTTTTATAGTCCAACTTTATAAAACTTAAATAAAAAATAGGGGGGTGGTATTTATAATATACTCTTGGAGAGAGGATGTTCTTTCAGAGATTGTAAAGTATATCTGTGTTGACAGCACATCTAGTGTGTCAAGTGTGCCCAAGTCTCGGATTCCCCGCCCCGTTACTTCACCAGTACGCCCCACGACCCAGGGCTTGGGACTGTCCAGTCAGACCATTCGACCACCCGTCAAGAAACCCCTTGCCACGACCAGTCAACTCAGGAGGCCATCGTCAGTCTCAAGGTAAGCCTATACTTGAATTAAATAACATACTGTGTTTAATAGTTTCAGTATTTCACTACCTATTTGTTTTTTATAGAACAAAGATTCAGTATACTGTTAGTGTTTGACCTAAAACTAATTAATTATGACAATCAATTTAAGATTTTTAAAATGCCAAAAACTTACTATTTGGTACCCAACAGATAGACTGATAAGCCTGATTTTTACGCATTCTATATTTTCATAGTGCACAGTATATTGACTGTGAGATAGTTTTTAAGCAGCACCAGTGTGGAGAGCGTCATCTCCACATGTTTTTCGAGTTTATATTTTATATAAAGGGTAATTGTATTTATTTATTTTTATTGATATTTTTTATTCTGTGGGACATTAAGTTTTGAATGTTAATTTTAGGTTTAACTATATATGATAGCCTTTTTCTTGTCTTCTGACTTCTGTTCAGACTTGGTGCATTCACGATTGTTTTTAAATTAATTTTATATTACTTAATGGAGTAGTCATGACAAATTAAACTTAAGGGTAAATTATGTTTTCAATCTATAGTTTTTAAAACTCGGTTATATTTATGATATTTCATACGTACCTAATAAGCTGTATAGTGGATTCAACAGTTACTGAGCAAAGGCTCGATTTTGATTTATTATTTTGGATGTGGATGGATTTATTGTAGCAGTTATCAAAAGAACAGATGTTCATAGTTATAATAGGCGTTAACTTGTATCAGTTTGTTAAATGTCTTTGTTATTCAACCTAGGACAAAGCTACAAGAAGGAGCAGTGAAGGCTCGAGCTTCCAGGGTTGATGCCCCAGTTAAAACAGGTCCCGTAGCTCGACCAAGCTCACTTCCCTACAGAGCTCAGAGAGCTCCATCAGTGGACAGCCATCGCAGAGCTGCTAGCTCATCAACCGTGAGAAATCATCATCAGACGACACAGCCTCATAGGTAAGCTAACAGCTGAATATTAATCATTGAAACTTTCTGTTATGGTAGTGAATTTGAGAAAGTTGAGAAACAATCAGGGAAATTTTATGAATAACTTTTTACACGGTTAAAGTACAAGAGAATGGTTTTCACTTACGATCTTTTTACTGTTTTAATAAGAAGTTTTTTAGACCATTTTTATAAACTATGGTTTGTTTAGAAGGTTGAAAAGTGATATTTTCAATGATATTAGTACATTGGAACTTAGATAATTCAAATTCTTAGTTAATTAAATTGTTTAAACAATTCTTAAGATTTTGTTCTGTAACTTATACAGTATTATTTTACATAAGTGTTAGTAGTAATTAACAGTAGGCCTACCACTTGTCATGATTAAAAATAAAATAATGAATAATAAAATCATGATACGTTACATGAATGAAGTAAGATGATTGTAAATCAAGATAGACACCTTGTGACCTTATTAGTTGTAATCAAGTAAACTTGATCTTTCAAACAACATTTGAGGTTCTCATTTCTTAATAGATTTTAGATTATAAAAGATTGTAGGTGAGGATCATCGAGATATACCTTTACTGTTTACAAAATGAAATATTTTAGAAAATCTAAAGATGATACTGTTAATTTCATATCTGAAAAATGTCAGTAGATCCTAACTTTCCTTTATTACAGTTAGACTACAGTTACATAGATGTAGTGGATATTTAGCTGTCTGCTACAACACTTGTCTAGCAAACATGTTCCACATTGTTGATATAATCTAAAAAAAGTTTTAGTTTAGTTTGCCATCTATCTGTAATTTTGGTTGTCTGTCCAGGTAATTGTTACACTTTCTTGTCGTAGCGGGATATCCCTTTGCGAACAGCTTTGAAAAGAAATATTGATTTTTATTTACGCAGCTACGACAATATACGGAAAGTGCACAATAATTTTGAGGTGTCAGGATTGATTTACTGATCCGAGTTTCATCAAAACAATGACGACTGTTTCTTATTACGTCATCGCGACGAAGAACGAACAAAATTCTTTCTGTACCCATCACATCTTCTCATTTAAAACCAAATGTATGAGTAAAATAGAATAATTTAAGATTTACTGTGAAAAAGAATATTGTAGTTTCAACATTAATAGTTTGTCTCAAACTTCAAGCTTTTTCAAAACGTCTTGAGGCGACCTGAGCTTTATAAAGTTAAAAAAAGAAGCTTGATAACTCGAGCCTTGGCACACTCCTATTGTCTACTCAGTAATGATTGTTGATTGGTAGGTTCGTGGTGACACTGAGCCACCGGCTACCCTCGGACAGCGGCCACCTGGCGTACAATGAGGGGGAGAGACTGCGGCTAGTGCTGGAGGTGGACGACACCTGGCTCCTCTGTTGCCGCGGTGACGCCAAGGGTCTGGTCCCTAGGACTGGGGTCATTCCTGTTTCCCAGAGGATATAGGCATAGAGCGCCCAAGCTTCCTAACAGTATTATCCGTTGTCTTTAAGTGTACATTTTACTGAGTACAAACTAATTTTATGTTAATGTCGAGTTGAAAGGCTTAATTTATGAAGAGTTATGTTTCGACAAAAATAAAGGGACAGAAGTTTATTGGAAGGACAAATAAATATTCTATTTTAAATTTTTTTTATTTGAAACAGTTGAAGGAAACAATCTTAGTCTTAATAAAAATGTTGTCTAATAGTGAGAAATTCACATTTAACAATGCATTTTCGTGTATAAGCACTTAATATACAATCATATTTTTGGTCTATACAATAATATAATAAGACTTTTGTTAAATTCTTTTTTTCACTGTTGGTAGAGAAATATCAATAAGACAGAAATGAGTTGTTGACAGTAACATTGGAGGTAATTTTGGGAAAGCTATTAGCAGTTGAGAATTTAACCTCTTCTTTTTATTTCATTTTGAAAAACTTGCGCAGGGTCTGAGATTTTATTTCAATCTTTTATTAAAGCACAAAAGAAGCTTGGGCCTCGTTTTCAAGTCCTGTACTTAAACTAACCAAAGAGTGTGTTAAATAAGTTGTACACCAGATTTGTACATTTCATCCTTTCTAACTAGTCATTTTTGGCTTTGGCTTTTTGTTACCGCCTTCTAGTGATAGCTCGGCTAATAATTTTTGCCTGTAAATATGTATTTTCCCTAGTGCTAGATCTTACATTGATGTTCTGGGTTTATTTCATCAAGTGTGTCTTTTGGTTTTGGGTAGGTGTCGGATTTTACAAACTGGTCTGCTTGTTGCTTCCACCAACCCTTTTTTTACATACTACCAAATCTAAACTTCTAACAGAAATGTGTATTTTTGTAAAGACTTTTGTAGCTCAGCTAGAAGCTAATGGAATAAACTTAGTTTTGAACGTGGAACGATGCTTTGATACTTTATATAAGTCCAAATTATCTGCCAGGCCAATCAATAAGTGTTTGTTTTTTTGGGAATTAATTTTTTTTGTAGAATCGGTTTAAATAAATCTGTTATTACTCTTCAACATAAATTTAATTAAAATTGACTTTTCATTTTATTAGTTTGTTTTTGTTTACTTAAATTATTTTTCGTTTGTTGCATCAAACGAAGCATGAAGCTATGACATTTCTGCTGTGGTCGATACTTTTCTGTATTGATATTATAAATAATACTCTTACAAAATTGTCTTTGTTATAAAATTTTAAAATAACCAAAATCCCTATTTTATATTAACTTGGAAATTGTACTGACATTTAAAACGTATATTTTCCACATTTATTGCTTCTTTACCCCCAATGTATACAATATTTTCTAAATGGTAGGCCTACACCATATTTTCATTCATTTATTTGTTGAATTGGTAAAGATTAACCACAGAATCCAAGTACAGACTTGAATTAATTTGGCCTAGAGTCTTGGTTTGAACCTTTTCCCAATCCAATGCATAAGTCAGGAAAGACTAGTTCAGTCTTAAAGTTTTCAAAAAGTTTGTAAAAATCTGGTTTCAGTGATATCACACTGAAACCATTTGTTTAAAGCTAGAAAGAACAAATTTTACAAGTATTCGTATAAGCTTTTGGAAAAAAATATTATGTTCAGCTTTGAAATAAGTGCATGAGTATGTACCATTGTAAATTTAACATTATGAAACGCTAATTCCAATTAAATTGTATAAAATAAATGTTAGTTAAAGGTTTAATTAAAAGTTGATCAAACATAATAAGAGTAAGATGTTTGTTGGCCTGGCAGGCACCCCCCCCCCCACAGGACACTATGATGCATCGTAGTGTTTCCCCGTGCGCCATGCCTGAGCATGCGTGGGCCAGGTATTCCAGATGATACTCGTGTTTTATGCTTGCTCCCCTCCCCCATCCCACACAAACACTTTGCTGATTCCATTTCTTCAACCAGAATGCTCTTTTGACTCTCTCCTACTAAATTGCTTTTATTTCCTTCTCTATACGTGTGTTTAACTTTTACTTTCTAAGTTTGATATATTAAGTATTAGGTTTAATATTTTAGCTTTACGATATTATTGTGATATATTTATTTTTAATGCTAAGTGGCTTTTCTATGTCATCTATTGAAAACATGTCGCTTATTTTAGTCAGTAGGCGAGTCGAAAGCGACTTATCCATCGATGTTAAACCGAATCTGTATTAGTGATGTTGCTTCTTTGAAGTTGAGCTTAAGATTTTTTTTGTATGAGTAATTGTGTTTGTCCTTTGCCATTGACAGCTACCAAATCAAATTTGCAACATCATGAAACTGAGTCCATGGTGGACCCCATATTGTCTATAACATTTTGAATATAATTAGTACATTATAACTGAGATCGTACCCGACATAGTTTAAACATGACGTAGGAAATAGTTTTAGATAGACTAAACAACTATCATTCCCCCTTTTTCAAAGACCATTAGTTGAATATTTAGCGTAAGAAATAAATGGATTATAGTGTTACTCTGTAAATTGGGTTCGAAATATTCTAAGTAACTCATCTAGAATATTCATATTATATTCAGAGGGCAGTTATATTAAAGTAGCTTTCTCTCTGAATGAGTTTCATATACTTAATCAGCCCTATTCTGAAAAATAACTTTATTATATTTATTTAATTTTGTAAAAGAAAATATCAATCAGAAGCGATATCTGATTGTGTGTGGTTCAAGTAAACCTTTCTGTCAAATTAAACTACTTAAATTCTAAATTTATATCTCTAAATCTGATTACTTTTTATATGTCTTACGCTATAATATTCTCTGTCTATCCCTTAGATTAGTAAAAGTATTTTCATATTAAAGTTTGGTTTTTGTTTACTAATTCACCTCGAAATATAGTGATGCCAGCAATGCAAATAAAATTAATCCTGAATCAGTGTTAAGGATCTGAACGAACGAGCGAATTTTTGACTAGGTTCAAGCGAATGTGTGTTGGAATTTTGGGCATCCCATATAGTTTTTGTTTCAGTTAATGTAAAAAATTGAAATGTTTGAGGTTTAAGTGGTGATAGTTTTTATGGTTTTCATATAATTTTTGAAACATGGCTGTGAGAAAATTATGGTGTTTCAAATTTGTATTTCCTTAATACATTTTTCAAAGAATATAGATACTCATTTTTTATGTGGCTACACTTTTGTTTCCATTTATTTTTTATCATAATAGGCTATGCAGTCAAGAAATTATATTTACTTTATTTCTATAATAAATACAAGCAATAATGAATTACTTGTACAGGAAATACCTATAAAGGTATTATTTCCATATATATTAGTTTCAGTGGATGTTGTATGTTTTACAATTGAGTCATATACAGCCTCAATTTGGCCATTTAATATCCTTTGGTTTTTGTATAATTATATCTATGGATGTAACACCTTAGTATGATTTTCAAAATTTATTTTCAAATATTGCGGTGAAACTCAGTTAATAAAATATTTCTGTGGCAGACTCTGATTTAATGTTAGATTGTTTCCATTATATACAAAATACTTGATGTCTTTATTTGAGTGTCGGTGAGTCTGAGCGTGAGTCAGTATTAGGATGTATTATTGTACATAACGTAAGTACTGATGCAATGTATATATTTTGGAAATCAAGACCAATTATTTTTTATCTAATTGATTTAAATATGTAACCAATATTTTCTACATAACCAGCCAGCCATAATGTATATGGGATGTACATATTGTAATGTAATACAACTATTTGTTGCTTTTCACCATAATATTGTCCATAATTGTCCAATGCACTCTGTCTAGTGCCATACGCTATTATGTGTCAATACAATAAACCAGTCAGCTAACTTAAGTTTCTATTCATTCTTACCACCTTGTTTAGTTCTTATTTCATATTAAATTTAGTCTCTATTTTTCCAATATCAACCCTTCAAGTGGCGAGCTTTTGAACTTAATTTGTATTTTTTTTACTTTTACTCTACAACTCTTCTTAAAATACTAAGTTTGAACGAAAAACAAAACATGCCCCCCTTAACCATAAATTGTATAAAAAGCAAAATAGGTGTTCTTTCTTTACTCTTCAACCATTTTTAGTCCAGTTAAATCATGACGGCTTTAAAGGGCTTATCTAACATAGTTTAACGCCACAAGCCATACTCAAAAAGGTTGATCTAAAGAAAAACTGCAGTTAGAATATTGAAGGTTATGAACTTAAAACCACCACCATGTTTTTTTGGATCGACTTTATCAGAGCCAGTTTCAACCGTTCTGATATAAGACCTAATATTTGGTACCAAATTTCACCTATGCTGCTTCTTAAGAACTGTCTGTAACTCCTTATACCACAAGTATCAGAAAATATCAAACCTGGGTGGGATTATGCACACCCAATATAAACCATGTATTGTACTAAAAGAGTATACAGTTGTAACTAAATATTACTGAAATGCAAATAAAATCCCAAAAAAATTACCAGGTTCTACTTGGTGGACATGTTCATCGACCACTCCACGGGAAAACATATGGCCTGAAAAACTGTTAGATCTCCTTTCAGCCAATTTTTATTTCTGGCTCAAACTTAAATAATTTGATTCCCATGATGCAACATAAAAATTGCAACTTTTCTTTGCGTTAATAAAATGAGAACAAACTAGAATGTTCAAGTATAATTTTATTTAACCTTTAAAGCGCTACTGAAAATTATGGTCCCTGCTCATTTAGTGTAAAACAATCAAAATATTTTCTCAATTTTTTTTTGATTTTGGTAGCTTGAAGAAAGTAGAAAACAGAAATTTGCTTCATTTTTATTTATTAAAGATTTTAAAACTATTTTTAGGTATTAAAAAAGTAATTTTTCATCTGGATGAGCCATTTCAGTTAATAATAATTAGTTAATAAACCCTATACATTAAAAAAATTCACACAATATACACTATTTACTGCTAAAACACAATGAAAATAAACACATGGACAAAAATGTCAACAAACAAGGTTAGCGAAAGTGAAAACAGCTGGCCATAAAAGCTCTGTATAAAAGCGTAAGTTGCAGTATGGGAGCATTCAAATACTGGCCAAAGTCGCCTAGCAAAGAATTTCAGTCACTAAATATTCCAACAAAGCCGCCATATTGGTTTTGTGAGTGCATAGAGGCAAAAGCAACATCACCATGCACTCTATCAGTTGTTTCATGAATTACAGCACAGTAAATTTGGCGAATTGATCGTTTGTGCCTAAATGTATCAGCCGCATCATGCAACCCTACTGTGCGTTTAAAGGCGCTAGCCGCCCTGTAAGGGTTAAGGCACATTATTCACTGTGCTGTACTTTAAGTGTTTACACATTCATTTGTGAAGAGAAATTCCTAGTCTTGTGTTAAATCAAACTTTTTCACATTCCATATATTGTAGTATTGGTGTAGAAAATCATCCTTCGTATTTCACTTTTAGAGGTGTAATATGTTATTAAATAACTGATTTGTTTTTCCAAGCTCCCACTCCTTGAGTTTCAATTTCTCGGAAACTAAAGCTCATCAGTTATCTGTTTATTCTTGTCCACATTATCTTTTGGAGAACATGTGAGTTAAAAATGTTCCAATATAAATTTTTCGTATAGAAATTTATTTTGATCCCCTTGAACAGTGCACCTTCCTAAAAATTAATATTTATATCCATGTAAAGTGATATTTCCTAGTACCATATCTGTGAAGAGTTCTCAACGTGGAAGTATTATTAAAATCAGCCGTGCGGTCATGCACTTGAAAAGGTCTGAATGATTAAGAGTTAGGTGTGAATGTAGCCTAAGTGACAAAACACTAGATGTGACTCACGGAGACCCGCCTTGGTGTTATCAGCTGTGATAACAGGTGCAGAGGAGAAGTTCATCACGGCATTCTGTTCTTGCAACAGTCACAATCAACACAATGTCAGGTGAGAGTTGTTTGTTCATTATTCTTTTGTCTCTTGTCAAAATTTTAAATTTCTATTTCTTTTTTTAATTTTTATTTATTTTATTTAAATTTTCTCCTTTAAATTTTACTATTTTATTTTATGCAATAAAATCTATTTAGACTCAATCTATTTCTCACTAAAATCTATTTCTCACTCAAATTATTTTATGAAGGATAATGAAATACATGGTGAGTATCACTTGGTGAGGATTCACAGTTGAAAACATTTGAGTTTCCCAAAAAAACAACAATTTGGGGGCCAGAGAACACTTTTAATCTGCATAAAAAGGCTGGCTTTCCTAATCAGCACTTAAAAAGTGTATTTTCTCATTTTAAAATTTGTTCAACATGTTTTTGTTTATTTGTATGAGATTTGTCAAATTATCAAAAATTTCATGCTATTTGTAAAAAGACGACAATTTTGTGATGGGTAGAGATATACCTAGATTATGTTATTCGTTTTCTTTTGTAAAGGTCTTTCAAAACAGGTACTACTTCATGGCATTTTTGTTTTAAAAATTTTGATTTGCCCCAACAAATCAACTATCAATTTGTTAATTATCAATTAACAAGTCAATGGGGGGCAGGAGGAACCCCCTGCCCCCCCCTTGGAAATACCAAGCTTTTTGAGTTGGTTTTGTAGGGTGATTTGACATTACGCTTCCTACCAAGTTTCATGGAAAACGGTTTGAAAATAAGGGAGAAATTGATTTTTTAATATTCTCCATAAGAATAACATTGGGTGCTCCAGACAATGTACTGTGTTTATCATGGACAGTAAATTTAACTTCTCTCAGCAACCATTTGTCATAGACAAATAATTAAAATACTAATTTGTTTAGTTTTTAAAGCTCGTTACAATGGTGATGGTCAAGTTGTACATTACTTATATTGTTTTCGCTGAAAATTAAAAAAATAGATTTTTTTTACATTTAAAAAGCCCATAGCTTTTGAACTGTCATTTTTACAGACAACCTATAGGTATCTATAGGTGGTGTCATATTATATTTTAGTACTCCGTGCACTAAGCACTATCTAATTTTAATGAAAATCATTAGAGCCGTTATTGAGAAATTTGAATTTTTCACGTTTTTTAAGGGTTTTTAGGGATGAACTACTCTTAAAAATTAAAAAACTTCTAGAGATACGGTGTATATACATACATGCCAAATTTCATCTAAATGGGACCAAAGAGGTAGCTCTGTACACATCCAGACACATACAAACACACATACACAAACACACACACACGGACGGATAGACATCATGTCAAAACCCACTTTTTTGGACTCAGGGGACCCCAAAACGAATATATCCACTCTCAACTCAAATTGAAAAATTTTGACGAAAACAATACTTTCTCCATGTACTATATAAGGGGATAAAGTAACATGTAATGAGACCAAAATAAATCAGCTGAGGAATTATTTTAATTTTTTAGGTTGTTATTAGTAAGACTAGGGCTATTTAAAGTGTCTTCCTCCAGACATATTTTTAAATTCTTTTCTCTGGGTTTACAACATGAAAACAGAGATATTTTCACTGTTAATTATCTCCACTAACAATGAGAGACTTAAACAATTCGTTACGCTCATGCTTATCTTTATTACACATTATACTTCAACAAGTCAAACTGTGTATTAAAAGTTTGTTAAAATTTTCTACATTTGTTGCATAAGCTTTTAGAACATGATTAGTATAATAGATAATTTATTGGTTAAAATCAGGTTTTAAGGTTATTTTTTAAATAATATCACACTCAGAACTCAGAAAAAGTTTTTATGTCTAGATATACTAAAAAACATTTGTCAATTAAACTAACTTCAGTGATCCAAAGTTACCAGAGCGTATCTATAGAAGTGCCTAATTGTACTTGTGTAATTGTTCTGTAGGTAGGCCTATACTGTGTGTACCTCTGGTGGTTGGGTAGTCCGTACAGAACACCCAACCATAAACGGTATACCTGGTGGTCGGTACGAATTGTACCTCATTCCACCCTGTATATTGTGTACCTACAGTGATTGGTTAGTCCGTACTGAACCTTACCAATCATAAACTGTGTACCTGCTGGCCAGTACACATTGAACCTCCCTCCACCCCATACCTACAGTGGTTGGGTAGTCCGTACTGAACTTTCTAATCATAAACTGTGTACCTGCTGGCCGGTACACATTAAACCTCCTTCCACCCTATAAATTGTGTACCTATGGTGGTTGGGTAGTTGGTACTAAACACGTAAGAATTGTTCCTCCCTCCACTCAAGACAAAACAGTAAACTATGTTTATTGTCTTCTTTCCATTAATTCAGTCAATGTATAGAATGGTATAATACTTAAATTAATTATGATGGTTTGAGCAAAAGATCTTAAATCATTACGGTACTTTTAGGAAGAAGGATTCCAAGCATATCATATTATGAGTTATGTATTTATTTGTAATTAATTATCATCATCATAATATGTGCTTAAGAGAAAATATATTTTATGAATTTTTACTGCTCTGTTAATGTTATTTATACATTTTTTCAGGTTATGAATTTGGTGGTGGATACGGGGGTCCAGGCTACCCTCCTCCACAAGGTTATCCAGGGGGGTATCCTCCTCCCCCTGGTGCTTTCCTTCCCCCAGATTCATGGACACCACCTAACAAAGGTAATGTGTATAGACAATCTATTTTGTTGGTCGTTTTGGTGTTCGTAATTTTTGCATTTTTTTATTTTACTCAAATAAAGAAACTAAAACATTTTTTTCTACAAACGCGCAATAAAAGGCACATTTTGCTCTGTTGGCAGAACTTATAAGCAGCACATATCCGCACGAGGGTTGATATGATCTCATATTCACCCTAGTGCGGTAAATTAACCGGCCAATTACAAGGGTGGAATGCTCCAATTCTATATGAAACTAACCAAGCGCATGCGCTAAGCGCTCAGTCAGCTGATATACAGTAGTCGTTCCTACAACACTAACTTCCGTTTTTTGCGCAATGAAACTGATTTTATCGGAAACCTAAAAGTTATGTTTACATTTATCCCAACGGGAAAATCAAACATAATTTATATTACTTTTTTATTGTAGGAAAAATCTTGAGTGTAATACAAGTGCAAACTGTCATGGCCACCCTTGAAGTTCTGGCAATACTCAGCTGACGCTTTGTGCTGCCATATGAACCTCTTGTGCGATATGACAGCGTTTGCGCTCTAGTTACACAAATAGCTATATCCTAAGCAGCACCAGATCAGTAAACTTACAATAGTTCAACAAATAGGTAATATATATTGACATGTCAAACTATACAAAGTACCGTATATAGAATGTTTGTTGGTAAGACGTACGGTTGTCTTATCGGCGGGAGCTGCTTAAGCTCTCCAAACGGGACATCAGCCAGCTGGTGGGACTCCTGAGAGGACACGGCCACTGAGAAAACATCTCAAAATCACCGGAATCACGCAAACAGACCCCGCCTGTAAATTCAGTGAGAGAACATAATCTGCTACACATTTCTGGCTAAAGTGTCCGACTCTAAGCCAGAGAAGGTTAAAATTTCTTGGAAGTCTTTCTTGCCCTCAAAGACTTTAAAGAGCTGGGTGTCGCACAGCTGTTGGGCTTTATCAAAGAGATAAGCTGTGGGATTGATACTATTCAGGGTGCTACAAAAGATCTACAGGTCAAGGTAGTAAAGGGTAGTCATACCCTAGCCCTGTTTCAATTAAAAAGAAAAAAATACCATATATCAATCCCACAAGGAGATACACAGACTGAAATGCCTAATATTCATGACTTGATGGGACATGCAGAAACTCTAACCAGAGTCCTTAAACTTTCTTTGACTGCAAAACTGCTTTCTCTAACTGCTTATTTTTTAATGTATCAGCTACTATTAACGGCCTTCTAAGTTTGGAAGCTCATACAGTAGCAACTCTACAAAATTTATTATACACAATTATTAACCCACTTGATTTTCACCTTTAGACAAGCCTTTCCACCTTTTTGTTATTTTTTTATTAATTTTAAAGATATATAAATGAAAGAATATAATATCTTTCTTAGTAGTAATATAATTATATTAATTCTTATCTATATATATAATTATATTCTTTGTAATATTAACATAAATATAATATATAAAAAAATTTGATTTGTTCCTTCTATTTTATTCCTAGTAATAGTAATTTTAATAATAATCAATAAAAAATTATTAAAATAATTTAATAGCGATTAAAACTTTTACGAAAGTAGTAAGGGATATAGAAATAATATTATGAACATAATGTTACAAAATATTTTCAATTATTAAAGAAAACTAAAAAAACTCAGCTGGATTTTGTTTATGAGGCAGCAAGAAATAGAACATTATTATTTCTAGTAATTATTCTATGGCAGTGGTGTGAAATTATGTATTCAAGGTTGAGTTGAACAGTCACTATTATTGTGAGACAAATTACAGTATTGTCTCTTGGGAATTCGTATTACTTTTAAACAGTTTATAAGCTCTATAGAAATTAAATAATACTTAAGACAAAAATTATAGTTTTAGTAATGTTAAAAATGGTAATGTGATATTTTAAAACTAACATCAGAGTTAATGTAGTAGTGTGGTAATAACCACACTAATTAACACACTAATAACTAATTTTCATAGGTTATGGTTGGTACCAATGGGATCGGCCATCACATTGCCAGGGGGAGATCCACTGGATACACTGCGAGCCAGGACAGATTCCACACAACGCAGTTCACGCAGGTCGAGACAAGGACGGAGGGCCTCTGTATGCAGGCCGAGCTTACCACGAGGAAGACTTGCTGCCGGCCAAGATAGCACCTTCCCACCACAAGGCCTATGTGCCCTGGGGAGGCAAGGAGCATGCAGTGCACCAGTTTGAGGTAAAGCTTACTACAGGCCAAGATAGCACCTTCCCACCACAAGGCCTATGTGCCCTGGGGAAGCAAGGAGCATGTGGTGCACCAGTTTGAGGTAAAGCTTACTACAGGCCAAGATAGCACCTTCCCACCACAAGACCTATGTGCCCTGGGGAGGCAAGGAGCATGTGGTGCACCAGTTTGAGGTAAAGCTTACTACAGGCCAAGATAGCACCTTCCCACCGCAAGACCTATGTGCCCTGGGGAGGCAAGGGGCGTGTGGTACACCAGTTTGAGGTCAGGCTTGCTACAAGCCAACATATCACCTTCCCACCACAAGGCCTATGTGCCCTGGGGAGGCAAGGGTCAAGTGGTGCACCAGTTTGAGGTAAAGCTTACTACAAGCCTACATATCACCTTCTCACCACAAGTGATTCTCAACCAGACCATAAACAATCCATAGCCCGGCCTAATATAATCCAACTTAATCATTGTCCATTTTTTCCTCTTCTCTGCCTACTGCTTCTGATACTGATAGAGTGATAGCATCAATTAGATGTGCCTACAAAGGAAAAATGAAGAATCGTAGGAAATTTGACTGATCCTATGCCTGGCAAGGTCAACTGGGACAACGCTGGATATTATTATTATTATTATTAGTTGTAAAAACCATAACAAGCTACAACAAAGTTGAAACTTCTGTTGAGTATAAATTATTTTTTATTAGGTCCTTATCAGCCATCACACCGCCTGGGTTGAAGACCGTGATGGCAGAGTTCCATCAGAGGCCATCATCGTGGGACAAAGCTCAGAGGGAGAAAATCTGTACATGGGCCGAACAATTCATGATGGTACCCTCACTCCTGGAAAGGTAACTTTTTCATGGATTTTATTCTGATGAATGAAGCAAGACTTTTCCTTTTGAGGAGCTAAAAACTTTAACATTTCTGAAATTAATTTTTGTGTATGCATTTGAATTTTTCAGTGCATTACTAGGCTCCATCTGAAAGTAAACATCTCTTTTATATTATTTATGGTAATTTACATGGCTCTTATGCATATTGTACATTCACCCAATTTTAAAGCCATTAAAAATGCATTGACAAACTATAAGTTTACTGCTCACAAATTACTGAGTTAAATTATTTATTTATCCAACTTTTTATAGATTCAGCCAAGTCATGGATGCCTGTACATCCCATATGGAGGAGAAGAATTAAAATACTATGAATACGAAGTTTTAGTCTTGAACTAAATATAACTATAAAGGAAAAACAGACAATTTATGTGAATATTTATGAATATATATTTATATTCATTTATAGGATAAATTGTTGTTCCCCTTCGTAGTTCAGATAACTGAGAGTGCAATAATAATTATTAAAACTTTATCTTGCTGTGAATTAGTGCTTTATTTGAAAACCTTGTTGGCATATAAAATGTATTGCAGCAATTATCATTTTAAATGCTAAAACCAGTTTTCTTAACCCTTTAATAAGTAACGACGTTTTAAAACGTCATTATTTGAGAGATATTAAGGAGTATGGGTAAAAACTCTTTCGTGTCAATGTGGAGACTATTCGAGCCAAGCCGGCAGTGAAGTACCTGGGAGTGGGGCTGGATACCAAGCTCACATTCAGGGACCAGATCCAATATGCCGTGGAAAGAGCAGGGACGACAAGGGCTGCTCTCAGCCGACTTATGGCGAACGTCGGAGGCCCGACAGCTGACAAGCACAAGCTCCTTTTGTCTGTCTCGAACTCGATACTCCTTTACGGTTACGAGGTCTGGGCAGATGCGCTGAAGAAGGAGTGCTATCGAAAGCAGATGGGTTCGGTCCAGAGAAGGGCGGCCCTGAGGATAGCGTCAGCTTATTGGACCGTCTCTGAGCCGGCATCGTTGGTGGTTGCGGGGGTCATACCTGTGGATCTTCTGGCCCAGGAAAGGAAGCAGGTTTTTCAAACCAAATCCGATTTTGGGATCCAGGAGGCAACACGAGTGGCAAGAGAGGCCACAATGACATCGTGGCAAGAGAGGTGGAACCGGGAGACGAGAGGTGCCTGGACGTGTCGATTAATCCTGGAACTCTCCGTGTGGGTCGAGCGCGGGTTCGGTGAGGTCAACTTCCTTATCACGCAGCTCCTCACTGGGCACGGGCTATTCCGCGACTACCTCCATAAGATGGGCAAGGTCGACAGTGCAGCCTGTTGATACGGGGATGCTCCCCGGGACGATGTGTATCACACATTTTTTGAGTGTGAGCGGTGGGCAGCCCAGAGAAGAAGTGTGGAACTGGAAGTGGGGGCCATCTCGCCCGAGAACATTGTCCCTCTCATGATGACATCTCTTGAGAACTGGTGACGTATTGCTGTATTCGTCAAGAACGTTCTCAAGAGAAAAAAGACAGAAGAGGATCAGGACCAGCTTTGATCCTTCCTCAGGTGGCTAAGGAGGTGTTGTAGCCATGTGGCTTCACATACGAGGCTCCGCCTTGAGGTAATACCTTAATAGGTGCTTCCAAGGTGGATTTTAGCCTGAGGTGAGGGGGTTTTAGTGGGTGAGAGTCCCACACACCGGGGAGTGTACCGATATTTCCTCCCTGATGGTGCATGAGCATTTACCCTCGTAAAAAAAAATGGGTAAGAACTCAAAACACACCTCAAGAGTAAATTTTTTTTAATTTTCACTAAAATACATTCCAACATGGAGTAAATATAGTTAGAAATGTGTTTTAGGTTCAAAATTCCCTAAAATAAACATGTTAGAACTTTTTTCAATCAATTTTTCAAATTTCAATTTTTCAATAAAGTTGCTAAAGAAAGCACCGAGTGATGTTTAGCAAACGAATAACTCTCAGGTACAGAGATACAGGCGTAAATAATAGGGTAGAGTACAACGCTTTCACTTTTATTCAGTTTCAAGTTCCCGCTGCGCCTAAGAAACCCTCCACAGATTACCCACAACCTACCGAAAACACATAAGTACATGTTCCGCGTCTCTACTTGTCTTTAATTATCGATTTATAGCATATAAATCAATCTATGTCAGGTTATATGCATATATATGTACGTATTTGAACAAATTTCATCAAATGACGTTTTAAAACGTCGCTAATCCTTTTTGTGGAACCATAAAAAGACGTTTTAAAACGTCAATCCTATTTTGACGCAAAATACGGTACTCTACTAAATTAACAATTGGTTTTGGATTACTTAAAATTTTAGGATTACTTTGCTTCATATGTTATTTTGAACAAAATGTATTTACAATGGTATTTTTAAAGAACTTATAACCTATTCAGTTGTGCTTTGGGGTGTCAGTACGAGTCTTTATTTTATGGCAAAATATTTCTGCCGCAGCAGGCCTGCATACTTAACGAATTTCCATTCCTTTGATAATGTTTCGAGCACCATACGAGGTTACATAATTAATTAAAGGTATAATCAAACAAGCTAGATTTTTATCATTTTAAATAGAAAGTTAAGAATGGGAATACAGAGTTCTGCAGAAAGTATTGCAGTATAGTGATTACTTTAAATTTATATTTGACAATGAGACACATTGAAAAAGTTACATTTCAAATTTTAACTGATCTCGTAGCAAAGAAGCTTATAATTTTATATTAATGAAGTAAAACCCAAGTATCTACTAAATAGAGCATGCCTTGACATCGTTTATAATAAATAGTTGTTTTAAGCTGGGTGAATTGTGCTTTTAGATGCAGCTTAAAAAAAATACGGTTTTAAAAATATGACTAGTTGTTAAGTTCAGAACTCAATAAATTGTCCTATGTTATCTTTGTGAAAGAAAACTGTATGGCTTTCTTCTGTAAGAAATTCATTGTGTCAGTCATGGTATCTGCTTTATTTACAATTTTCACGACTCTAGGGCTTTTGGCAACCGAGCCTATCCCATTCGTCATTGCAGGGGGTCATAAAAGTGTCAAAACCTGTGGCCCGGAACTTTGGCAACTGCTGTCCTTTCTGGCGGGGATTTCAGGGATTTCGTTTGCACTGGGCGGGGTTGAGGGTGTGGGAGAAAGCGCGCTAGAGAAAGCGAGAGGGGAGGCGGCGGGCGAAGACAGACAGTGAATAACAAAGCACAACGTATGATACCCCATTCCTTTCAAGTGTGAGATTACTAACCGTCTAAAAACTGTCTATTGTCACTATGTTTAGAGATACAATATTTTGAATTGTATCAGTCTTATTTTTAAACCCATATTTGTTGGCCCCTTCTTCATTGAAGGAAATCTTAATTCCATAGTGTACCTGACAATGCTCCTGCAGCAGATTATTTCCGCTGTCCAGTTAATAACTATTAAACATAAAATATAATATTAAATATAAAATAACTATTAAATATATGAGAGTAATAAAGAAATTAAACGGAGGACCGGAGAGATCAACTTTACACAGTATTCTCATACCGTGAAAAATAACTTTGATCAAATTTGGTTCCAACAAGATGGAGCACCTCTACACTATGCCCATGATGACCACGGATATTTGAACAACATGTTTCCAAATCGCTGGATAGGGACTCGAGGTGCTATTGAGTGGCCTGCAAGGTCACCTGATTTGTCACCACTTCATTACTTTGTGTTCTTCAGTACTTTAGTATACTTACTTGTTTCATACACATTCTGAGTAACAGAATAGTAGATGAAATTCTGAGAGTTATACAAGAATCCATTCTACATGTTGTTTCACATTTTACTGCAGGGAAAAAATGGACATGGGTTTTACATGTTCATACAGTATACAAGGGGAGTAATTCAAGATGCTATTATGAAATTAGGTCAGTAAAAGCAATAAAATTTATGATAAATAATGTATTGTAAGAAAGTATTAATTCCCCACCACTTACATGGAAGATTTCTGAATTATTAGAATGTTTCTAATGAACATTTCTTTTAACAATAATTTGTTTTCATAAAAGACTAGTAATCGTAACTTATTTTATCAAGGATTTTGTAATATTTGTCAATAAATTGTTAGATGAAATTTTTAAATGACTGCCATTTTGTGCTAGATTGGTATAGAGACCTCTAATTTTTTTCTTTTTCGCACTTTGGCCAATCAGGTCCACGTCAAGCGGAAGAAGATTAGCACATAGCTGGATGCAGCTAATTGTACCATTCCGATCATATGCAGTGTCCTAGTGCAGTCTGGCAAAAAGCTCTCTAGACCTTATTCTTGCTCCAGGAATGCGGAAGTTACCTTCTCTAGGAGCGCTGGACAATCAGTGGAGCCTCAATGGATAATCAATTAATGAGCCTCATCAGGAAAATAATATCCTGTACTTTCCAACGACAATCCAGGGAGGTAATACAGAGCTGAGAAACCAGGGTATAAACAGAAACATCAATATGTCTGCACCTATCCAAGATGTAACCCCCATAAGCATTAGATAAGCATAAGCATTATATTCATTTGGTTTGGGCACTGTTAACTCTGCCAACAAGAAAATTTTGGAGACCAGGCGACTGATGAGTAATGTAAAGTTGATTTTTCGGCGTCAACCGCGGCGTCATATTGTTAGTATTGCCAAACGTTTCGCCCTTGCTTTAAAGTGGCGTCCTCAGTGGCTAGGCTGAGACGTGGTACCTGAGACGTGGCTAGGCTAGGAGTGCCGAAAAAAATCTAGAAACACGGAAGATGAGTTTGAGACATTTACTAGCTTTACAATAGATGAGGTTCACGTGAGCTTCAAAAGACATAGGAGAAGAAAATACAACCCCCAGATTCCGCACCTATTCAACCCTCTTGAAGTCCTTGTCATACAGTTTTTAGTTGAATGCCATTGGGCTCGACGACTTGTGGAACGTTATGCATATATACTTTTTGACATTGAGCTTCATGCCGTTTGAAAAACACCATTCCTCAATTTCCAGCAGAAAATTCTGAAGCAAAGTGAAGTCGTCAAGTGTTGCCACTGGTAAGTACGATTTTAAATCACTAACAAACAGAAGATGTGAAGCGTTGACAGCACAAGGAAGGTCGTTCACAAAAACATTAAAAAGAATGACAGTCAAACTGTCATTTTGTGCTGGATTGAGATAAAGACCTTTAATTTTTGCTTCACCTTTTTTAATGAAGCAATGTGGAATCCTTGTGGAACTCTAAAGGTCGCTTGGAATACTCTAGATATCTCTGAGCCATATTTCATAAGAAGATGCCAGTTCAGAAGGTAGATCTTGAACTAATGGAGGAGCGTGCCACGGATTACCACCAGTGGTGTAGTGGTAAATTTTACAGTTTGAGAACTCTAAAACTACCGACTGTGCCCACTGCCTTTAGCTCAGAAAAATCCTGAATCGCAGTCTACAATCTTCTGTGCAATAGTACAAAAAGCAAAAAAAAATTATATTTATATCAGTTTACCATGAAAATTATCATTTAAGATAAGTCGTTTAAGTTAACATCAGTCCAATTTACAAGTATTATTGTATAATGGTCAATGCAATAATCATTTCATATCAAATCAGTGTATTTATCACAAAATTTCTAATTTTTCACTGAGAAAAATCAGTGTGGGAACGCCGATCCAACATGTTCCCGCAAGACTTAACCACTGGATACCACATGCCTCCAGTTTCTTCGGGAGTAGCAAGTGACATACACAAGAAAAGTCAAGGTAGTAAAGCACATCGACCTGGTTAAAGCTGCAATAATGTCGAGTTAAAGACCACCTACCCTTTAAAAAACTATACTGTGTGTCGGACGGATAATTTTTTAATAATAAAATATTCTTGATAACACAAGCCTCTCAAACTCTTTGGCAAACTCATTTGATTTTTTGGACATTATGTGTGTTTTCCTATTTACAAACAATTAAAGACTTTCCGATGCTCCGCAACATAATGATATGGTAAGGCTGAAAATATTTTTTTATATATAGGCCTAAGTTATATATTTGGATTTTTATTCTTATGTTTGTTGCATCTGTTATCTTCTTCAAAATGTTTCTTCTTTGCATCATTATATACAGATACTGAAAAAGGTTGGCGTTTGTAACTACTCGAATAATGAATATTGCAGTGTTTATCATAAGATATCATAACTTGAACAATAATTAATATTTTTTTCTCAAATCTTCAAGTTTTATTTAAAAATATATGCAGAATAATAAAACTATAAAATTATGGGACTTTCTACATATAACATTACTCCTTTAGCATCTCAAAGTAAAAAATAAAAAAAAATAAAAAAAATATTTAACAATTTTGTTTATTATTTTGTGTTAAATTTTTTTATTGTTACTATTTTTTTATGCCAAATTGTTGTCTTATTATAGAGCTAAAAAATAATGCAAAAATCATTTCTCTGTGTCAATATTTGGTGAAGTTACAAAAACATATATTCATTAATGTAAAAACAGCTTATTTTGGCCTGTCATCTACAGTACTCACCTAGCAGAATTGGTCTGTCACCCCCAAAAAATTTTACAAAAATTTTCCAGGGCCTAAAGGGTTAACAGATGTTTTATAACAGCAGCCTAGTCAGATTTTTGAATGGGTGCTACAAAACTTGTCTTCAGAACCTCCGGGAACTCATCACAACTGATTGATAATTGAAGGGTATAGCAGTGTCGGCTAAGGCGACATGGAGTCATGGGAAGTGACGCCAGGAAACAGAGAAAGTTTCCATGTAAAGCGGTAATCCTATAATAGAACACCATGGGGAATATATGAAAAAAATTAGGTGGAATTAAGGGAGAATCTCTTGGAAAAACGTTTTTCCAAAAGGCGGATCGGAAGTAGGGTCAAGCTAGCATTTCTCCAGCAGGACAGGCGGATCGGAAGTAGGGTTGTGCTAGCATTGCTCCAGCAGGACAAGCTGACCCCGGATGTGAGGGTCGTGCTAGCATTTCTCCAACAGAGCAGGTAAATTGGTCTTAGGGTCGTGCTAGGATTGCTCTAGTGAGGTAGATGGATCAGATGTAGGGTCTTCCTGATATTGCTCCAACAGGAAAAAGAGATCGGACGTGAGGTTTGTGCTAGGATTCCTCCAGCGGGACATACGGATTGGAAGTAGGGTCAAGCTAGCATATCTCCAGCAGGACAGGCAGATTGGACGTAGGGTCGTGCTAGGATTGCTTTAGTGAGGTAGATGGATCGGATGTAGGGTCTTCCTGATATTGCTCCAGCAGGAAAACAGATCGGACGTGAGGGGTTTGCTAGGATTGCTCCAGTGGGACATGCGGATTGGAAGTAGCGTCAAGCTAGCATTTTTTCAAGCAGGACAGGCGGAATGGACGTTGGGTCCTTCTAAGATTGCTTCAGCAAGACGGGTGGATTGGAAGTAGGATTGTGCTAGGATTGCTCAAGCAAGACAGTCAGACAGTTGAGTGCTAAGATTGCTTCATCAGGACAGGCGTCGGACGTAGGGTCGTGCTAGGATTTCTCCAGCAGGATAGGTTGATCGGATGTAGGGGTGTGCTAGGATTGCTCCAGTGGGACATGCGGATTGGAAGCATTTCTAATCTAGGAATCTAGCATTTCTCCAGCAGGACAGGCGGATTGGACGTTGGGTCCTTCTAGGATTGCTTCAGCAGGACGGGTGGATTGGAAGTAGGGTTGTTCAAGCAGGATAGGTTAATCGGATGTAGGGGTGTGCTAGGATTGCTCCAGCAAGACGTAGGAGGAATCGTAGACTGCTTACCCGGGGCGGCTGCGGTGGTCGACTGCCTGCGATGAAAGAGAGCAGCTCGTCTTGGGCAACCTATATTAATTTCCTTCTCGGGAGTCACGGGAGGCGACGCCAGGTAAGTGGAGTGTAAAGGAGTATGGGGAAGGCGACGTCAACTACCATTTTTTAGGGGGGTCAAATTTTAGGTCCGTTACAACTATTACAACGCCTGGATGGCTGAGGATCAATGTTTATCTTAGAATGTAAGAAAAAGAAAAATGTATCATGCCCTGAGAAGAAGGTCAACGTGACGACTTGGGAGGTAAAGATAAATTATATTTCCCAGAGTGTTCTATTATCCTGTTGACTGCACAATAAAAATATGAACCGTAATTTAACATCTAGTTTAGTATTATTTAAACTAATGTAACCTTTTGGGTTCGGGTTGCGCGCTGGTCTTGTGATAGAGCGCTGGACTTTGGTGTCCATGATCTCTAGTTCAAATCCCGCCAATTATCAATACCCTTTAGCTAAGTGGAAATATCACAACACACTAGGTCTAGCCTGAAGTAATATGTAAAACGGTTCCGGACGTGAGAATGAGAATGAGAAATTCCTGGAATGAGAAGGAGGGACGTATAAAAAACCTAATGGGTTCAAAATGTTGCGGGAGGCTCCGGAATCGTTTACAAATTTCTACTATCCTGCAAAGAAAATTTATCTAGGTACTAATAATTCCTTTATTAGTTAAATTAATTGTTGTTGGTATCATAATTGTCCTGGAGTATGATCATTTGATGCTTGAGTACGATAGTTTAATTTTAAAGTGTGGCAAACCTGGAGAAAGCGTAGTTCACAAATCAAAACACAACACACACAAACCCGACAGAATCGAAACGAAACGAAACAAGTGTGAAGTGTGTCAGTGTCACTCACTACTATCAACAGTGTTAACTGTCAACTCAACTTGGAATAGTCAGAGAGTGGTGGTGCCAGGCGCCAATACGTGCAAACGTTCGCTGGAAGGAGCAGTGATCAGCAGTAAATTCTTGATAATATTGGTGCGAGATAAATATTAACTGAATTAAGTTTATAGTTCTCAAGTAGTAAGTGAGCTATGTAATATAAAATAGCTGTTTTTAGGTTTGGTGAGAGCATTTCTATTAGTCATATCACAACATTTATTTATTCAAGGCAATTCATAGCCTGGAGGTTCCATGATTATGGGGTGGATAATCTAGCTATTTATAAGCTCTTTCGTCATTGACATATCAATATTCCGTTAACCTGTCTGAGTGAGTCATAGTCGTCTTAGTCATTAGTCAGCCTTTTCATTTCTCTGTTATCAAGTTCGAATTTACTCAGAGTGGAACTGCCCAATTGATCACAGGTTAGAATATATTTGGTTAGATTGTTTTATTGATTATTAAGGAATCCTCATCAGTGACACCAACAATTTAACATAATCCCAATTTTATTCTAGGTTAAAGCTGAAGGTTTCATCAACAATTTTAACCTAACCTAAATGACTCTAGGTCGTTTTGTAGATAATCACACCAAACATTTAGTATCATGACCCTATTATAGTTTCAGGTCAAATAATAGTTTATTGGATGTTTCACATATTACATGTTTTGTCAAGTCAATATTAATACAATACTTGGGGTATTTTAGTCCATTTGGTTTCCATTAATATATCACAATACATGTACCCTACATAAAAAATAATAAATTGTGAGATGCAAACATGGTTTATAAAACATGAATTAAACAAGGCAAGAGCTTTACATGCCTATACGGAACTATGCCAACAGAATAGTTAAATGGGTAATTTTACAATAGAAATAAAAAACTGAATAGGCTATACAAAATATCGTTCATTAATTTTTTTGAGGGAGCATGTTACCACTAACATTCTGTTTTAGATTAGAAAAAATTACATAAAATTATTATGTAATTCAGGTCAATATGCACTGTAGTCCTTACCATTCTTTTTTTATTCTAGGGTTGGTTAAAGGATCCACATTCAGACTTGATTTGTTGTTGAGTATTCAGAAAAAGAAGTCAATATGGTGGACACAACACAAGGTAATATTAATTAATATCATACTATATAAGAACTGTCTCACTACAGGGTGCCCAGTAAATAAGAGCCAAACTCTGGGTAAAGGTTATACGGTTTAAAATAAAGAGTAAACCAAGACTAGGTTTTTTCCAAAAATGCATCGTTTACCAATCCGTCATTTTTTATTTATTTTTTTTTATTTACAAATAATGGTTATCGTAACCCTTCAAGCCCGGAATTTTAAGAAGTTCAAAACACTGTCAAACTAACCCCAAAACATTGCCTATCCATATTACATCAGAAAACAGTAATCAAAGAACAAACAAAGTAGTTATTGTCTGCTCTTCCAGCCGAGATTTTTTTAGTTTTCCTCCTTTCAAAGACAGCAGAATGCCAAAAACCATTATGCTTGAGAGCTAGACGGCATTCTCCAATATTCAGAAGCTCCAAATAGTTCTAAAAATCCCATAAGGTAGCAGCAAAATGCAGTACTGACAAATGGGTGCAGGAACAACGCAGGAAGGCGTGACGTTGGCACCGTATGCACAGTTTGTTGAACGAATTTAAAGGTTTAAAAGATTTTCAACCGATATTTGTAAAACTTAGTAAGTATATTTAAATGAACAAGACTGTGGGCCACTTCAGATCCAAGTGGTAAAATTTAGATTAAAATCAAGATGGTGGATCTGGCGATGTAGATTTTACTGCCACCTGTTGGGATCTGAGAGAACTACGACCAGCTTTGTTATAATGCAGTACCTATTTCAGTTTCTGTATGGGTCACTTAGAATTTTCCTATTGGTTGATTTTAAACTACACGGGCCGTTCAGCCCAAGGGATGGGGGTTTTGGGCGCCGCAGCGAATGTGTTGATCGGAAATGGTAGAAAAACGGTAAAAAATGCAAAAATTTACTATAAACAATTTGTAACGGATAAAATACTGCATGGGTCTAGTTGCAACGATATTTGCCATGGATAGCCTCAGGGACACGGAGTTGACCAGGGTTCGGTTACCTTAATTTTGAGAAAAACTTATTAATTTATTTTATATGGTTCACGAGGGCTCAGAAATCATTTACCATTTAATTCACAATCATCAGAGGGTGTGTATCATCCTCGCCCCACGAACCTCTAAACATTTTGGAAAAAGGTTTTATTCTTTTATTATTAATTGAATTACTTTAATTCTTTCCTCAGGCTTATTCCAGCCTGGATCGACCTTATACTATCAACCTTATACTATCGGGATTTCTTTAGGAAATACCGATAGTATAAGGTTATTAAAATATTGAAACTCCCAGAAAATCGCCTACCACATATTTTAGCACGACAAATTATCTCAAAACAAATTTACTGGTGTAATAAATTAAAATCAATCTGTTCCAAACGGGGTTTAATAGTGGAGTTTAATTTAAATAATTTGGATGTGCTGCAAAGTGAGCTGCTAGGTGTTGTGGAAGCAGAGCGGGTCGCGTGGACGGACGAGTGCAAGGGGTGGGCGATCACGTCAGGGTATCACACACAATACTTATCCCTTGACCTCGAACTTGGCCAACGAACATTCCTCACTGATGAGTTAGATATTAGAACAATTTCCTGGATTATAAAAGCTTGAGCTGAACTTATCTATTTGAATTATCAACCTTGGGTACATAACAAAAATTATCTGTGTTCTCTCTGTAATATGGGACGAAATGAGTCCGTATATCATTTTGTAGCTGAATGTCCGATTTTGAAACAGATCAGAAAATATTGGTTAAAAAAACATATTTTGAATAAAGATGAATTTTTTAATTATTTAAATAGTAGGGATTGGCGCAATTTGGGAAATTATTTAAAAGATGCCTGGAACAAAAGGTGGGATTTCATACAATACTATAACCATTAACTTATCCATGTTTCGCTTCATTGATTGTTGTTTAACTTAGATATTTTTATTTGAATATATAATTTTATTTTCTTGTAACAAATCCTCTTTTTTATTAACGAATATTTAGTTTTAGAAATAAAATACTATTTGTTTTTGTTCTCTCTGTATATTTGCTTGCTATAATATTAAAACTGCTGTTATATGTTTACCAATGTCAACCAAACAGACGGTCTTTGATCATTGTTCAATGTGCTATATATAATTTGTATTTTTGTAAACATGTATTTGATTTGGAAATAAAAGCACTCTTTGATTTGATTTGATCGGTATTTCTTATTTTATAAACACCAGGCTTACTTCAGCCCTTTACTCTAACTCAAATAATACACAACCTAGGTGCTTACTCAAATTGTCTACTACAGAAATCAACTCAACTCAATAAAAAGTTGCTTTCTCGGAAAATCTAAAATATCTTTAGTAAACTGATTAATAATTCTTCTATTATTTGGAACAAGCTAACATATGCGAACAAGGGGGTTATCCCAGACTTACGGTATTGCGGACCACGTTGTCTTGGTCTCCTATACTACAATGGAGGCAGGTTACCCACTCACTACCTGTGTGTCCAAGAGCCGGCGAGCGGGTGTCGCTTGGTCTGCGCCCTCGGTCGTCTTCCGTCTCCAGGGCTCCCTACTCCTTCCCCACCACCGACGGTGGCGCGGTTCTTGGCAGCGGTATTGCGGACCACGTTGTCTTGGTCTCCTATACTACAATGGAAGCAGGTTACCCACTCACTACCTGTGTGTCCAAGAGCCGGCGAGCGGGTGTCGCTTGGTCTGCGCCCTCGGTCGTCTTCCGTCTCCAGGGCTCCCTACTCCTTCCCCACCACCGACGGTGGCGCGGTTCTTGACAGCTCCGTACACTGCAGGGCTAGAAACATTTAAATTCAACTTAAATTAAAATTAAATTATACCCACCTTATTTTTTGCTTCTCACAAATTTTCTTGCCATTTTAGATTAAAAGTACTAACCCTTTAATGCTGTTCAACACATTGTGCACACGGTGCCAACATTGGGCATTTTGCTGCTACCCTACGGGATTTTCTACTTGTCTAGATTAATAAGAGCAGACGATAACCACTTTGTTTGTTGGTTATTTACTGTTGTCTGATGTAATGTGGGAAGGCAATTTTTTTGTGTTGGTTTGACAGTGTTTTGAACTGAAATATGATTAGTTATTATCTCTACAAGTGTTTTATATTTTGTTAGCAAAGTTTTATGCTTGTTTTACTAGTAAATTTTAAATGGAAAGACATTTAATGGTTAACTGACAATGTGGGTACTGCCTAGAACTAGGTTATTTTTTTATGTTTTCAATATGATATTAGTTTGTAATAGACTAAGATGATAACATTGCATTGTGGTTGGATGAACAATTATCAGTTACAGCTCAGGTTTGCTGGTAGTCGGTATTCCAAATCTCAAAATAATGCCGTCGGGGCATTTTGGAAGGGCTCTTAAAATTCTTCTTAAAATTTAGAACTGATGCATAATTTACTAGGCACCGTAAATTATGTTTATTAGTTTGGTACAACGAAACAGGTGTCGGAAGCGTCGTCGTTTCTCGCCAATTCGTTTGGCGACAATGTGATGTGCGCGCACTACTTAGTGTCCAACTGATCTTCTATCTGTTAGGGTAACCTAGTTATTTTTGTTGCCGTTTAGCTACTTACTTCTTTGTAAAGGTCAATAATGGGTGATTTCCGCTAGGTTTGCATCGTTGTTTTGAAATATATCACACCCAAATACACATTCTAAGAGATGTAACTACTGTGAAAGTTTTCAAAATAGGTTTGATATATGCTTTTATACATTTATCGTAGTAATAAAATAAATATATTTAAAGAAATCCATGATTTTTTTTCTTATTCCCGGAGGTTAGATTAGATTAGATTTTGAAATAGTGACCATACCACAAGGTAGGTATTTTAAGCCAAGTATGAATGAGGATTGAATGTAAGATGATTGTGGCGCGATCTTGTAGTCTTGTTACTGACTAAGGCTGACATGTTCCTTAGACAGGACTGTTAATTAATAGCCCAACAGCCGATGGCAACTAAGGGACCTACAGTTTAACGTGGAATCTGAACCACGGCCTCTGAACTACGAATTGGTCTAATTATGATAATGGTCTTTACGGATTAACATAGTATTCAATAGTGTGGACGTTAATCCACACAACAGAACACCACACCCACCGACCATCTCTCAGAACTATCCACAATTCGTGACCTCCAAGTAGCTGGATTACAGGATGACGTCACCATCCCAGTCTACTTATGTACTTTTATGTTACATAGGTACTTTTTATGGCAATAAACAACACTAATTTTCAAATCAATCAATCAATAAAATCTTTATTTACAAATTCATCAAGAATTGTAAAGGCGTCTAATTAATTACAAATACAATTATATCTTCTTTTCTTGCTTTATTAAGGTTTAGTTGCTTGTTTGAAGTATTCCTTCATTGTATACATTGGTCGTTCTGTCAGCCACTCTTGAAGTCTTCTTTTCAGCTTCTGTCCTCTTAGGGTTTTCAGGTACTGCGACAGAGAGTTATTTCAACAATGTACGTGGGATAACTATAACATCATGAAATACATTATCCAACATAACTGGACACAGTATCGTATTGCGTTTGGATTGCTCAAATAATTAATTAAAATTATTGAAATATAATTGAAATATTAATAATTGAAATTAAAATTAACAATTCTTAGTACCGTGAAATCCTTCATAAAATTCACAAATATAACTCCTTGAATAATATTTTGTTTTTGTAAAATAAAAAGCTGTATTTCATAATAGTTTGTCCATGGTATTACAGTAAAGACACCAACATATTTTTTTATTGTTTTACAAATAAAACCGACATCCAATCAATAAGCGTATGCTGCCTTTTTCAATGTACCTTCATTTCCAAAACCAATAAATTACTGACAGACTGAAAATAAGCGCACATCCACAGTTTTCTAATCCATTTCTAATATATTTTATGAAATTACCAAATTGTGTTTTCAATATTGAAAAAGGAAGAGGATAATGACTAATACATATCGTTATACGGACCAGGGTCATTTGTAGGGTCGAGATGAAATAAATGATCTTCGTGTCACCATTGTAAAAAAAACTTTTAATTTTGTGTAATAATAAACATTGTTTGATAAATTATGGTTACCATTAGAGTCAATACCAATGGTAGTGTTAAATGGAATGTTTGACTAGCCGAAGACTCCATCTGTGAATGCAATCAGTCACGCCCATGCTCATAGCCCACATGTCATAAATGAGAGTGAATTTAATTCTCTAAATGAACCGTAATTGGGACAAGGTACTTTGGAACTACTGTATTATATGTGTGCAGTTGCGTTTTCATTTTATATTATCTAATGTCAAAACATGATAGCATTTTGGACAGAGGGATTAAAAAATATAATTAGCAGAGATTTTTTTCAGACAATCATTTGTTGGAAAAAGTATACAGGTGTCCTACAGAGGTGTAATATCAGTAAAGTTCCAAACTGTGAGAAAAGGTTGTATGGGTATAAAATAAAGAGAAATTAAAAATAATTTTTTTCCAAAACACTTTGTTTACTAGATATCTGCCATTTTGTATTTTTACATAATAATTCTTATCTTTGAAAAATTTCAACCAATCTTTATAAAACTCAGTAAGTATGTTTAACTAAAAAAGAACTACTGTAGGAAAAAAATCAACTTGATCCAAACCACCTTTTTCCCACCACCCCTTGTACCTTTCCCACTCTTTGTACCCACCTTGTAGATCCAACCTTTTTCCCTCCATTGTAGGTTAAAAGTTTTAAATGACCACCACCACTTTGTAATTTCAAATTGGAACAAGTTGAATTTTTTTTCTTCGGCAGTTCTCTTTTAACTAAACAAACTTTATAGTTTTATAAAGATCGGTTGGAAAATTTTGAAGATAACAATTATTTTGTAATGGTGAATATATGGTAAACAAAGCCTTTTTGTAAAAAAATCTTCATTTTCTCTTTATTTTGACCTATACAGCCTTTTCCCAGAGTTAGGCAATTTACATATGGGACATCCTGTATAAAGTAGGACACCATGTATTTATCTCACACACCTGTCAGTCTGTCATGTTCATCTCAAGATATCCATTTGGGTAATAGATTTCGGTTTAGTGTTGCATGAGTAATAAATTAAGATCATGGGAATTGGTGTAAATTTCTTGTATGAAAAGCAAGTAGTTTCGTGGAAGTACAATAAAAAACACCCACCCCACTCACACTTGTCTGCCAACTCCATAATTTTAGCATTTGTGTCTGCCTATTACTCAGGGTGATTGTTTGTCCCCAAGTAATTTTATTTTTCTGTAGAAAAACCTGTATGCTTGTATGCAGGTTCCTTCATATATGTTGTTACTGTTATTCCTTTGGGAGGTGGATATGTTTTAACTTTACTACAAATAAATGATTGACAATGGAGTTTAGTATGTAACACTGATAAGTAATAAAAATATAAATACTGAATATGAATTTAGCTAAACACAAATTGAGTAAGGTTAGTAACATGACTGGGTGGTGTAGTGGTTATAATACCCGCCTTCAAAACTGGAGGTCGCCGGATCGAATCCCGCAAGGGTCGAATGTGGACCATTTGTCATTGGGATATTAAATAGTGATGCTTCTTAACAACAGGTCGACGTTAGGTAGTATGAATGAATGAATGAATTATCTTTTATTTCCCAATAATTAATACATGCAATGATACATTTTTTTCATACCTTAAACATAGCGGTAGTTTATACATAAAAAAGAAAAAAATGTATGTACTTGTAACACTAATGAATAAAGTAAAAAATAAAAAAAAAACCTTTAGTAAGCAAGGAAAAAGTCTACATAGGCAGGGCCTGTGCGTAGACTCGGGTTGCAACAAAAGCTGAAATTAAAAATGGGAGATAAAGAATATAGTATAATAATATTAATAAAATTAGGAAACAAACTGAATCGCCATGGAACTGAGATAAAAACTTTTGACTAAAATGATATATAATAAAACAATTTAAAATTATAAATTTAAAAAAAACGAAGTTAATTTATTATTATCAGGTGAAAGGCTGAAAGGGAGAGGAGTAGAGAGTGCTGAATGTGTGTTAGTGTATTAGTCAGTCAGTTAAGGTGGTGTATCAGTTGTTGTAACAAGACAAGACAAGACGTAACAAGACAAGTAACAAGACCGATTTCGACCGTTACCCAACAAAATGTTAAAAATGCCTCTGGCGTAGAAATACACAAAATAAAAATGACAACAATAAACAAACACATAATATAACAGATAATTGTTATATGTGGTTCTTTAAATTAAGGTTAGGTCAGCTAACCTCTCACTATTCCGTATAGAGAGAAGTTCATAGATCTATTTGTTGATAATGAATTTAAGTGAATTTAACTTTGATAAAACACACAATATCATAGTGCTATATAGTGCATAGTAAGGAAAACAAAATAAAACCAGTTATAATTGGAATAGTGTAAGCTAGATTTAGGTATTTAAAAGTGTTAAACGTTTCAAAAACTAAACAATGAACAAAAAAAGTTAAGAAAAATTAGTTGAATAATTACAAAATTTTTAAAAGAAACAGTTCAATTAAGTAAATAAGAAGGTACATTAAACAGTATGGTATGATCTCACAATGGTAACTGAAGCGACGATAACCAACCAACAGTAATTATAGCAACAGGTTATAGGTAGACTGTTCTGACAGATGATTCAGGTTAAATAATCATGAATAATGAAATGTTGGGGACAAACCACACAAGAGAACCCTACATCCACCGACCATCACTCGTAACTACCCACAATTATGACCTCCAAGTAGCTGGATTACAGGAAATGCCATGGTCTCAGTCAAAGAGGTGAAATACGTTATAATAAGGTCTGACACTATAAAATTTGATATGTAGAGGTAAATTTATGTTTGCCTGTACTATTAAAATTTGTGATATCTAGGTTTCAAAATACAGTAGTTAAAAAACATATTCTTCATTTTTATCTTACAGATCAAATAGTTATGACACCCAAAGGGAAGACAGCAAATTCAACAATTCTGATGATTGAGAGGCGAAAAATAGAAGATCAGAAGGAAGTCAATAGTGAAAATATTCATGTAGCAGGAGGGGCTCACCAGGGCATTATAATAAACAAAACAACTGCTAAAGGTTTGTGTTTTTCAATTAATTATCTCTTATTTAATTAACGCACCATGTAAGAAACGGGAGGACTTCATGTACTGATATTACAATCGTGCGACCACATTTTTCTCGTCATTCCTCCATGTTTTAGCTGACAGTAAAAATAATCCTAAATATGTTTTATCGATTTTCTCCACTTTCTTGATTTCTATAGGTGAGCAACAATGTATTTTCAGAGAGAAAACATGGAGGAATGATGAGAAAAATGCGGTCACACGATTGTTATGTTGCGCGATTGCATGGATCCCGTGAGGAACAACATAAGTTATTAAAAAACATATAATTTTTTATTCACATTTTCATTTTTAGTTTTATTCACAACATTACTTTTGTATTGTTATTTGGGGCTTGCCAAAGAATTTGTAACAATGTAGATCTTCCTATTGGTAGAAAATTAAGAAATAAAAAAATAAATCACAAAAGAGAATTAGAGCAAGAGAAAAGACGGATACAATGTAACAAGCAAAAACTATTGATCTTTATTCCAAGATATTCGTAGCTTTGATAACATCTTATATTTTTCGGGAATGCTTGATTAATTAACGATATTAGTTAAAATCTATCGTACCCAAAGTAGAGACCAAAAAGCAGCATCTTTCAAGTTTTCATTAATTTATTGAAGGTTTCATTTTGTATTTTAATCTGCGGTTATTTGTTTATAGTTATAGTTGTATAGTTTTGTGTATGTGTGAAAATGCTCTGTGTTCTTTTTTACACTTTGACGCCATAAAACAAGCCAGAGTGTGATTCTTGTTATTTATGTATTGTGAAACTGAAAATGGTCTATGCTGACAACACTCAATGCATGTGCTGCTTTTAAAAATAAAAATATATCTGAATTTTAAACAGATTTTTGAAATAATATATCTCAAAGAGTATTCCTTTATAAAAGAGTATTCCTTTCCAATATGGCAGTCATTAATGACTGCCATATTGGAAAGGATTTTTTAAGTACACTCTAAAATTATGCTGAAAAATAAAGGGTATTTCGCCTGTCGATTGGTAAAATAAAAACGTGGTTGTGAGTCAAAATTAGGATAGCTGGAAAATAAATATAAAAATAACAATGGCGTATAGGAGTTGGAGAAGATATGCCAGCACAGCTGAGCCTGGAGTTTAGAGTCTACTTGGTCAACGCTCAGACAGGCAACCACACCCTGGAGTCCCGCACCCTGTTGTTCTGGTTCTGCTCTCAGCTGCCGGAAGTCGACCAACCTCACGTGGCCCAGGAGTTCTTCAAAGAGTTGGTAGCCTCTCAAGAATTTCCTCGAGGTAATGAATTACACTTTGACTTGGTTATATGGTTATTCAATGGACCAAAAAAATATTGGTGCTATTATCAGAATTACATACAAGTGTCTACGTGTAAAAAAGTTATTATTTTTATGATTAGGACCATTTAAATAATAAAAAGTTTTGATTTTAATAAAACACATAGAAAGGTGAGATTATTTGTTTTAAAATAAATCAATTTATGAGTAATACTCTTGAGCCATTGAAATATTACATGAAAATATTGTTAAAATTCAGATTTTACGAATCAAATACAGTAAAACGTTAATTTTTAAAACATTCACAACAGTTATCAATAATAAACCAGTATGATAGTTTTTAACTCTTTGTAGCTTAAGCCAAGTATAGGTCAGGATAGCTTGTTAATTCCTTTTGTTGACGCCCGAGTATAACTCAGGTGGCCCTATTTGTTTTCATAGCAAAACATTGTTGAATATTGTGTGTATATTTGGGTTTTTGCCCTTATACAACTTATTATTTGGTTATTAAACTTAATAAACCTTTGGTTTTCTGTTAGTCTGTCTCACATTCACTAAAAATATTTACAAATGTCTCACCCGCTCACTCAGAGCAAATAACGGTTGCTAGCTTTAGCTTTGCTGTTTATGTTTTTGAAACTTGCAAGCTTAAGTTTTTGTGTAGTTATTTTTTACACCAAAGTGTTGTTTCTGTAGCGACTTATTGTTTCATGATGACGAAACTTTTACGAACTTATCTTTTCTAGTCTTAAATGAACTTGACCAAAAAGAAATAGATTGTCTTAAGTAGATCAATGTTGGTAAGTCTGCGAAGGTTCCTAATAACAAATTGACCTTACCTTTGATCTTCAGCAGTTGATCTTACCAGTTGAGTGCATCATCCAGCTTCACCCCCAGAAAGTCAACCACGTTAACCGATTCAACCTGTTCATCCCCAGTAAACAAACTTGGTTCTCTGAAAAAATTCAAATTCCTTTTTTGATTTACCAAAACCCAGGGAATCGTCCTACCATAATCAAGAAATTATTATACCAAAACCTAGGAAATAAATCTTTAAAATACTTACCAGATAACATAAGGATATATTAAGTTTACACTCACTTATGATGTATTTTTACTGATTTTTCCAATGTCTATGATGAAGGATTTTATCTACGAATTACACTTATTATGTTTTAGATTATGTTGGGTTCATTAAGAAGATAATGAAGTTGATGCAACACAAATTTCCGACTATTCGTAAACTAGAGATTATTTTGAAGCAGTTAGATCAAGCAACATCTTTGCCCACCAGACCTTGTGAGTTGGATATAATAGTTTATACGAAGAAATTAAATAAGACTAGGAATTAACAAATAAAAAATTTAAAATTATTTGGCACAAGTTTTTCAGCTATAGTAATTTTTTACTGAAGGCCCACAGGTAATGCATGCAAAATACATAGAAAAAACAACCATACACAACTTCTGACCTTTATATACCAGTTTTACTCCTTGAATTTGAAACTGATTTAAAAGACCTTTAAAGAGTACCGTATTTTTAGTCAAAATAAGATTGTCGTTTTAAAAGGTCTTTTTAATGGTTCCACAAAAAGGAGTAACGACGTTGTAAAACGTCATTTGACGAAATTTGTTCAAATACATGTATATGCATATAACCTGACATAGATTGATTCTTAAGCTATAAATCGATAATTAAAGACACGTAGATAAGCAGAACATGTACTTATGTGTTTTCGGTACGTTGTGGGTAATCTGGAGAAGGTTTCTTAGGTGGGGTGGTCGCGGAAGTTTCGGCGGAAAAGTGGCGGCGCGGCATGAAGTTTTATTAGACCTGTTATTTCCTAGCACTGAATAAAAGTGAAAGCGTTCTACACTCCCCTATTATTGACTGCTGTATTTCTGTAGCTGAAAGTTATTTGTTTGCTAAACATCACTCGGTGCTTTCTTTAGCTACTTTATTGAAGATTTGAAAATTGAAAAATTGATTGTAAAATGTTCTAAAATGTTTATTTTAGACCATTTTGAACCTAACCCTCGTTTCTAACCATATTTACTCCATGTTGGAATGTATTTTAGTGAAAATAAAAAATAAAAAAATTTCTTTTGAGGAGTGTTTTGAGTTTTCACCCTTACTCCTTAACAGCTCTCAAATAATGACGTTTTAAAACGTCGTTACTCCTTAAAGGATTAAACTCACCACCAGTTATACCAGAAATATGATGGTCTCATCATTCTATCAAGTTTATTTTACACAACGACGTATAAGAAGGTTTTAGTGTAAATTTGTTCAACTAAAAATGGTAAAGAGAATGAGAAATATAAGCTAGTAATTGATACTATGTTTGGGGGTAAATATACTATACTTACAAAAACCAGTAATTAAAAAAAAATTGAAAATAATGATACTTTAAAATAAATATTGTAAACACAAAAATTGTGCAGGTGTTTGGTTCAGTTCGTTTTGTATATTTAAAAATTAGAAATTTAAGGAATATTATTTTTTTCAAGTTAGAGAACATCATATTTACCTCTTATTTGATTTGTTAAATAATACAATTCAAGTGACTTTTTGGACTTGATTGACTATATTGATTTCTACCCATATCACTCTCTCTTAGTGCTCCTTTACTACCTTCCCCAGAACAATACGTAACAGTTTCTGACTTAGCCCGCTGTTCTCAGTTTCATTTTAAAAGAACAACTGTAAAATAAAACTGATGTAAAACCTGTATGTAAAAAAACTGATTGCATATTTGAGAATAATGCAACTCAAATTATAAGTTTTGTTTATGCTTGTGGATGGGTTTATCATCTATTTTTTTTCTCAACAACATCTCTTAAAATATTACTCCTGGTAAATTTGCAAATTTAAAACATATTGTATTCCAACCAAGTTGTTTATAAGATATTTTTTGAATTCTCAACAAGTTAAAGTGATTTTTGTTGGATTTTGTCATTTTTTTATGTTTTATTAAGGTCCCTTTAAGCATTGTCAGGTTTATAGCATTGCAGAATTTTCTGTAGAAAATTTACTCTGCTATTGTAGAGTTAAATTAAATTTTCTTTTGCAGTTTTTTAGTCCTGTAGCTAAAATAAAATCTCAAGTATAAAATTCTGTCTCGTAATGAGCAAGGCGGTTGTAACAATCACTTGGTGACCTGTTGTTACAGCCTCTTCTCTCCCATAGTTTGCTCTCTGCTTTGTTGGAAAGACCTTGGTCTCATGATGTAAATACAATGGACAATACACAGTTGTTAGAACTGCCTTTAAATAGACTTAAAACACTTTCATATGATGAAATATTTAACAAACTAACATTGAACATAAAGCTAGTTTAAAATTTCGATCACAAACTATTAGTTTTTTTGTTTTTTATTAAGTTGGTGATTATTAATAAACAATTATTTTGGAGAGTCTTGATTTTGTTATTAAAACTAATTAAGAGAAAAATACTTGTTGATTGACATAAAAAAATTTATAGAAATAGAAATATGCAAGTGTGACTAATATAAATTTTGGAATATTTAAATCATGCTCAATGACGTTTAATTTTTTCTAGCTAAACCCGGTTATCTGCTGATTTCTTTTTGCCCAGTACGTTCTGAAAAAGGTTTGGGTTTGGATTGTTGCCAATTTAACAAATCTGCATGTTGTTTAATGTTGTAATAACATCAATATATCAAGTTTACTGCGGGGTTTAGTTAGTTAAGCAAGGTTAAGTTTCTTAGGTTAATTGATTGATGTTTGTGTAATATGAGAAAAATTGCATAATATGCAGATTTTTTTACTGTTATTTTTGCTATAGTTTTACTGAAGTTTCTTACAAATTATATGAAAATTAAATTTGGTGATTATACGTAAATTTTAATAGGCTAAAATCACTTTACGTTAGCGATCAATCAAATCAATCACGAAATCAGATGATGTTCATATTGCTCCTTTACATGACCTTTTTGCTTCTTTTTCACTAAGCAGTAAGCAGGTGGTTTGTCCCTTGTGGTTGGGGTTAAAAAAGATAATTTTGATTACATGGACATACTGTATTTGGAAATAGCAGCAGTATCAATATCATAAGTTATCCTACTGCATATAAAAAATAATATAATTTACTTTCTGACTTTGAGGAAATATCAACAATAATTTTCCCCATTTTATTTTAAAATATGTGGTTTTCATTTGTCTATGTATTTTTTTTTAATTTTGTATATTCTTGTTATCTTGTTCTTGATTGAGATATTCACAACTAGCATTACCCTTCATACTTTAGATTATATATTTTTAATTATGTGTTGTTATGTTTGATTATCATAACTTATCATTATACCCATTTAATTTTTAAATATTTATTCAAGTTACAAAAAAATCAATAAAAAAATTCAAAAAGTTCAATCCTGTTGTATAAAACTTGTTGAAGGAAGTTTAAATGTTTTACACTTTTTTTTAAATAAGGGAAATTTTTTAATTGATGCTTTTACAGGGTCTATTCAACATTTTACAGCTGTATTATCTTCTCAAATCCGCATAAATTTCTCAAAATAGGCTTATAAAGCTGAGTGGATCTGACCTTGGTTTAAGGATTTGATCATATTAATGTGTTCATTCAAAATTTGTCTGTAGCAATTTGGGGTGTGATATTTTAACTTTGTCACTACATATCTCAACTGTTTTCTCCCTTGAACCTATGTTTAATATTAACTGTTCCCGTACTCTAACAAATGTCATTCATATTATTTGGTCATTGAATGTATAGTATTAGTTTAAACTATTTTACAAGATTTCTTGAGGGGTATGACTGAAACCAAATTCTTGAATGGGTGAGAGTCAGCAGCATGGCTCTCAATAGCATTGACGTATGTATGGAAGTGGAAGGACCAAAATAGTAGCTAATATCCAAAACACTTGCAGCAACTGTTTGATGTTTTGTGCTCATGTCAGCATAAACAAGAATTCTCAAAAACAGTTTAACAAGACCAAAACAGCAACATTATTAGCTTCTAGTGTAATTACATATTAGTTGACATATTTAATGCTGTGGGCAGAAGAGGCTTATTTAGCATTATCACTGGGAAATTTTGCCTTGATTAAATATTTGTAATTAATTGATTACTAATACTATTTCAAATAATTTTAGCTGAAGAGTATGTTAGTCCTATGACTAACATAATCTTCAGCTAAAATAAAAAATTAGCCCCTATGGGTTTATCTCAATTTGTACTATCATGGATCAGATGAGGGATGTAAAACCAGTATGTTTCGAAAGCTGCTGTATGTTTCAAAAGTATGCCTACCGATATGTTTCAAAAAGCTTTGAGCTTTACTTGAATGTCAGTATGTCAGTTGAAAGCCTCTTCAGAGTAAAAATGTTCAATATGTTTGATTGAATTAGATGTATTAAACCACACTAAATAATCAATAACTTTTAACATTTCTTTTTGGGTTTCTATTCTAGTGTCAGCTGATGAATCCACCCTTGGCAAACAAGTGATTTTAACTGAAGAGAAGGTTTTGGAACTTATAGAATCGGCCTACCCAAATCCTCTTACTGCTGAAGATATCGCCAGGTACTTTTGATATGTCCAAGCTCTGGGGGATGTTAGCAGATTAATGGAATGAAAAAAGTTTAGTGGAAATGTTTAACGGAAGTGCCATCATATGGATATAAGAACAGCTTTTTAGATGAATCGAAAACATTCCCTTAAGACATATCCATGATCTAACCTATTTCCCACAGGGAAGTATATACAATCATTCTTTTTTACCTTGGCGAAAATGTGTTATGCAAACACCCTGAAAAGGACATAGTTTGGGAATTTCTTTAGAAATTTTCTGTATTTTTGAAATTTTATGTATTTTCACAAACCTTTTCATAGAAATCCCCTACCAAACTAATATTATGGTACAGACTAGTCCCATAATACTAGTTTGGTAAGTTCCTTTTTGGCCACAGGCCTGTTTGAATAATTTTAATGTTTAATGTTCATTAATATTAACATGTATGTGTTATGCCTGATTAATTCATTTGTCTCTGACTGAATAAATTCACAAGATTACAATACCTGAAGCTGACGCTGGTGTTTTAACACTAAAGTATGATCTGGCTGAACTCAATTTGTTTAGCTGTTCATTGGGATTAAGTATTATAAGTAAGTTGGTCTTACATTATGTCCAGCAGCTCAGGGGCGAGAGCAAAGATTTCACATGTACATAGGTCTGATGTGAGAGGCATAATTTGTTTTTGTATTGTTAAACAATTTAAATTAATTGATCTGCAGAGAACACAACTGGGAGGAGGAGTTGGTAGTGAGGCATCTGTTGGAGTTGCAGAGGAAGGGCTTGGTGAAGGCCATGGATCATGGAGCTTATACTAGAATAGTTCAACATGACACCGATGTTCAGGTTAGTGCTATAGAGTGTCAAACATTCACTTTTGCAGACCTAGTGTTACAGAGGCAGTCATAGTAGTGATGTGTCAATACCGACTCTCGTAACTCGAAACTGCTGCAATTTTAGGGTCATCGCGAAACTCGAAACTGCCGCAATTTTTGTGTTTCGTGTCATTGCTGTTGATTTACTGGTAATAACGTGCCGATAAATATTCAATACTTCAATGACACAAGTGTTCTGTTATTATCATCGGTTGTATTTAATCACTGGTGACGAAATTATACAAGAATTCTAATCAAAAAATAGTCTACCAACAATTATTGATTGTCTGGTGGTTCTGAAACCAATATTTTTTTAAGTTACATTGAGAGTGATAGTTATTCAAATGTTTTTATCAAATGTTTGCTATTAATTAATTTTTAATACAATAACCAGGAAAGTAAATAGTCCTTATGGATTTTGTATGTGGATATGGATTTTGAAGTCTTTTGGCTACCCAGTATGGCGGGCTCTATATCTCCTTGGTTACTTCTCGTTTCTCCTAGGGGCTTGACTCCCAGCCAAGCCTGAATACCCAGTCTGATCAGGATTGTTTGGGAGTGATGTCCCTGTACTGTCCACCTGGGAGTGCCGGAGGGGGAATGCTTACATGGCCGCCCTGTCAGGGTTTTTTGGGGAGGAGGAAGTATGTCCTGGGGCATATACCCTCAAATGGAAAGTTAAGGGCTCCCTGGGGTAGAACCTATACTTAGACAGTGGACTGGAGAGGTTGTTAATTTGGGTCATGAATCCTACTAGAGTGTTCTATGACTTTTTCTCAGATCTGAATTGAATTGAAGGTTCCTCTTACTTTGATGAGAATTAGGTAGACTGTCCATGACCTACCTTTCCCAACTTTACAATCCTGTACAGTCCAATCAATATTCCATAGGAAGGCATACCTAACCGACTATGCTGGGGTACAGTAATCCTTATAGATGTTAGTGAGATATATATTGACAAATCAAAATTCAGTCTTGTTCAGTTTAAGTGTTATGATTAAATTGATTCTATTTATCTTTGATCCATATACCTAACCGGCTATGCTGGGGTACAGTAATCTTTCTAATCCAACATCTAGAGCATGACAATTCTATTAAACATAGTTTCATAGTTCATAGTTCTGGATGTTAGTCATATACCAGGTGTCCCACGAAGGGGTCCCTATTTTTGAGTTGGTGTGATGGACATATGGATCGTGCTATGGACCTGGGACTCAATAGTCCTAATATACACAAGTGTAAAAGAAATACCCCCAAGTACCAGTTGATTCTGACACATTAGGACAAAATGGCGGGATATCTAAGAAATAGTACCTTTTCGTTGAAATATTTTTATTTACTTAAGTGTTACAAGTTACAACATAATGACTGAATTTAAAGACGTTACAAAGCACTAAAACAACGTTAGGGAATTAAAGATTTTAAGTACACTAAAACCTCATTAATCCGAAATTCTGGTTTATCCAAAATGGTTCCAAGAGAAAAATAAAAAATGTGTGTGCTGGAAAAGTACAGCGTGATTTGCAACAACGTAAACGGCGTGGACTGTACGTGCGATCCACACGTCCGTGGCACCAACTCAAAAATAGGAATCTCTTCGTGGGACACCAGGTATAAACTGGCAAAAAAATTCACTGTTGTCCAATTTTAGTGTTATGATTAAATTTAACTGATTATATTTATCTTTGATCCCCTGAAAAGATTGTGAAGCAGATGCCTACCATGGTTAGAGCAAAACAACCAACTATAGCTATCATAACTGCCCAGTATTGTGAGAAATTGGCAGTGGACGCCATGATTGAAAACAAAGAAACATTTGTTCGTTACACAACTGTTGGTAAGTAGTAAGTGCAATTTACTTTACTTAAATGTTTGAATTGACTGTATTGCTAAGAAATAGTAACCGATTAAAATTAGTTTGGAAAGATCACGTTTTTTTCTGTATTTCATAATTATTATGAAACAAGCCAAAATTAAATATGTACAAATATTACATGAAGTTATAGCATTATTATTGATAGTAAAATGTGGTATCATATATGAATCAGTGATTGTTATTTATGTACTGTTTTCAAGGATTAAATTAAGAGCGCTGTCGTTTCATTTATTTTTAATTTTTCAATTATTTTTTTAACCCTCCAACGGTTCACTATTTGACCTCTTGAGGTTCACCTCATTTTGGCGCTTTTGCAGGTTTTTACTAAAAATACCGCATAAAATAGTAAAAATATAGTAACTATAACATATTATACACCATTTTAATCTACATTAAATTATCTATAGTATAATAATAACATGTTTTATTTTTATCTTGGTTTTGAGGAGTGTATGCAATTGAAATTGATAAAAAAAATTTTTCAAAAGATTTTTCAAAGTTTGCTCCCCACAAAACACAGCAAATAAATACCAGTCAAAAATTGAAGATAGCCAAGTTTTTCAAAATTTAATAAGTAAAATAAAAATATATAGTTTTATACACTTAAGTCACTGCTATCAATTTTAAAATGGTGAAATTAACATCAGAACACCAAACAAACGCGACGAGAACGTGTAACGCCACCATTGTAAACAAAGCGACATAACCGCACAACTGAAGACCGATGTTTTAACTAACATAGAATTCTGACGCATAGAGTAAGCAAAACGAAACATACCTCGGCGGAAAGAGTATGATCTGTAGAAAACAACGATACTATATTCAATGTAGTTTTAACCGAAAATGTATTCACACCATTGCTTTTTGTAAAAGCTTACCTACCGTCGATTGATCGACGGTGAACCTTCGACGACCGGCGGTGGCGTCGATGCATCGACGGTAAAACCGTTGGAGGGTTAATGCAATGATTAATTTTTGGTGGTTTACTTGAAAGCTGAGAATATGATAACATAATACCCATTTAACATTCCAAGAGAACATTATGGAGAGCATATGGATTATACTTGAGAGATTGTACAGTAGAACCTCGATTAACCGTCACCCTCGGGACCGAGACCATGACGGATAACCGAATAGACGGATAACAGAAATAGTAATAGCGCCGATACAACTTAGCACCTAGACAGTGTTTGGCGTGGCAACTTCGCAATTCACTGCCTTGCATGTTATAGCGGCGCCATTTTAAGTCATAATTAATTTTCATAATAGACTTAATGTGAATTTATTTTAAATGAGAACAAACCAAACTACGCCAGTTCAAATGAAAAATAATTTATTGAAATATTTTATTAAGAAAACAATGAAATATGAACTGTACATGTACGTATTTTTACTCTCAAAACTTTATGTTGCCGGTATTTAGTAATTAAAATAATCCGTCATTTTCTTTTGTTTCTTTCCCCGTCGAGCTTTTCAGGCTTTTCTAATTTTTCTGAGAAGAAGCATCAGCGTTTAATAATTTATTGTTTATTGTCGAGTCCCACAACTACACGTTACCGTTTCTCAGCCATAACAGACGAGCATTACACACCACGTATAAACTGTTAACAATAAACAGTAAAGCACGTAAACACTAGTTGGCATTGCACTCAAAATCGACAATAACTTCAGTTCACTGTAGCCACGCACCATACTGAACTGAAATGAAACGGTAGCAGTGGAATGCAGAAGACAGTATAAGGGATTAACCAGCAGGGTCACTACCGTTGCCGCCAATGATTCACGCACAATGCAGTTGTGCAGTACAGTCGTCACTACTCATCATAGAGCCTCAACTCAAGATCCGACTCGGCGCTAACGCGGAAACGTAATTATTTTTGCGCTAGCGGGGTGACGGTTAATAGAGACTGACGGTTAAAAGGGTGACGGTTAATCGAGGTTCTACTGTACTTGAGATTGTATTCTTATCATGAATTTTTATAAGGATTTCAACATCCTTCTTCCAGATTACTGTACTTGATCATATTTGCATACAATGTTTATGTTCCTTGACATCCATTTTAATTCAAATTGATAATATGAAATATATTAGTCCTTTGTAATTTTTTTAAAGGATTTATAAATTTTTGTAATTTTGCAATTGACATTGTTGTATTCATCAGGTAAACATACAAAATAAACGTAACAACTAGGCCCTAACCAAATTAGACCAAATGAATGTGTTCATAAAAATTGATCTTGCAAACAACACTAAGCTAGTGTGACTTACTAGTGTGAGAAATCTCAGACTTGGCAGGCCAAAATCCTGAGACCTCTGCTCGAACACAATGTAAAGATATAAACTGTTAGTATTTAAAGAATTAACTAAACTGGTAAGCTGATTCACATAGCATTTATTCTTTTCTAATAAAACTCTTTGTGTCTAATTAACAATGCCAAACGTAACATCAGAAGTATCATCGATTCCCTGTATCACAATTTGATTGACATGGATCTCTATTCTAAATCAACCAATTCCTGGGGCACAAAACCTAGCTATCACAAGTGAATAAACAACGTGAATGTAAATATATATATATATATATATTTGGGGCGAGCGAGTCTAGAATTTTAAGTTCGAGCCGAGCTTTTAGAAAAATTTTTGAGCTTGAGCTTTTTTGAGCCATCAGAAAATACCCCTCCTCAAAGATGTCCCCTCTAAAATTTTCAAGTATGAATAAGTTTAGTATATTAATACCAATAATTCATCGAGTGGCTAGTTAATGAATAGGAAGCTAATTTGTTGTACATGCAATCTAAAGTATTTCAGTAGTCATCAACTACCTTAGATTAATCAATAGTTCAAGGTTAGAACTATAAAGTGAAATATAAACTTAACTGAAACAAATTATTTAAAGAATGCTATATAATCAACCAATAATATACAGGTGTTCATTAAAGTCGGGGACAAACTTCGAGGGGTGATAGTGCTCATCGAAATCAACAAAAAATTACCTGTAAACATTTGTCAACAAATCCTTTGTTTAGCCGCTAGCCGCTATTTGGTATTTTATAAGAAAAACGTTATATACCAAGAACTATTTAAGATACAGAAACCAAACTTCGCTCACATATTTATTAGCTAAACAGAAAAATATTCTCAAGGTATCGTTTAGTGTGCTTGTATATTTTCAAAATGGCGGCGGTTAAAAATCTTTTAATTAAAATAACAAAAAAACCCATTAACTTTATAAACTTTTTACAAGAAATAAAAAAGATTGCAATTTTAATTTCAAATCGAATAATTTTTTTATGAGCAAAATATGTCCACGGATAAGCGAGAAATTGCAGGTTTAAAGTTAGAGTACAAGGCCCACGCGCCACCATGCGACCATGGCAAAGAAGCCACTTTGTGCCACCTGAACTCCGCTTCTTAGCCACAACCGTGACGCGGTAGCGCATGGGCCCTGTATTCTAACATTAAAAGTGCATTTTCTCGCTTATCCGTGGGCAGATTTTGTTCACCAAAGTAGCCTCCCTGGGGACCTCTGCTCCTACCCCGGAGTTGACTGACCACAAATTTTAACCTCCCTATCTCTTTAAACCCGAGCTGCCTTTGAAGAGGGCCAAGCCAAGCAAGGCTGTCCAAAAGGTAGACGGTATATCGCTTGTGGTAGCTGTTTACAAACAAATGTGCCCCAGTATAAACATCTAACTTATAAAACTATAATCGTAAATATTATAAAAATAAATCTTAAGTATTTACATACTACACAAAACTTGACCCTGTCAGACTAGGTTTGAATTTTAAAAGATTTAAACTAAAAACTGGTCCAGATTGTAAAACGGGTTTTGTTTAAAGTTATCTGTACAGCCTATCAAGAAATTTGTGCTCAGGTAATCTTTGAAATGTAAGAGGCTACTTATTAAAAAGTTTCACACCGAATCAGGTTCAAAATTCAAATTCAAAATAGAACCAAAGGACATAAAAAGTAGGATCTTATGTAAAATAGCATGATAGATTTTCATCAAGTTAATTCGAGCCATCCAATTTAGTTGGTGGATTAACTAATGTTACAACCTGGTGCAGACCCTTTATTCTATAAGTCAACATAAAGCTACCATGGAGTCTGAATGACGATCACAAATATCACAACCAAGCTTCCTAAACAGCCTTAATATCACCTGAAAGCTACCTAAACAGCCCACTTGAGAAATATGAAGATTGAAGAAACATGGAATACAAAAAATTAATATAAATATATTAATCTGTGAAAATCAAAGCAATGGTTTTCCATATGTGCGAAGAGATAAAAAATTTTTTTTCCATCCCAGGAGGAAAAAGAAATCAGCTGATGTTTTAGACTCAGTTGTGACAGATAGTATAAAAATATGTATCAGCTGTTAGTGTGAAATAGCAAGTTAAAGGCCGAAGCCTTTTTATGACTATGGTTGTTAAATAAATTCATTGTGAATTGCAGTATTGAGCTTAATTTAATGTGTGGCAAGATGAAAAATTTAGTTCATTACTTGGACCATAAGTAGCTTTTTCATCCAAGCCTCGGTTGTAATCTTGACCTCGAATGAAAGAGTGATACTACACTTTAGGTCCTAGTCACGAAATATACTATTTTGTAACACAATCGTTATGAGTTACTTAATTTTGATCGGCTATTTCTTTCCTTTCTTAATCCTTTTGTAAATAGAGGTAATTTTATCCATAAAGTCATTTTCATTTTGAGATAAAATTTAATTATTTTTTGTTTATCTTCCTTTTTTTATTGCTCTTGAACGGGTGAAGATTGGGTGTTTTTGGAAGCATACTTACAGCTTAATGGTCCAAAATGATTACCGTGAGCAAAACGTATGTTAAACCGAACATCTGTGAAGTCAACCAGAAATGGAGGATTGATGATTAAAGGGTTAAATATTTTCCCTTACTTCAACATATATTGGATGGATTTACTTGTATTTCTAGGTTTACTATGTAAATGGCGTGTTCTGTTTAGTATTGTAACATGTGTTGGATGGTTTGTAGAAGTGGCTCCACCCAGCAAACACACCTCTCTCTATTACAGCACCAAGCTCGTTAGGAGAACCAAGTTTGGTAGGTTCGGTCTGTTACAGAAGCTTCTGTGCGTCCCGCCAAGCTCATGTGTGTCCATTGTTGTGGTGACAGTTGTGCGCTGTACATTCCACTTTCTCCTTTCTCACTTGGATCCAACATTCAACACTTCATTTTAATATAAAATGCTGTATATAGTTTGTACAGAATGTTTCTCAACTCAGAGGAAACTTTGGGAACTTGCGCTTTTGGACATAAATTCAAAATAATTTAGAATGTATCACACCACTTTCTATACATCCATGTATTTGATAATACAGTATATTTCAGTTAACTCTCAAATTCTTACTTAAAATAGGGCCTTTTTTCTAAGAATGAACTTGATATTGTTAACTCCCAATTATCTTAAGGCAGCTTATCCAGGTTGGAGATTGGAAAACTAAAAAGATCAATATTTTTGTTTTTTACCCTATTACTGTGGTCACAATGTATTTCTATGCCACTAAAGCGGTAATGTCCCGATGGCGATGAATTTTCTACATTTCGGTTGCAGCACTTCAGCTAGTATTCTTAATTTATTTTGTTATATTATTATAGACCATTGTGATCAGGAATGATTATTTTTCATAAAAATCACAACTATATTTTTGTCCAAACAGCTGTTGGCAAAACAAAATAACTTAACAACTTAGATCAGTCGTCGTCTGCATCACAGCTTATGTATATACTTTAACTTATGTGTAACTCGTTTTTTTCTGTGATTTTTGTTTTACTAGATTTACTTAAACAAATATTTTTTTTGATTCTATGTTTAGTTTCTAATGAATTGGAAAAATTATTCATATTGAAATTGAAATTATAGTGATTTGGTGATATTTAAAAAAATGAAAACTTTTCAATTTTTTATTTATGAACTTTGAAGTGTACTGCTGTTCCTTGGAAAATCCCTGGCAAGTTTTCTTCATGACTATTTTACTTCTTTCAGTTTTCTAAACAAAATTTTGCATAATAAAAAACCTTTAGCCTGATTTTATAATTTTCTATGAATTTTTTTAAAGTTCAGAAACTGTTATGAAGGCCATGCACTTAGACAAAAATGATCAACGGTTATAATATGGTTAAACATTTGAATGTAGTAGCAATTTGCCAGGCTGTGTTATGTTTAGAATGCCATCAACTTCATCTAATAAAGTTATTTATCAGTATTAACATGATCAAAACAATAATCCACTTTTGATGACCAACTTGAGACTGATAATCTGTTAGAGGAAGCAAAACAACAAGAGTTTCTGAGTTAAGTCACTATTTTACACACTACAGCTAGTATGAACCTGTGATGCATACATTGCTGACGCAATAGAGACAGTATAATTGAATTTCCTAAAAACAACAGTACACTAGGTGTTTTCCCTCATCGCCTCGTGCTATTACATATACTGTTAGAGAAGCGGATAATACCTGCTAATATCTGGCAATTGGTACCGATAAACTGACCATTCTTTCCAATTTATCCTATTAACAGGATTTTAAAACCTTTGCAGAATGAATGTGTGCTGTTTTAGTTAATATTAGTATATAATTATGTTACATTTATTTAATGCCTTTGTTTTAAAAATTAATCAAGTTCTCTTTGGCTCTTCAAACCTAGATAATCGGGAGTTGACTGTACTTTTTTTTATTTGGTTCAAGAAACAAGACCATCTCTATAAATGATTCAAAGATCTATGGACACCAAACAATATTAATTATATTAATTAATGGTTCATATAGTCTAAAAGACTTTTCTATAGCACTTAAAATATACAACCATTTTTAGAGATTATTTGATTATTATTGATAAATTTTGATAAAATAAGATATATTTTAACTACTTTATATATTGTAAATACTGAGTGGTTCACTATTAAAATATGTTAAAAAAATAAATGTCGAGTATGTCCTAGTTTTTAGATGCTGTTAAAATGGTTGTGGAACTAGTAAAAACTGGTTTTCTGAAACGGTTTACAGAAATTTTAGAATTTTGTTCAAAATTTCTTAATAGAAATCAGTGTACCAAGATGTAAATAAACATTTCAGTCTTGAATATGTATGACTCATAATAAGGTCCAAGGGCCAACGACTAATATTACTTTATATTAGTTTTGGTAGTAATATCCACTTACTGTGCTAGTTTTATCATTATATGTTGCATATCATTATCAACAATATTGTGATAAAGCTTGTGCAAGGGTAGCAGAGGTTGGAATGTGAGTCATGTTCATTTTGTGGAAGACTAAGATTTTGTGTTGGGGTCTTTAAAGCTTTCATTTTTTCATCTCCATTACTCCCTATCATTTGATGGTTCCAGAACAATAAATATAGTAAACATTTAAAAGTAAAACACAAATTTAAAAAAATCAATAACCGGATTAAAGGCTTACCCTATGGTTAATTTGAAACATTAAAATATACCAGGAAGAAGAAATCGATATAGAATTCTTACTCATCATGTAATTTTATTTCTGTTGATGTCAACTTACAAACAAGTAGTTTTGTTTTGTAATCTCAAAAGAAGTTGTTATATCTTTGGCAGTTGAGGAGTTCTTCAATCAATAAAGTAAACTAAAAGTGAATAGCCAAGTAGTAGGGAAGTGAGTGGCCAACGAATAATCAGCTATTACACTGGAAAGGGATAAAATGTTATTGAAAAATGAATGTACATTCAATTAATATCTCATCACTTGTACGAAAAACGTAGTCTGTAGATTGCAAGATTAACACTTTGGAGCCAAAACCCGACCCTAGGTCAGGCTAGCTTGTTTGTCCCATCGGCCGACGCCCGACCCTAAATCAGGCTGCCTAATTTAATTCCATACCAACAAATATTTTGCGTATATTCGGATTTTGGTAGTTATATATTCTTTGGTCATTAATCTTTACACGTCTTTAGTTTTCTTTTAGTCTGCCACGTATTTACGAAAAATATATATTTTTCGAATAATGTTTTACTCGCTCACTCAGAGAAGACGGCTGTGTCTACTAGCCGTGTTGTGTTTGAGTTGTTTTTTTTTGTTACGTGCGAGCTAGTTTGTTTTTATACTTATATTGTTAGACCGCTGTTATTTAGTTTTGGTTTATTGTTAGTTAATTTAGGTTTTCGTCATGACTGATTTATTTGATATGAGTGACAATCCATTGAAAAGTGATACAATTACTGCTTTATGAGAGTATCAATGGTGATGACAACAAAACTTACAATTTTTTACAAATAACAAGTATTTCATGTTTCTTTCAAGGGGGTTTATTTCTTTTCCAAAAATATATAATATGTTATATAAATTTGTTCTAACAACAATTTTTTTATCATCCTAAAATACGTAAGCTCCTCTATTAATTAAACCAGTGATAGTGTTGGCTCCAGGCTCCAAAGTGTTAAAAAATAACTAGTAGCAACATTGAGTCCCAGGATGTTAAGACTGTGTTCCTTCCTTTGTATGTTGCATTACATACATTTACATTGTTAATAATGATATTCATACCATGAGATCCACCAAGTAATTTACTAGTATTCGTGAACAATAAATAGACTTAACTGTGTTATTTATGTTGTATATGAATTAATTTAAAGTTTACAATGTTGTAGGCAATATATAACTTTATATTAGACAAATTTTAACCCTCTCCCGGTCAAACACCTCAGATCACCTTGGCTCTTAACCCAGGATGTGCTGCTCTCAGTAGCTGCTATTTTAGGAGCTACTGTTACTTATGCCACTTTCTAGCGCTTCTAGCGGGAAAGGGTTATATAATAGCAAATGCTTTAGTCCAAAAATAATATTTTAAATGTAAAGGAGTAGTAGAGCGTTCAAAATAGTTGCTGATAGTAAATGAAACTTGAAAAATGGGATGCACTAACTTTCTGCTCATTCTATCAAAGAATTTGTATAACAGAAAAGGGCTATTATAATATAATATCTGGCCTTTTGCTGTCTCATCTTATAGAGGAATTTTCCGATGGCTAAAACTTAAAATTCTTATGTTTTTTCGAACGATTTTGTCACTATACATACTCTAAGTCATCCTGTCGGTCAAACCAAAACTTAGTTCCCTCCAAACCGTAGGGGAGAGCCATCGATACTCCACCCGATATGGCACTGACCTCCTCTCTCCTCAGATCCTGTTTATCACTATCCAAAACAGAAGCGCATTATGGTATAAAATTATACACCATTCGTACTAGCCTAAAATATTGTACAGGTTAAGAAAATAAATAAAAAACAATAAAAGGTTTAACTCTATTGGACATAACATTGGAGTGTCCCAATCTTCATAAAAATACTTGTATGTTTATTTATTTTTTATTTTAGTTATTCCAATTTGTAAATTCCTTTGTACATAAACATAGTACAAACATCCTGTGTCTGTATTTTATAATGTTTTGAGGACTTAGAATACAATTGTAATATTATATAAATTCAGAAATAAATGTCTACGACTGACAATGATTAGGGGTTGCGTGAAAGTGCTAAGGTGAGGGTTGTCGCAGGCATGCCCAGGTCTGTGTCTAGAGGATGTCTGCGGGGTGAGCGTGTCAGAGCGCTGGGATTCGGTAAGCCCAAATTGGGCCGCCCTCGCTCTTGCTTTTGTCTTACGCTCACTGTACAGTTCAATAAATTAATTAGGATTTATGTTATTTACATTTTTACTACAGACATTTTCCATCACGTTTTCAAGTAAAACAAACTCTCACAACGTTTCGAGATCTAGAATCTGATCCCTTCTTCAGGTGAGCTAGAACCTAAAACAATACAGGCAATACACAATATAATCCAGACTAAGCTGGTATAAAGCTGAAAACGAAAAGTTTAAAGCAGTCAAAACAAAAAATACCATGTTACCAGATTCCTTGTTTTCCATATCCCTTCTTTGTTAAGATTTGTCAGTCTATCGGTGCATGGTATTGTTTGATTGTTTGTACGTTTATTTGGATACTTTAAACTTTTTGTTTTCAGATTTATACAGGCTTAGTATAGGCGTATACAGGATTATGTAATCGTGATATGTTTAAGTTTAACTCATCTGAGGACAAGATGAGATTCTAGATCCCGTAACGTCGTGAAACTTTGTTTTACCTAAAAATATGATGAAAATATCCGGGATAAAAATCTAAACATTAATCTACCATCATTAATAATGAATACCAAACAAAGAATTAATTAGGAGTTGCAAGCCTCTATATTTTTATGAGACAGATTTGTGTTCGGTATTAGGAAGTTTGTTGAGGGATCGCAATTTGTATTTTTAAAATACACAGGTAAGAATAAAGCTGCCAGACCTTTAAATCTATATTTCTGAGCCATTGGAGGTTTTTTGTTTCCCCTAGGGATATTTCAATTGTAACAAAACCATATTAATAGTTAGATTATTGCCATGAAATATCATAATCGCTAATATTGAACCGGCAAAATCTTAAAAAATATATATAAATTACTCTTAATAATCCAAAATTGGATAATATATTAAAGTAGAGTAAACTTGAATTGAGCTGGTTAAATTTAAATTATCATAAGTTACGGAAGGATCACTTATGTCCTATATTATAACGTTACTACAAAAATTAAAATAGATTTTGGAATGATTGTCAAAAATGTTATAAAACATAAATAACTTAACTGAAACTTTTGATACGAATATTTATTATTTTAGTTACACTTTGTTAATTGACAGGCCATTCGTGCATGGTAAATGGCTTATTAAATAATTAATATGACTTAAATATACTTCATATACATACTATACATCGAACACATAAAATTCCAATACTCAAAATATCTTAGTATATCTAGTAATCACATTTCAGGATATCACTATATTATCAGTGGATATAATGTCAGAACATCTTATGCTCATAAACGATGAACTTATCTATTTTTTATAGCATGATCTCCATATTAAAAGTTTAATCAAGAAGTCTTCAAAGTTCCTTTAGTTCTTAGAAACCCAAAATAAGTATTATAAGCAATATAGAGAGATAATGAACTTCAAAATAATATTTTAGGATTATACCACTGAGTTCACTCATTATCAGTTTTAGCTTTTTATTTTTTTTTTATTTTAAGAAAAATGTATATACTCTGTGTAAATAATTTGAGCAAATTTCCTAATTCATATAAACATGCACTATTTATCCACTTGGATGGGAAAATCTTACTTCCATTACCAGCCTATCAGTTTAAAACTTTTTAAATTGAATCCTTTGATCAAGTGTACATTTCAACTTTGAAATGTTTTAGGGTCTATCAAAAGGCAGATGCACTCAATAGACATTCATTAACCCTTTTCCAATAATCATAACGTAGTTTTCCCATTCCTATAATGCGTCTTGACCCGTCCGACATCATTTTCTATTGGTTATTTTATTGTGTAAAATATGTTATCGATTGTTCTCGAATTGTTTCCATGTTTTGCCGAAAGGTGGCATTAGAATTAATTTATTTAATTATGTTTTGATATATTTCTCTCTTTCTAGTTTACGAAATCATATCAATTGTCTGCCGTCAGTTTGGATTTTTTGTAAACATGGTGTCACAGTCGCGTCTATCTGACGATTTTATTAAAAATTACTTATTTTAAAGTGATATCGAGAGTGATAGAAACTAGTTTAGTTAGAAAGTGTTGGTTGATGATGTAAATATTGTAAATAATAACAGTGACAGTCGAAAAACTTTAGAAATAGCTGTAATTTCTTAGAATAAATTCAGATCTTGTGGCACCGCCCGAGTAAAAACATCATTAGAAGGGGTAAACAATCCATAGTCTGACAGTCCTACGATAGCAACAATGATAAAAGTAACATTTCTCATCTTTGTAACTGATCTCCCGTTTATTGAACTGTACTGGGGGTTGGTTAGCACCATTTGTTGTCACGGCTTCACTGCTACTATAGATACACTTCTAGTTTCAGCCATCCATTTTAATTTTTTTCACTAGCGTTTTGTTTGATTCAGATGTACATCACATGTTCTTAGTTCACTTATGAATCTTCCACAGTTTCACTTAGTATAGTTAACTAATTATTGTTGCTTTGTGCAACAGGATTTGTTGCTTACTAGTTTTTACCAGACTGTGATATTGTCACTAAACCTAATAGTCCGCCTGGTGATTGTAATCTTAATAAAATAAATGTTTTCGTCCCAATAGCAGACATCTGTTTTTATGTAATGGATAATTATTGTTCGTAAGGTTTGCTTTAATTTTGTGTAATTATCTACCTTTTATTGTGAATAATTATTTAAAACTTTCCACAATCTTATCTTCCGATAGATAGTAAGCTGCCATAAGAGAAGGAACTCTTTGATTGAAATAAAATATCTTTATTGTCTTTGTGTTTTTTTGTAATGTAATTCGTTTATGAACTATCCTAATAATAATTGGATCATATTTTTGTATACAAAGGCACACTATGATGCGGTTCACAAGCTCTGGTTTATCTTAAGTCTGATTGGAAAATTCAGCTATAACTGTTCTTTTGCGTCGCGGCTCTAAAATCGGCTTCACGAGCTCGGGGTTACCCGCGCCCGAGCGCAGACGGATAGACTCCAGGCAATTATGGCAGGGATAACCCCAGGCTCAAAAAGTTTGCTTCATGGCCCAATTAGAGATAACCCCGGACTAAAAAAGATAAACTTGTCGACTTCACGAGTCAAGTTCTAGCGCAATGAGCCTCTCAGCTAAAAAAACAATATTTTTAGACTTGTACAAAGTATAATGATATCTTGTTAACCCTGGCCTCTCTAAGGGTTGAGGGGGTGTGGGCAATTTGTAAGATAAAAATTTATAACAAGTTTCCATAGAAACTACCAGAGCTATTGTATTGAATTTTTAATTTATAAGAACAGATGTTTTAAGGAACTGAAAAAATTTCTCTTGACATATCCATGATCTAACCTATTTCCCACAGGGAAGTAAATATAAACATTTTGACTCAGTTAAGAACTTAACACATTTTTCCTGGATGGGCCTTATTTAAAAAACGATATGACATGCAAAAAAAACAAATGAGTTGTCTGGTCACACAGAACAATAGTACCCCGCAACAGCTGCCAGAGTGCAGCACAACCCAGAAATGAGAAAAAGTGACTTAACATGATTTTTCTGTGCACTCTTCAAATTTTATAATTTACATTTTTAAGGTAACATGTTAAGTAAAACTGTAATGGATTGTACTTGAAAAAAACAATTAAAAACTATTGTTATTATAACTTATTTTCTTAAACCAGAAAGCTCTCTTGCTGTTAAGACCCAAGCAGAACTTATAAACCACAGTCTGAGTAACCCAATAAAAATCAGTTTTCTGTAGAACTGAGGCTGTACATAGGTTGTACAGGCATAGGCTGTACATAGGTTGTACAGGCATAGGCTGTACATAGGTTGTACAGGCATAGGCTGTACATAGGTTGTACAGGCATAGGTTGTACTGTAGGGTTGTCTAATGACATCTAATCTTTAAATTTCACTTCTCTTCAAAGAAAGTACAACAGTTACAACTTTCTCATTAAAAATACAGACTAATAATGTCCGCAAAAGTGAGGAGCAGCCAGGCAGGCATAGCGCATGTGGCCGTCCCAGCGAAAAATACATGCAATTCCCCGCTTTAAAACGACTAGCGATGGTCTCTGCTAAGCTTGGTCTCATCTAACTGCACTTTAATCTCTGTCTCGTGAACCTGTTTTATAATCCTCGGTTAAATTTGGCTGATACCAACTATTAGTCCGGGCTACAAAACCCCGAGCTCGTGAACCGCCTCTATATGCTCATTTACACCATATATTCATTCAGTATCCCTAGATTTTTAAAATTCTCCAAAATGATTCATCTACGTTGAGATTAAGGACTACTACTAGTGAAAATATATTTCTCTGGTTTTTAGCTGGCAAACCCTTTTTACATTTTGAACTTGTTTTAATTTTACTGCATTTGTAAAACAACATCCAATTTTTAGTAATATGAGAATTTGGTTTTTAATTAACTTGTATCGTTCAACATATTTTTGTTTGTTTCCATTGTTTTGCGATTTGGGATGATCTTTCAGAAAAAGCTAAGTGTGTTTTACTTCATCTGAAGTAATACAAACTGGATTATGACCCCTTTTTTACTCAAAGCTATCTTCCACAATAGCAAAACTTTCTCAAAACAAGTTTAACTGCTTTTAAAATTTAATAGTAATCCAAAGGCTTTTCAATACATTTTAAGTAATAGAATAGCAAAATCTAGATTTGATGACACTGAATTTATTGTGCAGGAGAATCAAATGTCTACACACTAGGAACCATGGGAGCTCACCGGATAGTTTGTACCAAACTGCCAACTGTGGGTCATACGAGAGAAGCCATGACAGCTGCAGGAAACACCACCACACGTCTTCTCGGTAAACATTATTTGTGATAACTGTTATCAATTACCAGGTTTATCTGATACAGTTAAACTTTTGGTTTATGGTCTACGACTCAACCTCAGTATAACTTACATAAACAAACGTGTCCCAACTTGAATCATCTGTTAGAACAGGATAGAACCTGATGGTTTAGTTACTGTTGGAAGATCATACCATAAAATTTGCTGTACTTATAGTGTGTTTATTCATTCGATTCTTCTTTACTTTACTATCTGTTCTTGGTTTGATTTTTTAAACGTTAGACTTTTTATAAAACTGGCCTGCTCTATTTCAATAAAAATGAGTTTTATTATGTTCTCCTAATAGTGTACAGTATATCACATTGATATAATATGTTTTATTATGGTTAGATTCACTTCAATTCTTTACTAACAGGTTAAAAAGTAGATCTGTGAATCTCTATATAGCGAAATCTTAGCTGACCTCAATTCAACAATCCTCAAAGTAACATATCACTTGGTATAACATATTTTTATTCAATAACTTTTATTGGACTTTAATGACGTGTCTGTGTCTTTAACTATACAACGTTTTTGGAGGTGGAGAAACCCCTCCTGTTTGCAAGTGATTACCTAATAATTTATATTAAAAATTTAAAGTTTAACTTTTAAGTTAAACTTTATTATAAGGTTTGCCAGGAACGTTCCAGCACGTGGATTACATGATCCTAGTGGACGTGGGAGGGGGTGTACCCCACTACTCTGACTGGGGACAACACGTTCGCCTTGGGGACATGGTCGTCTCACATTTATTGTAATGTTTGCCAGGAACGTTCCAGCACGTGGATTACTTGATCCTAGTGGACGTGGGAGGGGATGCACCCCACTATACTGACTAGGGGCAACACGTTCGCCTTGGGGACATGTTCGTCTCACATTTATTGTAATGTTTGCCAGGAACGTTCCAGCAGGTGGAGTATGTGTTCCTGGTTGGCGTGGGAGGGGGCGTACCCCACTACACTGACTGGGGACAACACGTTCGCCTTGGGGACGTGGTCGTCTCACATTTGGGACCTGATCGCAAGTGAGTTTACTCAAACATCGCTCTTATGTTGGTATCTGCATTTAATGTTTTCTAGTTCCTTAGTTATTACTAAATGCAAAAATTATCAAATAAACTTGTTTGTACTTAGAAGCGCTCTGATAGTTTAATACATTGAATGCTGGAGGCCGAGAGTCTTATTTTTTTTAAACTGGGAAATTTTTTAAATTAAATAATAAATAACTTTTTTTTATCTAAGCTCGGTAAATATTTCGAACACAGTATTCTACCAATACATATGAAATCGATCTTAGACTTACTTTTTGCACTTTCTTACAACCCTTTAACAATGTTTCTGTCCGCGGAAGAACCCAGTTTTGACGTTTCGTACGATTTTAGGCTAAATTATGACACCCTCAAACCATACCGTCTAGCTAGGGGATCGGCAGGAATCGGGGTTCTGGGCGGGGAAAAAATTCACTCAAATACACTTATTTCACTCTCTAATAACATAATGAAGAATAAAAGCACCAAGGAACACAGTTTTTCTGACGTTTTCTAACGTTTTTTGGACCAAAATACGACACTCTGTAACATCCAGTCAATATTGAGGTCGGCAGGCCTCAATATGGCCTCGGTGGTTTCTGGGCCGGGGAAACGGGAAATATTTAAGAATCAGGGATATTATTTTAGGAGATCAGGGAATTTTTTTACAGCTCTGGGTTTTAGGTACAGAGAAACAGGATATTTTAAGAGAATCTGTGTTATAAAAGGCTTATTTTAGCCTCTGCTAAGAGGCGAGTCAATATCTGAGAAATGGCAAGCGTTTTTGACCTGTCACGCAGGGATTTTTTAAACATTTTTTTAATAATTGTTGCTTACAATAAACACAAAGAATTATATGTTTTCTTGTTCGGAAAAAATAGCTCTACAAGATAAAAACAAAGTTTAAGGCCTTATTTATTGAGTAGAGCAACTGCTGTATTGTTAACCAAGTAACAGAGTTCATTAAACTGTTTGCTTGATCTTGCATCATTTCCATGTCGTAGGTCTGTGTATACATATTGTGAGAGTGGCAAGGACAGACCTGATGGTTCTGTAGAGTTTGACCACAAAGATTATTGTCCAGTCAATTTACTTCTTCAAGACATTGCAACCCATCTTAAACAGCAGGTTAGTGTTTATAATTTACATCAGTTGTACATAATCTTTTAACATGGTATCAACATTTTTGATTTATTAGAGTAGTGCAGGTGTCTGGCCTGTATTAACCTTCATCCGATTGTGTGGGCGGAAAATTGCCACCTTAAATTACATAACATAAAGGGGCAGAGAAAAGTGCCTGGGTGCGTCATCCAATTTGGCTTTTTGCACACCCCCTGATGATGGCGATGAAAGTTCAGGTTCACTCCAGTCTTAATTGTTACAAATAATTGTGTAAAAAACTCCTTATCAAATTGCAATGGGGGGAAAATTGACGTTTAATTACAAAAAAATAGAATTATAATAATTGATTTTGATTTTCTTGCTTTCAAATAGAAAATATCACTGAAGTTGAGCAAACAGTTTCTTTCATGACAAACTTTCACAGATCCTAATTATTTTACAAACGATATAATGCATGGATATTTTTAATCATCATTTTTTATTGATAAAATAATATTATAATTTTAAAATTAATTTTTTGGACGAAACCCCTTTTTAGATAAAGGCTGGAATACATAGTTTCCAGTAGATTAGTTTGTAGCAAGTGATGGTAGTTTAAAAAGATAATCGAATGAATTCAACCCCTTCAGGACCAGAGCCATTTTTGGTGTGCTATGTGAAAAAGACCATGTGAAATCAGCATTTTTGTAATGGTTTTATAAAAATGGTTGGACTAACACCTTTTTTAAGATATCTTAGTGATTTTTTTTACTAAAATGCTTATAATTAGTTACCCTAGTAACCAATAATGATATATTGATGTTAGATTTTAAAATACACATGTATCTACTGCAAATAATATAATAATTGAATTGGATTTTCTTTTTTTTTAATTTAACTTTCCACAGATAACAAATAGAGAACAATTCTGGTTTAGGAAACACTATTGAATTTTTACGTAAATTATAGAGAGAGAGAGAGAGAGCGTGTGTACAAATTTTCATGGGGTTTTGACCAAACATAAAAATTTTACTTTAGAAAATTTTGATAAAAATACATGTTGTTTTCGTTTCCAACAGTAAACAAAAAGATGATCAAACAAATGCATTATTTATTTCTAGCTGTAGCTACAACAACAAAACTATCCAGATAGTAAAAGAGGAAACCAAAGACACCAAAAATGAAATGAGTTAGATTACAATGTGTCAGAATGTGCCCTTAAAGGGATAAAATAATGAAATGTAGTTAAACGAATAAATATGATTCCATCTAGAATTTACTGGAATCTTTAATCCTCTTTTTGATAGTGCCACTTAATATATCACAAATGTCAGCACTTATATATCACTATAATATCACTTAATATTTCTCAGACTATCACAAGGTGCATATTATGCTGTTGGTGCTGGCTACATAAGTAGTCAATAGGTCAAATGAAAGACATTACTGCAGCCTATAAACAAAACCTTAAAAATAAGTCAAAATTAATTTGTAAAAAAAATAAAATATTTGTAAAATGTTCCCAGTCTGACATTGAGTGTGACAAAGCAACTTGGCTGAGATATCTGAAAAAGGGTCAGCAGATGCTGCAGTCGCAGTCGGAACACGACTTCTCCCGCCCTCCCAACGACACTGACAAACTTTACATGTGTATTGGAGAGCGAGATATCATCGAGGTGGCACACCCCACACCAGCTGACACCATCCAGTCTGCCAGGTCATCTACACCTCATACCATAGTTTACATTTATGAAAATCTTTTTTTTAGGTGCCTTAGTTAATTTTGGTTTATTTAATTTTTATGCGTACAAGTGAACTAGGCCTCTTGGGTCTCGCTCACCAACAGGCAAGCCATAGAAATTAATTTTTTCAAAAACACCACTATGGGTACCCCACCCCATAAATAACTGGTGGCGAAAATATAACAAGAATACAACCATTGGTTGATTTGGTTTTACGTCTGTGTGTTTTTTTTATTTGTGTTGTTACGTCTGTGTTTGTTAATATAAATGGTGCCCATATATAATATGTAATATATAATTTATAAATACTGTATATCTGTTTGCAGGGTGGAAGGGTTGCCAAGGCTACACCTGGGGCCAATCCTATCCGGCCGTGCCGTGTGTAAGGATGACTCCCTGCGACAGCTGTTCTCCCAAAGGTGCGGCGCCAAAGCGTGGGATCCAGAGTTTGACTCTGTGATAGAGTCTGTTATGGGAAACTGTAAGGATAGCTTCGCTGTGGTTCGCGGTATCGCTGACTACCGTGATGGTACCCGCAAGTCACCATGGCAAGCCTACGCGAGTCTAGCAGCTGCCTCGGCCGTCAAAGCCATCATCTCTGCTATGGATCCCCCAGTTTAATCCTTTCAATTTTAGGACAAATTATTTTCCTCCTACATTGTAGATGAGTAAGCCTGCTCAAAATACATAGGTTTCTTGTAAAGTCAGTTGTGGCAATCTTATGTCGGTATTTTCATGAAATAACAAATAGATTTCATTCAATAGTCCCGAATCAAAGTAGTTTTTATTTATCGACATAAAATTAGCATTTAATAGTTAATTTAATCATTTTATTATTGTGTCACAGTCGTGTAATTACTGACAATGACTTAAATCGAAAGATTTTTTTACTTCTCCAAGAACAAATATCAATGAATAATGTAAGTTTCTATACAAAAAATAATACTTAAGACTAAGACTGAAAATGGTGTATTAGTTTGAAATATTTCATTCACAAATGTTTTTAATAACATCACGATTCTCTGCTATAAACTTTATTTATCTGACCTTCCATTATGTTTTTCCATTTTTCAACCATTTAAATTCCCATAATCCCATGGTTATTCACTATATTCTAGAATATTCCAAGGTTTATTTTTTATGTGTTGGAACTTTTTGTGTATTTGAAATCTGAAGTTAACATTAGTCCGAAGAAAGCTCAAAGTTCTGTCTATTCAGGAACAGTTTCTATTATATTACCAATAAATCACTAAAAAGTGCCACAGTTGACTTACTCTTATAATTTTTATGAATAACCTATTTTTTGTGTAAGTGAAAAGATAATCATTTTGTGAGGATTTTATCTGCTGTCATATCTCAGTCTACAGTTTGGTTACCATGTTGACTATTAAACTTGACCTAGTGTATAGTTTCAACCATTTCTTATTACTATTAGGGAATTTGGAGAACAGTTCTGTTGGCAACATAATTGTAAAAATATGTTGTAAAAAAGGTCTAGTTGGAAAAAGTATTTCTTATCTTTATCAATAAATTTTAGAAGTTTTATTTAATTTGGTTTGCTATGTCAAATCCTTCATAAATGTATTATATATATTTTTGCTTATATTTTCATTGGGTATTTGGTCTAAAAGTAGTTTCATTTAAAACTCCAGTTGAACATTATGAGACGGATATATCAAGTGCTTCAACAGGAAGTATTAGAGCCTTTTATTGATTAATACTGTACATATTGATACAATTGGTACTATGTTTTTCACAAAAATGTATTTGTAATCTTAGTTAGTATATTTAAATTTATCTATTTTCTTAATGGAAAATGCAACAACAATATATTTGTGTCTCGTACCCTCTTTTAAGACTACAATTAATTTTACTCTTCTACAGTCCATTCCTACTTTTTTGTACTTATAACATATCCGTTGAGTATTGATTGAGCTTGAACTTACCAAAATGGCTAACATATCTGAGTCATATTTGAACAACGTGTGATGTGAATTCCTAGACATGCACTTATAAATGTTTCAAATGTCATCAACTTCACACTACTTTCACAGTGTAATTATGTTCAAATCACTTGTGTCTATGTTGGCTTATGAAGCTCAGAGATTCCTGCTTTTATTTATTTATTAATTATTTCATAATTATTATAACTTGCCAGTGAAGACATCATTCATATGAGTGCACATTGCTTTTGAATTTTAACATAATCTTCAGACTTTTATTTATTTATTTATTTTTAGTTATAGTTTGTTATCTGACATATTCTTTATGTTTTAATTATGTTTCACTGTTGAATATTGTTTTACTATATTTTGAAGATAGTGAGATTTATTTATCGTATTACCCAATACAAATGTTAAATGGTATTGGCTAGCAAAATTCATTACTAAAATTTAGGCAATAAAATATTTTCCAACCCTAGAGAGACTAATAAAATCTTATATTTGTCACCTTAACATGCGAAATTCTGCTACTTCTATTTTGCTAGTCATTGCTTGTTTTAAATATTGTTGGCAGAGAAGCAAAAACAGAATTTCCAGGTTTATTTGTTCTTGAATTTAAATTCTGCAGCCAGCCCACTTTGCATTTGAAACATCATAGTATTACATTTTAATTATAGTTATTTTTATTTTTATCAATACTCCCCACACCCGCACGTAGTCATTAAATATATGTAGTACATTTTATCGCTTTTTTCATGTTCTTAATGTAGTGTCACTTGCCTTCGGTATACGTATAGTTACTATTTTTGGATAGGATCTCGTAGGTAGTGGCATATGGGCTCTGGAATCAAGTTTTCCATAAATTTTAACCTGCAGTTCAATTTATATAAATTTAAACTATTCTTATATATGCCTAAATTTGTACAATTATATTCAATCTATTTACGAATAAAACTTAATTTTTGTATTTTAATTTTAAAATATGAGCTTATACAAAATAATTGTTGACTAGACGATTAATTCCAAACATATGTTATTATTAATAATTCATAGATTTAGTAAAGAGTAATATATTTTTGTTAATTATTTCGCTAGTCGTATGTATATGGTGTAGTGGATTTGTTACCTTCTTAACATTTTAAGTTTCTCATATTAATAAGAGGTTTTTGGAATATGGAAGTGAAAAATCCCCCCCACAACACTCAATGATTTTATTTAAAAAATCATTATTTCTTGGCTATGTTAATTAGCTATTTTAGTTTTAGCTATTTTAGTTAGGCTGTGATGTTTTGTTTAGCCTTGTCATAGAAAGAAAGAAATAAAAATCTAACTTTTGTATTAACAAACACTTTTAAATTAATCACATTAAAACACTGTTACATGAATTACAACATTTACTTTGTTTTCTATTTAGATCTGAAATTAATAGTTAAACAATGTAAGTGCTTCAATATCACTTAGATCTAACATAGTATTGTTTAAAATATCAATAAATTGAATTTTGCATATGAGTACAGCTTCAATTTAGATGTACGAGAACTATCTAGAAAGTATCTGACATTGTAACTGACACTTAACCCCTTCACGGCTTTTGACGAGTTAACTTGTCAGTAAGTTTGAGCAATATAGTTTCCGATGATGGCACTTGTCCCGTTCTGTCAAATATATTTATTGTAGTTCACTGTTTTTCTACTAGATAGAGTCTTTATATCTGTATTGTATGGTTAGGACGAGCTTATTGCCAGTTTTCGCTAAATCGTTTCCAATACAGCTACCGTAAATTATTTCTGCTCGAAACCTACTTCTAAACTAACTTTTATGGACTATGTGTATATTGAAAATAGTTAGTATTATTGGATTTTATTAAAATCTTGTCAAAAGAAGAAATTAAAATCATTAATAAATAAACAAAAAGTAAGTTTTTTACAATATATTACTTAAAAAGTAGTTTTTTTTATTTCATAGTTGTTTAAGTGTTCTTAAACTCCAAGGAATAAATTAGAATTAAAAAATTAGGTCTCTTTTTAAAATTCCTTAAATAAAAAACTGTCAAAGGGTTAACTGTATATATCCCAAATCTTTTGATAAATGCCTGTTGGTTGTGATTTTTTTCAACAAAAAACTTAAAAGATTACCATTTATAAATAGATAGGATTTTTGGTTGCAGTATTCAAAACTCCACTTAAAGTAGAACAGACAGAGAGGATAGGCTATTACAGCTACAAAACAACAATATGAAGGAACAATATGACACCAAGATGGCGCTTGGCCTTTCCTCTCCCAAGTCTGGCCAAAATATGTTACTTTCTGGATAGCCCTCTTACAAGAAAATATTTGTATTGTGGTCAATATAATTTTTAATAGATATAATGAGGTGTGTAATTTAATTCGTGATATCTAGTGTGTTTATTTTTCAAAGGTAACTTATGTATCTCACAGTGATACCAAATATTTTCTTGTTATTTATTAATCAGCTATTTTAGTTGAACTAACACACTGTTATTGCAGATTGAAGAACTTAAATTTAATGTCACAATAATTCATATTAACATACTGTTAATGTTAACTCTGATATTTTGGATCCCTTCAGTGGATAAAGAAATTGGTGAAAAACTATTGATTTTCAATGCAATGTCCCACTCAATGCATTGGATAGCATGCATGAAAGTTAGCTGACATGCAAGGCAAGTTTAAAATTATTTTTTAATATTAAAAATCCTTTTTATTAAATTAAACTTATGTACGGTAGACTCCCTCTAATCAATCCCTCTTCTGGACCAAATGGTTGATTAAAAATAAATAGTAGAAATGTATGAATAGTGAAATCTTTTAGGATTGGATTTAGGTGGGATATTACAAGTTTTGATCGAATATTTGTTTTTATTCGGATACTTTCTCAACCAGAGTAGAATCTCTAAGAATTACTTAATTGTGTATATTATATACAGAAAATATATTATGTACAATAACAGTTTTTTTATCTTAAGTAATTTGCTAAATCATATGATTCACAACTTAACTTTTTCATTTTATCAAAGAATACATTTCATTGAAGAGTTCTTTATTAGTTATTTATACATATTCTCAAGTGATGTTCAAATTTTGGTGTAGTACTTATTGAGCAGAAATATATTTTTATCAATACAGTACATCCTTTTTTGTGTCATAAACACTGCCTACTAATAACTAATTTGGAACTCAGTTAGGTTCAACTAATCTTAGTTTCAAATTTTTAGTTACAAACTCTCCTAGCACAAATGACTAATTTTCAATTACTATGGACAATCAGACATTTGAAACAAGAGAGGGAATCTACTGAATAAGAAATGTAACCTACACCAGTAAATTAAGTTGAACATTATGCTTACCAATGATAATATGGTTTGAATGTAACTTTCCGAATGACTAAGAAATAAAAATCGATTTTCACTAATGACTCTAAGGTTTAGCTTAATTTTTTTATAAGGAATTTACATAACCTAAACCTAAAACTAACATTTTATTAAAAAATCCTGATAGTTTTTTAATCTTTGCCTTTCTAGTAGTATTTTTAATGTTTATTTTGTGGAATAAATTAAATCGATATCATTTTATACTGTCCCACCTCTCTAAAGTTCACATATTTATAATATTTGTATTATGATGTTTGGACTCTAGAGGGAACTTTGAAGGATTTACACGTATACTTTACATTTACAGAGAACAAATTTTATCTCACGAATATTTTGAACTTTAACTCATTTGAGATACGTGGTGTTTTACTTCTCGAAATATCATTTTCGTAAAACCTGATTTCATCAAAAAGATTTTTTGTCTGGTGTATGTTACTATAATTTTAATGTCTGGGACCAATGATAAAATGTGTAAGATGTGTAAGGGTTGAGGAGTGGTAACATGTGCCTAATGCAAATGCTCACACAAATGTCATGTTTTTGAGAATGAATCAGTCAGTAGTATGACTACATTGACCGTGTCTGTTGTCAGTATGGTCAACTTCAGAGCGTCACATGGTCACGGTGCTTCATAAACTGAAGTAAAGAAGTTAATTGCAAAGTTAAGTTTGAAATTATTCACCTGAATTACGTTTAGGTTCTGAGAATTTTGATATTTGTATTCAACTTGAAGTAAGTAAACATTTTTCAATGGTTTTGAGGGGTTAGTATGTTTAGTCCATGACGTTTACTGTTGTTCCTCGATGTAGTGTAGTCAAATTAACATATTTAGATTCGTACACCATATATAACAACTAATTATACAAAATATGTTATACTAAGTCACTTATTAAATAGAAGCACCAATATTGTAGATTATAATGTATTGAAATGTACAAGATAGGGGTAGGCAAAACTGTAGAATAGGAAAGTTACCTAACTCAGTCATAATTAGGATTTTTATTAATTACAAATGTAATGTAATTTACTTGCTAAATTTAAATAAGTATTTGTGGAAAAAAAACATTAACTACTTTTCCTACGCCATTTTGCAAATCCCTATGACTTGAAAAAACATTGTGATAGATGTCATGATTAATTAATTTTACTGTACTAGTGCTTTCTAACCAAGTAATCTTCCAAAAATGTAGTTAGCTAAATAGTTAGAGGTTTTTAAAGTGGTTATTTTAAATTATTTAGAAATATATATATAAAACCCAAGTACACATAATGGTTTCCAGTTTTTCATATTTTAGATTAAATACTTTGGTCATTTAGTTTAGTGTGGTTTTCCAATAATTAATTACTGTAGTCAGTTGTAATTTTTACAACAGTAAAAGGTTTTTACAAACTAAATAAAAACTTTTTTCATTATTTTGAACCTCTAAAGTGTGTGATTGTGTATGTTATGGCTGATATCATTCAAGTGATGTGTGGTGCATTAAAAATTGCTTTATTAAAGTTATCTGTATGTCTATGAATTATTTATTTTTATGGGTTGATTAAAGTTTTTATCTTTCATAGAAATTTGTTTTTATTCTATGAATATAATACCAATGGTTAAAACCTTAATTTTACTTTATGAATTAATTGTTTTTAATATAAAAAGTATACTGCAGTGATGTCCTTAACATTCTGACTATTAGCTAACCTACATGGAAATCCTATAATTTTACTCGTCAAAAATTAAAATCCTTTCACACAGTATTGAATTCAGAATGAAATTTACACCCGTTAACACACAATAAATATCCGTTCAGAGACTTTCTTACAGAAAGAGCTGAATATACACGCCTACATGCAAATCTGTTATCACATGTAAGTTTATATGAATAATGGGTTACAAACTCTGATGTTAGACAAAGCATTTCAATAAAGTCCTAATTTGAAACAGGACCTATGTAACAATTAAACCTTCACCATCATAACAAGCTACAAGGGTGATATTTAATGGCTGTATCTAGGCCCTAATAAGCTGGAGTGGGCAGCTGCAGTAATAAACTTTACTGTTCATATACATGCTAATAATGAATAATAAATTTATAATATTAAATACAACATCATAGATATAGGCTATCTACATGCACAAACTAAAATAATTTTTTTAAATAATTTTGGGAAACTAAAATTCGTAAAACCTGCTTCACACACAACTGAAAAATACATATGTCAGCAGCTGGAAGAATTCATTGACTTGTTACCTCGATTTATTAGGGTAAATGGATAAGACAATTAGGATCGTAGGAAGATATTTATAATTTAGAAGAGGCCTGGTACCGAGCGTTTATATACCTGACAGCCCTGTTGAACAACTGAAGACTAAAGATGTGTGTTTTTGGTTTTATTTAATTGTAGGGTATGTTTATCAGGTACGTAGTTCTTGTGTTATATAACATATTAGCAAATTTCCCATAGGGAAGAAGCTATTTCCGTAGGTCTCATGGCAAGACTTAAGCTGGGGACCATGTTATTTTTTAGTCTTTAGGTTCCCAGAGTCAAAAAACAATAGACCTTTAAAATTTATATATATATATGTGTGTGTGTGTGTGTCTGTGAACACGATAACTCTCGTAAAAATGGTCCGATCAAGACCAAATTTGGTACAGACGTATGTTCCTACATTTGCTCGGACGAGTTCGTAAACCAGACATATCGAAAGGACATATCTTTTTGGGGGTTTTGTACCCCAAAAATGGGTTTTTAGTGTTTTCCCATGTAGTTTTTAAAAACTTCAAATTTTATTTTTCACCATTAGAACAGGCCCTATAGTAGGCCTATGACAAATTTTACATTTTGAGAGGACAATCCAGGCAGGAGAGAATTTCAGTATAGATCAATGGACTGAGCATTTCCAAATCTACTCAGTCTTTTTGTGATAAGCTACGAAGCCCTAAAATCTTGTAAAGAGTAGAACAATGACATCAGAATTAGTGAAGTTGCCTTACAATGTCAATTACCGTAAAACTATTCGTATTAGGCTAGGCTGTTCACTGTGTCACACCTTTACACCTAGAATGTTGCCCTTTATATTAATAAGCTCCTTTCTGAATGAATACATTCACGGAAACAAATAACTGTTATTAAAAAAAACTGTATTAAAAATAATAGTAGCTCAAACATAACAAATAAATAGTGTTCATTTCAACATAGCCTGTATTTTTTATCATAAATGTTCTGTGTTAAAACGTGTTGCTTTTCAATTAATAACTATAAAACAGTTTCGATGTATTCAAAATTGACCTAATATACTGTATTTTTGATCGACCACAATTTATAATATGGTCTCTGATTCGTGAAATTGTTTGCGTCATTAGGCCTATTCGTTTGCTCAATTTATATTGTTATATACTTCAGTCATCATAGATATAATTAATATTTCTATTTTTTAAGTTAATATATATTGTAAAAATGTGGTTTTGCCGTTGATACTGAATAGAAAATTCAATCTCCGAGGCAGTTTGTTGATTTCCATTGTCCAACTCGGCACATATTCCTCTAAAGGAAATGTTCTGGTCCTTTCAGCACCTTTATGGATGACGACGCAAGTCACTTGGAACTGAGCGGAACTTCGTGTTATGAGTCATTATTCATTATAAATAGTAATATCTTTGTTTGTCTAATTTTAAAGCTTCTTGATACAGTATTAAATATGAGTAAGCGATAGACGCATTCACAACTCACGTGATTGTAAGTACCGCGGTATTACGGGATTACTAAAATACGTTTAAAATACACTTAAATCATTATTAACCATTTTATAAAAAATATGGAAATATATATGGATAAAAGTCCAAAAGTTTTCATGGATCTTTTTTTTGGTATGCAAACCGTTCAAAGGTTTGTATTTTATCTGAGAACCTTTCTGTTGGTACAACTGGGAGCAGTGCGTTTCCTCTTCCTTTCGTCAAGCAAATATTCCTTTCCGTAGAGTCTGTCGCTGCGCAATAGTGTTCCATCATTTTTGGGCTAAGTTTCAATACTTTATTTTCAAAGTTAAAAGTAACAGTTTAATCAACCTACCCCGTAAGTATGACAATTTAATTACCTAGCTATTTAATTTTGTAGTATAATAAACCTATATCACTAAATTTTTATAGTTTGAGTCACCTCTCTTGTAATCAAGAAACGAACTAATAGGCCTATGAATAGTGAACTGTCTAATTTACGTTTAGACATAGTCATAGTTGTATTAAACTTATACTTATAGAATAAACCCCAAACAATTATTTAAAACACTAAAAAAGTCCATTTCTTCATTTTAATCGTTTCTTTTATTGGGTTTTTGCATTTTTATGTCAGAAAGGAGAACACTTAATAGGCTTAAACGGACAAAAATTATGAATTTTAAGATCACAAGACTTGTTGGATTTGAGATCTAATGATGTGCAATCTACAAATAAGTGTGATTTAACATAGTTCAACGTTCTACTGTTCATTATTGAGGCATTAAGTTTCAATGTTTTACCTTTGACTATCCATTATTAATGGATAATGATGATTAATAATGTATAGTCAAAGGTTTTACTTTGTAAAAGTTTGATTTCCTCTTTTACCAAGCAAGCAAAAAAGAAGGCTGTTATAATTTATTTGCTGTAGCCTAGCCTAGAAAAACAACATCTAGTATTTTCTTCTGCACTACCATTCGATATTTCTATGAAGTCAAATAAAATTCCTTTATAGGCGCAGATTGATCTGGATCATGGTTATCTCTGAGCCTTCGGTTTAGTCATGGAATGAGCAAAACCAAATTGTATTTTAGATTTTAGAAAAATAAAATAAAGAGCAATAATTTTAGGTTTCTGTGGAAGAAGTATTACAAACACAAAAATTTAGTTTTTTTATTCAGGTATATTTATTAAAAAATATTTTTTGCTCTCCGACAGGAAATGAGGCAGAAACGGTAAGGCTACAGAGTTATCATAGTAATACTTAGACCCAGGGCCAATTTTTTTTAGGTCCTTGGGTGACCAAAAGTTAAAACTAAGGATATATATACATACAAATTGTATATATATATATACATACAAATGTAAATAGATTTATATCAAGAAACAATAACTCTCATGAAAGTGGTCTGGTATTTATGATATTTGCGATATACGAGTAAAGGTAAATTTGTGAGTTTTAGTTTTAGAACTTACTCACAAATTAACCATGCTTTATATTGAGTGACCATCCAGGTTACTTTATATAAAGGGAGTTTTAGGTAAAATTAAGTACCCTAAATTTGTTTTTTGGATTTTTAAACATAATTTATTAAAACATATTGTTTTTCTTAGCACCATTGTAATAATATCAAGAAACAAACAGCTTGTAATTCGAATTTTTGCCCTTTGTGAAGCGGTTATTGAGATGGATAATTTTGTAACGTACTTAAGGGTTTTAACTATATTTTAATAAAAAAATCTGGTACTGTTAAGAATTTTTGAACTATCTTTTGTAGGTTAACTTCTTGTATTAAGATAATGGACCACAATCAAGTCCGACGAAGACTGTTTGATGCAACAAACGAAGACCCCCAAGATGAGGGCATTGATAGTCCACCAGCTGTGCCCTTAGGGGAAGAAAGGCCATCTGAAGGTAAAATATTAATTTCATTGACTGTTTTGCTTAGCTATTAAAAAAATTACATTGAAAATAAAAAATATTGAATTCATTTATTTGCACAACAGAAAAGGTTATAAATAGAATGTATGTATTTATTTATATGTTTTTTTGAAGATGCAGAATCGGATGGACATGACGTCAGAAGGAGACTATATGAGGACCCAGCAGAAGCTCATATACCCCAAGACGCGGACATGGATAGCCCTCCAGCTGCACTACTGGGGGATGAGCTGGAAGAAGCCAGTTTAAGATACAGTTTTGATTTCAAAAGAGAACGACCCATTGAAGGTAAAATATCAATTTACTTTAATTGTTACTTGTCGCTTAAAAAATTATATTAAATTTTTAAAATAAAAACATAAGACATTTATTTAAATGGGTAAATTTATGATGTCTTGTATTTTTCCCCTTTAAAATGTAGCCAGACCAACAAGCCTAAAGTAATAAAACTTCTAATAAATTTTTCTACAATGTGGTGTTTTGCAGATAAAAGTCTTCAACTTAAAATATTAAACATTGCTCTTCTTAAAGTCTTTACCCACATGACCCTCAAGAAGTTTAAGAAAATTAATTTTGTTACATTAAAAAAAATTGCAAGAAAAATATTTAACCTGGGACAACTTGCGCTATTGACTGTCTGAAGATAGACGGTCACTCGCACCGTTAGAAGCTCCCAACAGTTGATAGCATCTTACAATTCAAAGTAAATATCGTATTTTCATTTTTTAAATGAAATAAATATAAATGGTTACACATTTAAAATTATATAATAACATGTTTATTGTAATTTTCCAAAACAACAAACACATCCAGTCGTCACCAAACAAACAGTTCCGTGATAACTCGCTCCATTAGATCCAGGCTAACATAGGATGTCCATGAACGCTTGCGGAGTAAGGCAGACACTAACTGAGGGGAGATGACATTGTTGCTCACCGATAGAAATCAAGAAGGTGGAAAAATAAATAAAATATATTTAGGCTTATTTTTATTGTTGCCTAGAACATGGAGGAATGATGAGAAAAATGTGGTCGCTCGATTTTAATATCGCGTACATGAAGTCCTCCCAAAAAATCTTGTGTTTTTAATGAAAAATTGACCATCTTACAAAGAAATTCTTTTAGTGAATTTCTATATGATATAGGCCTTTTCACACCGGCGTACTGGACGTTCGGTACTCCAGAACGTACCTACCTACCTTGTACCTTGTACCTATTGTTGCCTCCTTTGGCCGCAGTGGGGTAGGAATTGTCAAAATACTTTCCCGATGAAGACCGTGACAAGAAATATAGTCTTTAGGTAAAATGGCGCCAACCAATATATATTGCCGTCTGTTTGGTGATGGTGGGATAGAAGAAAAATTTTGTAGGCGAGGAAGTATGTGTTACCCTAACGCTTTTCTGTAAAAGAAAAGAATTCTTCCAATGAGTAAAAAGCCTGTTCTATTAAAATTTTTTTGAGGTTGCTCCTAAAATTTAACAAATTATTTTGCTGTTTAATTAACACTCCGGTGCTTGCGTGGTTAAGCTGGAACAACTTATTTTTGTTGTTTATCTTAATTAGTATGAATTTGTTTGACGATGTATTGGCATTTTATCTTGAATAGACACATATAAAACATAATTGATGTGATTGGAGATGTTATACAACACATAATTTAGACCAAAAAAATCATTATGCAAATACTTATTATTTAATAATGAAATAATTATTTATTGTACAATACAATAAATAAATATTGGTGCAAGGAAAAATTATTTTAAAAAATTGTTAGGAATAATTTTTCAAACAACGCAATCTAACCCCAAAACCAAGTATGACAACACACTTTGACAAATGCACCTATTGCTGCATAAAGAGTTATTTAAAAATGGTTAGTTTTAATTATTTAAATAACGCAATATTATCTATTTCAAGTTCAAGAGGGTCTTCGTCACTTGTGACACTCTCATCATCTTTCGTTTCTGCTAACCAACACCATAACTGTTCTTGGTTGTCCATTGTTCATTCATTAGTTAATACATGCACTCACTATACAGTTTTCATATAAAAATAATGTCAACTACGTGAAATAAAATCCACAACATATGTCACTCCTTGGAAAAACCGGAACACGGATACTTACGTGGAGTAAACCTGCACTCCAGTCGTGCGACACCACGGGAAAAAAATCAATAGAAAATTGGTTTAGCCCGAATTGGTAGCTGTCATTAAACTGACAGGTTCCAGGGGTGTCAAAGGGAAGGTAGATGACTGCTCAAGGTCACAAGTGCTGTCAACTGCGTTTTATGAACAAAACAACATGACTGGAGTGCCACTGCACTCCACGCGAGCACCAGAGTGTTAAGACTGGTAAATTTTGAAAAATGTTTAATCCTGAGTACAGAGGTTTGTTTTTATAAAAAGCTAGCCTACGTTGTTGGGCAAAATTGTTCCTGAATCTAGTATTATAATTATGTGTATTATTTAAAAATTCTAATGACTGAGATTTTATATATGTGCAAATTTCAAAAATGTACAGACTGGGCACCGTTCAAATGTTCAAACCAACAAAAAATTATTTGCAGTGCATCTGACAAGGCAAATCCAACATGTTGAACGAGTTGTCTTCTGACAAATGAAAATTCTTTTTAATTTTGATTCAGAGGCTCCCCAGAGCGGGATTGATTACGAGATGTGACACTCAACTAGACAGAAATAAATTGTCTTCAGAAGTTCAATGTTTGTCAATTTTCTCAAATTTCGAATGACAAATTGACCTTTTGAAATTATGCCTTCAATCTTTGTCAATTGTTCATTCTAGTCAAGTGTATTGTCCAGCCTCACACCCAGAAAGTCAACCACCGATGCTGGATCCAATTGTTCATCGCCAATTAAAAGATTTGGTTCAACAAAGAATTTTGAATTTTCTCTTCGATTTGTTTGAAAATAGGTAATTTTGGTTTTACAAGGATTTAATTTCAATTGGTTTTCTGCAAAATATTGGGCCATGCAATTTGTTTTTAAAAAAGCATCAACTTCATGACCTTTGCCACCTTGCAACCATCTGGTGTGCAGTCCTTTCACACCGCACAGAAATTTCCAAAGCGTTCACTTATTCATTTGCAGTCAGACAAGTAACATCCTCACTCATTTATAGTGTATTAATGTTAAGTGTATTTGTTACCTGTTCATATATACCGGTTTGTCTCATCCACAAGTTTCTTGGTGTGAGCCTGGGTTTTCCATGCCATGGATTAATGAACAGATAGATAGGCGTAGTGATGATGGCCTAGTGTTGTTATACTCGGTTACGAAAAAGAGCAAGTGGGTTCATCCGATCAACAGAAAAAAGAAATGGATTTGGAGAGTATCATCATTTAATGCACGATCTGGAACTAGATGAAGATAGATTCAAAACTGAGCACCCGAGCTGAGCACGTGGTTTTGAAGTGTTCACTGCGCATGTACTAGCCCATGGACGCCACAAACGTTTAAGAAAAATCACTCTCCGAGTGATTCACACAAAACCATTCCGGACATTCAGGATTTTTTGAACGTGCGGTGTAGACAATAGACAATTTACAATATACTTTATTGACATATTCTCTGAGAACAGTAAAATGTGCAATGTGATCGAGCTCATATGATAACATATGGGTAGTGATTTAAAAAAATGTACCGAACTTACAGAACGTCCAGTACGCTGGTGTGAATAGGCCTTATAGAGTTACAGTATTACCAAGACCTCGACTTGGGATCAAGTTTTTTTTATATTTATGTATATATTATATGTATGTATAAACACTATAATGCTTACAAAAACTCAAATCTCAATGAAATTTGATACAGACATGTAAATGTACAATTATTTGATCAAGTTGAAAATTTGGGCAAATCATTTCATCCAAAGAGGGGTATTGTTAACCTAAATGGGGTTTTGGCGATTTTCACGTATAATTTATTAATTTAAAATTTAAATAGTTAAATGAAACCACTGGAATCAGCTCAGAAAGCATACAATTTAGTATTCTGAATCTTTTATTCTGTGTCAATCGGTTAAGTCTGGTTTACACAGGTCAAATACAGTGGGCGAGTCAGTATTCGAGTTGCTAATGACCCTTCTAATGGCTTAATGTAGACAGATGGGAAAGTCAAGTAGCAGGCGAGTTGACAAAATCGGTCACTTGCAAGGCGAGTCGAGTGGTTTAGTTGGAAGGCGAGGTACAGTAGCTACCCCCTCTACCACAATTATTTCCTCCAGTGAATCATCTGATGGCTGTCAGATTCGAGGTTAAGCTATGTTTACACTATGTAGCAGAGCTACTACATACAGCAAAACATTTTTAAGCTCTGCTACATATCCATTTTTGTTTGTAAAGCTGAGTTTACACTATAAAGCTGGAGAGCTATTTAGCTCTGCAACTTAGTGTTTACTACGAGTAAACATGGCTTTCATTTCAACTTAGGTGACAAATTGTTAAGTTTTTGCTAGCTGAAGTTGAAACTTAATATTAATTGAATGGGTTCCCCTAGAAAATGCTCCATGCGACAAAAACCTAAATTTTGGAAATAACTAATTTCCGAGTAGAAAATAAGTTATAGATAGGTCTAATGTCCAGGAAAATTCCTGTTTTCTTGTAATATTAAGTTTAAAATCTAAAAATTTAACATTACGCTTATGAAGGATAAAATGTAAACAATACAAACCAAAACAGCTGTTTACAACCGTTTGACAGTTCTTAATTGAAGACTGCAAAGAACAATATGTGAATAGAGGTTTTTCATAAATATTTATTTTATGTATGTAATAAATGTAAAATTATCAGGTTACTAAACAATTTGTAAAAACTTAAGGATAACATAACTGTGCGAAATAAAAGCAGGAAATAGTATTTCCAAAATCTTCCGTGTTTTGATAGAAAACGTATTTGTTGTATTGCGTAAATTAAATTTATCTTTTGTTTTTCAATCCTCATTCCGTTTATATCAAAATCAGTTGGTTACAGGCTAATAATAACTGTATGGATTGTTAAACAGTAAATGATCAGCTAAAACAATTGAGGTTGGCTAAAACACCTTAACCGGTGTCGCTCATGTGGTAGACGCCGTGGTCCAGCGGTAGCATGTTGGCATCGTAACACGAAGGTCGTGTGTTCAAACTCCATCAGGGTCAATACTTTTTGTTCAGTGCTATATTAATTATGGTGTATTAAATCGGTTTTATTTAAACCACATAAATGTTTTCATTGAGTAATAAATGTGTTTTAATTTTTCTAATTAATTTTTATAATACATGTATTATTCTAAACGAGCAAAGCTCGGTCACCAGTTACTATAGTTTATCCAAACAGTGTAGTGTTTTTTTTTTTTTTTTTTTTTTTTTAGACAATACTTTTGAATTTTCATGTATTATTTCTTTGATTTTTTAAAAAATTGGGTTTTAGCGAATTTCTCATGGGGAAGAAGCTATTACCGTAGGTCTCATGGTAAGACTTAAGCATGGGACCATGTTATTTTTTCGTCTTTAGGTGCCCAGAGTCCAAAAACAATAGTCGTTAAAATTTATATGTATATATATATATGTGTCTTTTAACACGATAACTCTTGTAAAAATGGTCCGATCAAGACCAAATTTGGTAGAGACGTGTATTCCTACAAGTGCTTGGACGAGTTCGTAAACCAGACATATCGGTCAATGGGAACGGGTAGTTTAGGGGGGTTTTGTACCCCGAAATGGGGTTTTTTGCGTTTTTCACGTGTAATTTTTAAAAATTTCTCATTTTATATTTCACCATTAGAATCAGCTTAAAAAACTACACAATTAAGTTCCTTAAAGCTTTTCTCTATCTCCAACGGTTACCGAGATATTAAAAAATCTAAACACAGTACGTTGCATTGTGGGGCATTTATGTGTTTATCATGGCAGCAAACCTGCATACTCTTTTCCCATGTTAATCATATAGGGAATAGGCAAACTGCTTTATTTATGGGCAGATATTGATGAAAGTTTGTAAAAATATAAATTATTTTTGGTAGAAACACCTACTTTCAATGTTCCTCACAGCAGCAAACCTGCACACTCTTTCCCATTTAAATCTTATGGAGAATAGACTAATAATTCTCATGTTTATGGACAGATTTTTATAAAACTTGTGATATTTTATTATCATTATATTATTGATTTGGAAATTCGCTGAGTACGCAGGTCTGCTGCGACGGGGGTATTTAGATTTATACTTGCTTAGTCCGGACTATGTACTAATTGTGTTATGTTTTAGCATTGAATATACATAAAATCAATGGTTTTAAGTTCTAGCTCACCCGAGGACAGGATCAGATTCCAGATCCCGGAATATTGTGAAACTTTCTTTTACTTAAAATTGTGATAGAAAATATCTATGGTTAAAATCTAAATAACATTGATATGAATAATATACCATATTAGAGTGTGTCCCAGTGCTATTGTAGTTTATTTATGCAAGTGGCTTTCTCTACTGTTTCAGGTGGGACATGGAAATGGGAGGAGATGCCGCCTAAAGGACCACTTAATGCTCCAAGGCTTATTCGCCCTGTTGCCCAACCCTTTGGTAGTGCTTTAGTTTCTACCAACCCAGCAATGCCATCCACCAGCATCCTTGGTCACCCTTCTCGTAGAATTGCTAACAAACGATTTGCAAGTGCTGTTAAGCATCCCTCCGCAGGCATACGTCACTCCCCAAGGACTGTTAAGCAGCCCTCCGCTGCTAGTGGTACCTCTGCAACTGCTGTTAAGCATCCCTCCGCAGGCACACGTCCATCCCCAAGGACTGTTAAGCATCCCTCCACTAGCACACGTCCCTCCCCAAGGACTGTTAAGCATCCCTCCGCTGCTAGTGGTACTTCTGCAACTGCTGTTAAGCATCCCTCCACTGTCACACGTCACTCCCCAAGGACTGTTAAGCAGCCCTCCGCTGCTAGTGGTACCTCTGCAACTGCTGTTAAGCATCCCTCCGCAGGCACACGTCCATCCCCAAGGACTGTTAAGCATCCCTCCACTAGCACACGTCCCTCCCCAAGGACTGTTAAGCATCCCTCCGCTGCTAGTGGTACTTCTGCAACTGCTGTTAAGCATCCCTCCACTGTCACACGTCCCTCCCCAAGGACTGTTAAGCATCCCTCCGCTGCTAGTGGTACTTCTGCAACTGCTGTTAAGCATCCCTCCACTGTCACACGTCCCTCCCCGAGGACTGTTAAGCATCCCTCCACTAGCACAGGTCCCTCCCCAAGGACTGTTAAGCATCCCTCCGCTGCTAGTGGTACTTCTGCAACTGCTGTTAAGTATCCCTCCACTGTCACACGTCCCTCCCCAAGGACTGCTAAGCATCTCTCCGCTGCTAGTGGTACTTCTGAAAGTGGTTTTAAGCATCCCTCCACTAGCTTCAATGATAGTCCATCAACCAGCAAAGATACCATACCACTTCCAAAGGTATCAGATCCTGGGGAGCGACCGGCCACTGGTGCCCACTTGATAAGGGCAGTGTCCAGATCTAAATCAGCTTCCAGACCTAAATTAGCTGTCTATGCTGATAGATTGAAGGAAAAGACTCCATCACGGCCATCAGCAAGACCGTGGTCTCCCTCTCACATTCCAACACCAAGACCTCCCTCCAGGAGTGGTTGGGGGCTTCCCCCAGATATTTCACCCAGGCCGCCTCTGGCAGTCCCATGGATATCCCCGGAGAACCTGGACAACTACGATCCCAAAGAGTTTGAATATAATCCCCCCGAATAAGTTCATTTTTAATTTTGTTTTTGCATGAAAATATTTTTCTCCTTAAACTATTAGCCTAGTTTGTGATTGTTTAGGAAATACTTTTCATCAATACTTACTTAGTAATTAACTTTTACTTTAGCAATACTTTTCAAGTTAATTTAGTACTAGGGGCCTACGTATCATTATTAATATGAGATTAATCTAAGTAGATTTTCACCATTAACTTATTTCAGATAATAGCAATAGTTTTAACTGCATGTTACATAAATGATAGTGATATGAATAATAACTATTTTTTTTTTTAATTTAACTGTAGTACACAAAGTGTTTTAATATGTATTTCATAGGTTTAATCTTGTAAAACACACTATAGTTATCAGAGATTAATGATAAATAAATTATAAAAAATAGTTAATTTACTTTTAACAGTTACCAGTTCTTAATATTCTAACAATGTATCTGTTAAGTAATATAAATTTGTTATGAATTTATTATGCCTTTTGCTTTAGTAAACAAATAAAGTTCTTACCTCTATAATTTGGGTGTTATATTTATTCTCATATTATATTCCACAGGAAGGTGTGCGTCAATACCACATTAACTTTACAAATAACTTTAACAATAAAAACGACTGTTGTAAACTTATTTTACGTAAACTAATTTTAATATCATAAACATTTAAGCTATTTAAGAAAGGTGCAACAGGACTTAAATATAAAATATATATATATATAAACAAACCTTATTTTCTATTATAGTACATAGAATATGGCTTCAGTGAAAATTCAATACAAAAAATTTAGTCTACAACAGTTGGAAAATAATTTGGATTAAAAAAATATATAAATGTGGTATTACTGACCAAAATATGTAATGACTAGTATTTTTTGATGAAGTTTATATTACTGACATTTGGACTTGGTCTGAGCGATTTAAAATAATGTTTATTTCTTATTAAACTTTACATTATCAAACAATTTCACACACCTGGAGTTATCCTCCTACTATTTTCAGTGGAAGTTTTTAATACAATAATTTGTTCTATATGCAGTAATTACCAACTAGTTAAGTAAATTCTAATACTAATTCAGTGATAATCACTGTTAAGCTTCTCACAGTACTTCTTGTATCCCACATACAAAACATACCAACTAAATATAGTTCAAGCTAAATAATAACATTCAACAGGGTGATGTTAGTTTTGAAAAATTAAATCGTCAACACTCTTCATCTTTAAAGCTTCTTGGGGTTACCTTTGATCAGGGTTTAAAGTGGCAATCTCACATACAACATCTAATAAAACATATTAGATCTTTTTTATTTGCAATACACATTCTCAAATCAACTTGTGGTAGAGATATACTCCTAGATGTATATCATGGGTACTGTGAGAGCGTTTTACGCTACGGCATTGCTGTTTGGGATGGTTCTTCCGATCTAGAGAGAGCACTCAAATATCAGAAGAAGATCATGAGGTTGATCTTTTATTTTGACGGGTCCCGTCATCCTTGCAAAGACATTTTCATATGAAATGGCATTTTGACAGTGTATGGTATTTACATCTATGAAGTACTTATTCTGACTTTAAAAACAATGACCATCATTTGCAATTAGGGCATTTTCATGACCACAACACCAGGCACGGAGGTTCTCTTTCTTATCCTCGTCACAGAATAGCAGCTTATGAAAAAAGCCCATTTTATAAAGGTATCCAGTTTTTCAACAAATTGCCAGTCAGTATAAAAACCCAAAGTTCTCCTTCAAGTTTTATTAAAATCCTAAGAAAATTTCTTTTATCACAGGCTTTCTATTCAATTTCAGAATTCCTTGAATAATAGATAAATTTAGCAAACTTGTTAAAGAGTTTTATTGGATTTTTCTTGTTGTTGTTTTTCTGTTCTCTTTAAATGTACAATTGTAGCCTTATGACGAAAAATATGTTTTTAGTATTTAGCTATATAAATTTGACGATACATTATATTTGTTACATAGTTATGTGAACAAATGTAATTTGTAAATAAAGACTATTGACTAACAGACAAAGCTATACAAATTCAGAATCTAAATTATAATAATGTACTATTTATGTTTATGATTATTACTGTAGTGAGGTTACTAATACAGTAATCACATAAAAAAGTATATAAAATCACCACAGTAAAAATACTACTGAAAACTTCAAAATGAACTACACAGTTAATCAAGGTAAGGGTTTTAAGTTTTAAAAGCAATATTTTGAGTTGGCTAAAAAATATGTGACATTACAACGACTTTTTATTTCTAATGCTGTGATGGTAATGTATTGAAGAGGCATGTTCCACAATATTTATAAATACGTGTTTGAATCTATAAAGGTTTAGTTCAGGCTTGATAAAAACGCTATTGTGCTGCTATGTGTATTGTGGTGCTCTCTGGCAATTCCTTTAATACCACTCAATATATAGGATATAAATAATGTTTTAAATATAAAGGGTAGACAGAGGTTTGGGGGTAGGTGCAAGAGGTCACGTGTTCAAATCCCAGGATGCTCATTTAGGTTTGGACCGTTTTCTCAAAATGTGTTTGTGTTTAATTACTCTCTGACTCTGAGAATGCCTTTGATATCCCTCTGGTACCTTTGATATTGCCTGTGGTGTGGGAAGAAGAAAAAGAATAACAGGAAGCATATCTAACTTGACACAGAGAAATGACCTACCTAGATGCCTAACTAGAAATACACTTAAAATATGCTTAAAATTTATAATATAGGCTATTAAAAACCCCTATATATAGAACAAGTCAATTTTTCAAACCTGATATTTCCAGTATTACATGAGGCATTGAGCTAAATGATCCTTGAATCATTTGCATTTTATCAATGTACTTAGTTCCAATAGATTTTGATAGATTGTAAGGCTTGATAAATCTAATTTCCCTGCAATGAAGGTATGATGTAGATAGCTGCTTGGTTTGACATGGATAGTTGCATAATGTTTTTAAAATTGTATTTTTTGAGACATTTTTATTTTGTATTTTATTTATCATTATGAACACGAATGTTAGCGCTAATCAGGTTACAGGTTACATTTTGGGGGGGTGGCACGGAGTTAATTTCTTGGTTTTTGTCACTATATTTGTCATCAATACTTACTTAGTAATTTACTTTTACTTTAGCAATCATTTCAAGTTAATTTAGTACTAGAGGGGCCTACGTATCATTATTAATATGAGATTAATCTAAGTAGATTTTCACCATTAACTTATTTCAGATAATAGCAATAGTTTTAACTGCATGTTACATAAATGATAGTGATATGAATAATAACTATTTTTTTTTATTTAACTGTAGTACACAAAGTGTTTTAATATGTACTTCATAGGTTTAATCTTGTAAAACACACTATAGTTATCAGAGATTAATGATAAATAAATTATAAAAATAGTTAATTTAGTTTTAACTGTTACCAGTTCTTAATATTCTAACAATGTATCTGTTAAGTAATATCAATTTGTTATGAATTTATTATGCCTTTGGCTTTAGTAAACAAATAAAGTTCTTACCTCTATAATTTGGGTGTTATATTTATTCTCATATTATATTCCACAGGAAGGTGTGTGAAAAGATCGTCAATACCACATTAACTTTACAACTAACTTTAACAATAAAAACGACTGTTGTAAAATTATTTTTCGTAAACTAATTTTAATATCATAAACATTTAAGCTATTTAAGAAAGGTGCAAGAGGACTTTGAACAGTACATGGAACTAACTAATCTAATATATAAAAACAAACCTTATTTTATATTATAGTACATAGAATGTGGCTTCAGTAAAAATTCAATACAAAAAATTTAGTTTACAACAGTTGGAAAATAATTTGGATTAAAAAAATATATAAATGTGGTATTACTGACCAAAATATGTAATGACTAGTATTTATTGATGAAGTTTATGTTACTGACATTTGGACTTGGTCTGAGCGATTTGAAATAATGTTTATTTCTTATTAAACTTTACATTATCAAACAATTTCACACACCTGGAGTTATCCTACCACTAATTTCAGTGGAAGTTTTTAATACAATAATTTGTTCTATGCAGTAATTACCAACTAATTATGTAAATTCTAATACTAATTCAGTGATAATCACTGTTAAGCTTCTCACAGTACTTCTTGTATCCCACATACAAAACATACCAACTAAATATAGTTCAAGCTAAATAATAGCATTCAACAGGGTGATGTTAGTTTTGAAAAATTAAATCGTCAACACTCTTCATCTTGGGGTTACCTTTGATCAGGGTTTAAGTAAACATTTTTCAATGGTTTTGAGGGGTTGGTATGTTTAGTCCATGACGTTTACTGTTGTTCCTCGATGTAGTGTAGTCAAATTAACATATTTAGATTCGTACACCATATATATCAACTAATTATACAAAATATGTTATACTAAGTCACTTATTAAATAGAAGCACCCATATTGTAGATTATAATGTATTGAAATGTACAAGATAGAGGTAGGCAAAACTGTAGAATAGGAAAGTTACCTAACACAGTCATAATTAGGATTTTTATTACTAATTACAAATGTAATGTAATTTACTTGCTAAATATAAATAAGTATTTGTCGAAAAAAAACATTTAACTACTTTTCCTACACCATTTTGCAAATCCCTATGACTTGAAAAAACATTGTGATAGATGTCATGATTAATTAATTTTACTGTACTAGTGCTTTCTAACCAAGTAATCTTCCAAAAATGTAGTTAGCTAAATAGTTAGAGGTTTTTAAAGTGGTTATTTTAAATTATTTAGAAATATATATATGTATATATATATATATATATATATATATATATATATATAAAACCCAAGTACACATAATGGTTTCCAGTTTTTCATATTTTAGATTTAATACTTTGGTCATTTAGTTTAGTGTGGTTTTCCAATAATTAATTACTGTAGTCAGTTATATGTAATTTTTACAACAGTAAAAGGTTTTTACAAACTAAATAAAAACTTTTTTCATTATTTTGAACCTCTTAAGTGTGTGATTGTGTATGTCATGGCTGATATCATTCAAGTGATGTGTGGTGCATTAAAAATTGCTACATTAAAATTATCTGTATGTCTATGAATTATTTATTTTTATGGGTTGATTAAAGTTTTTATCTTTCATATAAATTTGTTTTCATTCTATGAATATAATACCAATGGTTAAAACCTTAATTTTACTTTATGAATTAATTGTTTTTCAATATAAAAAGTATACTGCAGTGATGTCCTTAACATTCTGACTATTAGCTAACCTACATGGAACTCCTATAATTTTACTCGTCAAACATTAAAATCCATAAGTTTATATGAATAATGGGTTACAAACTCTGATGTTAAACAAAGCATTTCAATAAAGTCCTAATTTGAAACAGGACCTATGTAACAATTAAACCTTCACCATCATAACAAGCTATATTTATAGTTATATTTACCGCTATATTTATTGCATGCTTATTTTTGAGGTCATGAAAATTCTCTAAAAATGCAAGAAATTGAGAAGTTAATTTCAGTAGATACCAGAAGAAAAGATTAAACAAATAAAACTAAGAATATATGATTGAGTGAGAGCATAGGACATCACCACCTACTGAATTCACTTAAAATGAACCACTGACTTGGAATTAGTTTCTGCTCCCTCGTGCAAAAAATGTTTCAGAACAGTACCTCAAAATTTGGCACTGTTCCTACATCTCTATTTACTCCCCCACTCACTGGCATCGAGGACATTCGGAACAAAAATAATCTGGCACTGTGAAGGCCCGCCTCTTCCTCTCCCCTCTCAATATAACCTTTGTGATTTTTACATTGATTTCACTTCTGGATAAAATATTCCTCTTAAAGTATCGTTCAGTAGTACTCATTTGTATAAACAGAATATTTTAACAAAATACCCCCGTCGCAGCAGACCTGCGTACTCAGCGAATTTCCAAATAAAATAAAAATATAATAATAATAATATATGACAAGTTTGGTCAAAATCTGTTGATAAACATGAGAATTATTTGCCTATTCTCCATAAGATTAAAATGGGAAAGAGTGAGTAGGTTGTAGGCTAAAAATAAATATATCAATACCATCAAATATTATTATTTTTAACATTTTTCAACTTTTAACATGTGTCCATAAATAAATAGTTCTTAATAAAAATGGAAAATGAGTATGCAAATTTTTCAAAAATCAAATTGAAAATAGATATATATATTTTTTATACCAATAGCTGGATGAGCTGCAGTAATAAACTTTACTGTTCATATACAACAAAAATGAATAATAATTTATCCATCCAATACAAAAAAATACAGCAATTTGTTTTATATATATATATTTTAACGGATCTCTAAAACGGCAGAGAATTTTTTAAATTTTGGAAATAACTAATTTGAGTAGAAAATAAGTTCTAGATAGGTCTAATGTAGAAAATTCGTGTTTTACTGTAAAATTAAGTTTAAATCTATAAATTTAACATTACGCATAGAACAAATGTAAACAATGCAAAAAACCAAAACATTTTATAAACGTTTGACAGTTCTTGTTTGAAGACCAAAGAACAAAATGAATAAAGGTTTTCATAAATATTTATTTTATGTATGTATAAATGTAAAATTATCAGGTTATAAACATAAAAAAACTTTAGTAACATAACTGTGCGAAATAATAAAAATATTTAAAATTCCGTATTTTGATAGAAAAGTATTCGTTGTATTGCTTGAAGCTACTGTAAAAAAAATAATTGGTGTAAATAAAATTTATCTTTTGCTATTCAATCCTCATTCCGTTTCTAAAAACAAAATCAGTTGATCACAGGATAATAATAACAAACAGTATGGACATTGAAATTCAGTATATGGTTTAAAAACAATTACAATGATGCATAAAATTTAAACGACGACGCGAAATGTTACTGTAATTAATTAGATCTCTTAATGCAAGGTATGATATAACAATATTTAATTTATCATATTAATTGTGAAAATTAAAAGGTTTTATAAACCACATAAAAGCTTTTCATTGAGCAGTAAACTTTACTGCTCATATACATGCTAATAATGAATAATAAATTTATCCATCCAATCCAATACTATAATACGAGCAAGGTTTGTATATATATATTTGCACACGGATCTCTAAAACGGCACCGAGGAATTTCTTTAAATTTTGGAAATAACTAATTTCCGAGTAGAAAATAAGTTCTAGATAGGTCTAATGTCCAGGAAAATTCGTGTTTTACTGTAATATTAAGTTTAAAATCTATAAATTTAACATTACGCTTATGGAGAATCAAATGTAAACAATGCAAACCAAAACAGCTGTTTATAAACGTTTGACAGTTCTTGATTGAAGACGGCAAAGAACAATATGTGAATAAAGGTTTTTCATAAATATTTATTTTATGTATGTAATAAATGTAAAATTATCAGGTTACTAAACAATTTGTAAAAACTTTAGGGTAACTAACATAACTGTGCGAAATAAAATCAGGAAAGAGTATTTCCAAAATCTTCCGTATTTTGATAGAAAACGTATTCGTTGTATTGCTTGAAGCTACTGTAACAAACCAAATAATTGGTGTAAATTAAATTTATCTTTTGCTTTTCAATCCTCATTCCGTTTCTAACAAAATCAGTTGATCACCAGGTACTCCAATACCATAATACGAGCAAGGTTTGTATATATATTTGCACACGGATCTCGAAAACGGCACCAATTGACTAACGCCGTAAAATAGCGTGCCGGTAGAACTATAGTTCTATAGGTGTACTTTTGTTCAGTGCTATATTAATTATGGTGTATTAAAAGTTTATTTAAACAACATAAATGTTTTATGAGAATAAAATGTAAACAACTAATTTTTATAATACATGTCTTATTCTATACGAGCAAATCGGTCACCAGGTACTATATTAAATACGACATTAATATTTATCTAATGCACAAACTAAAATAATTTTTTTTAAACAATTTTGTACTAAAACGTAAAACTGCTTCAAAAACTGAAAAATACATATTCAGCAGCTAAGAATCTTTGACTTGTTACCTCGATTTATTAGGTAAATGGATAAGACAATTAGGATCGTAGGAAATATTTATAATTTGAAGATCCTTGGTAGACGTTTATACCTGACAATCAGTTGAACAACTAATAGACTAAAGATATGTTTTTGGAAAATTAGGGTACGTTTATCAGGTACTTAGTTCTTGTGCTATATAACTATAGCGAACCCATAGGGTAGAAGCTATACCTATACTATAGACCTATAACTATAGCTGGGACCATGTTTTTTTTCGTCTTTATTAAGTAAAAACAATGTTTAAAAATTTAATATATAATTATAATATAATAATTTATTTAACAATACAATGTACACTTTTATTAATAAATAATAAAACATTAGTACTTATATTAAATACAACATCATTTATGCTACATGCACAAACTAAAATAATTTTTTTTAATAAATTTTAAAAAATTCGTAACCTGCTTCACACACAACTGAAAAAACATAATTGAAATTTATTGACTGTTACCCAGATTTATTAGGGTAAATATAAAAATTATAGTTAAAGATAAATAAATTTTGATATCTTTACCGAGCGTTTATGTACCTGGGGTGTAGTTGTATAATTTTTTTAATATAATATTTTTGTGTATTTCTTGTTTATTAATAACACATGAATTTCCCATAGGGTAGAAGCTATTTCCGTAGGTCTCATGGCAAAATGTTAATTTTCTTTTCGTCTTTTCGTCCTTAGGTTCCCAATTCAAAAATAGCCTTTAAAAAAATATATATATATATAATATTAAATATTAATATATATACATATATATATGTGTGTGTGTGTGTGTGTGTGTGTGTGTGTGTGTGTGTGTGTGTGTCTGTGAACACGATAACTCTCGTAAAAATGGTCCGATCAAGACCAAATTTGGTACAGAAGTGTATTCCTACATTTGCTCGGACGAGTTCGTAAACCAGACATATCGAAAGGAATATCTTTTTGGGGGTTTTGTACCCCAAAAATGGGTTTTTAGCGTTTTCCCATGTAGTTTTTAAAAATTTCAAATTTTATTTTTCACCATTAGAACAGGCCCTACAGTAGGCCTATGACAAATTTTACATTTTGAGAGGACAATCCAGGTAGGAGGGAATTTCAGTATAGATCAATGGACTGAGCATTTCCAAATCTACTCAGTCTTTATATGTGATAAGCTACGAAGCCCTAAAATCTTATCAAGAGTAGAACAATGAAATCAGAATTAGTGAAGTTGCCTTACAATGTCAATTACCGTAAAACTATTCGAATTAGGCTAGGCTGTTCACCATGTCACACCTTTACATCTAGAATGTTGTCCTTTATTAATAAGCCCCTTTCTGAATGAATACTTTCACGGAAAACAAATAACTGTTTATTAAAAAATAATAGTAGCTCAAACATAACAAATAAATAGTGTTCATTTCAACATAGCCTGTATTTTTTATCATAAATGTTCTGTGTTCAAACGTGTTGCTTTTCAATTAATAACTATAAAACAGTTTCGATGTATTCAAAATTGACCTAATATACTGTATTTTTGATCGACCACAATTTATAATATGGTCTCTGATTCGTGCAATTGTTTGTGTCATTAGGCCTATTCGTTTGCTTAATTTATATACTTCTACTATATTATATACTTCAGTCATCATAGATATAATTAATATTTCTATTTTTAAGTTAATATATATTGTAAAATTGTGGTTTTGCCGTTGATACTGATTAGAAAATTCAATCTCCGAGGCAGTTTGTTTATTTCCATTGTCCAATTCGGCACATATTCCTCTAGAGGAAATGTTCTGGTCCTTGCAGCACCTTTACGTGATTGTAAGTACCGCGGTATTACGGGACTACTAAAATACGTTTAAAATACACTTAAATAATAATTATTATTATATTTTATGGTTAATAATTATTATTAACCATTTTATAAAAAATATGGAAATATACCGATAAAAGTCCAAAAGTTTTCATGGATCTTATTTTTGGTATGCAAACCGTTCAAAGGTTTATATTTTATCTGAGAACCTTTCTGTTGGTACAACTGGGAGCAGTGCGTTTCCTCTTCCTTTCGTCAGGCGCCTTCTTCCTTTCCGAAGAGTCTGTCGCTGCGCAATAGTGTTCCATCATTTTTGGGCTAAGTTTTAATACTTTATTTTCAAAGTTAAAAGTAACAGTTTAATCAACCTACCCCGTAAGTATGACAATTTAACTACCTAGCTATTTCATTTTGTAGTATAATAAACCTATATCACTAAATTTTTATAGTTTGAGTCACCTCTCTTGTAATCAAGAAACGAACTAATAGGCCTATGAATAGTGAACTGTCTAATTTACGTTTAGACATAGTCATAGTTGTATATTATACTTATACTTATAGAATAAACTACAAACAATTATTTAAAACACTTAACAAGTCCATTTCTTCATTTTAATCGTTTCTTTTATTGGGTTTTTGCATTTTTATGTCAGAAAGGAGAACACTTAATAGGCTTAAACGGACAAAACTTATGAATTTTAACATCACAAGACTTGTTGGATTTGAGATCTAATGATGTGCAATCTACAAATAAGTGTGATTTAACATAGTTCAACGTTCTACTGTTCATTATTGAGGCATTAAGTTTCAATGTTTTACCTTTGACTATCCATTATTAATGGATAATGATGATTAATAATTTATAGTCAAAGGTTTTACTTTGTAAAAGTTTCATTTCCTCTTTTACCAAGCAAGCAAAAAAGAAGGCTGTTTTAATTTATTTGCTGTAGCCTGGCCTAGAAAAAACAACATCTAGTATTTTCTTCTGCACTACCATTCGATATTTCTATGAAGTCAAGTAAAATTCCTTTTTAGGCGCAGATTGATCTGGATCATGGTTATCTCTGAGCCTTCGGTTTAGTCATGGAATGAGCAAACCCAAATTGTATTTTAAATTTTAGAAAAATAAAATGAAGATCAATAATTTTAGGTTTCTGTGGAAGAAGTATTACAAACACAAAAATTTTGTTTTTTTTTATTTAGGTATATTTATTAAAAAATATTTTTTGCTCTCCGACAGGAAATGAGGCAGAAACGGTAAGGCTACAGAGTTATCATAGTAATACTTAGAACTAGGGCCATTTTTTTAGGTCCTTGGGTGACCAAAAGTTAAAACTAAGGATATATATATATATATATATATATATATATATATATATATATATATATATATATATGTACAATTTGTATATATACATACAAATGTAAATAGATTTATCAAGAAACAATAACTCTCATGAAAGTGGTCCGATATTTATGATATTTGCGACATACGAATAATGGTAAATTTGTGAGTTTTAGTTTTAGAACTTAAACTCACAAATTAACCATGCTTTATATTGAGTGACCATCCAGGTTACTTTATATAAAGAGAGTTTTAGGTAAAATTAAGTACCCTAAATTTGTTTTTTGGATTTTTAAACATAATTTATTAAAACATATTGTTTTTCTTATATTTTAATAAACAAAATTCTGGTACTGTTAAGAATTTTTGAACTATCTTTTGTAGGTTAACTTCTTGTATTAAGATAATGGACCACAATCAAGTCCGACGAAGACTGTTTGATGCACCAAACGAAGACCCCCAAGATGTGGGCATCGATAGTCCACCTGCTGTGCCCTTAGGGGAAGAAAGGCCATCTGAAGGTAAAATATTAATTTCATTGACTGTTTTGCTTAGCTATTAAAAAAATTACATTGAAAATAAAAAATATTGAATTCATTTATTTGCACAACAGAAAAGGTTATAAATAGAATTTATGTATTTATTTATATGTTTTTTTAAAGATGCAGAATCGGATGGACATGACGTCAGAAGGAGACTATATGAGGACCCAGCAGAAGCTCATATACCCCAAGACGCGGACATGGATAGCCCTCCAGCTGCACTACTGGGGGATGAGCTGGAAGAAGCCAGTATAAGATACAGTTTTGATTTTAAAAGAGAACGACCCATTGAAGGTAAAATATAAATTTACTTTAATTGTTACTTGTCGCTTAAAAAATTATATTAAATTTTTAAAATAAAAACATAAGACATTTATTTAAATGGGTAAATTTATGATGTCTTGTATTTTTCCCCTTTAAAATGTAGCCAGACCAACAAGCCTAAAGTAATAAAACTTCTAATAAATTTTTCTACAATGTGGTGTTTTGCAGATAAAAGTCTTCAACTTAAAATATTAAACATTGCTCTTCTTAAAGTCTTTACCCACATGACCCTCAAGAAGTTTAAGAAAATTAATTTTGTTACATTAAAAAAAATTGCAAGAAAAATATTTAACCTGGGACAACTTACGCTATTGACTGTCTGAAGATAGACGGTCACTCGCACCGTTAGAAGCTCCCAACAGTTGATAGCATCTTACAATTCAAAGTAAATATAGTATTTTCATTTTTTAAATGAAATAAATATAAATGGTTACACATTTAAAATTATATAATAACATGTTTATTGTAATTTTCCAAAACAACAAACACATCCAGTCGTCACCAAACAAACAGTTCCGTGATAACTCGTTCCATTAGATCCAGGCTAACATAGGATGTCCATGAACGCTCGCGGAGTAAGGCAGACACTAACTGAGGGGAGATGACATTGTTGCTCACCGATAGAAATCAAGAAGGTGGAAAAATAAATAAAATATATTTAGGCTTATTTTTATTGTCGCCTAAAACATGGAGGAATGATGAGAAAAATGTGGTCGCTCGATTTTAATATCGGGTACATGAAGTCCTCCCAAAAATCTTGTGTTTTTAATGAAAAATTGACCATCTTACAAAGAAATTCTTTTAGCGAATTTCTATATGATATAGGCCTTTTCACACCGGCGTACTGGACTTTCGGTACTCCAGAACGTACCTACCTACCTTGTACCTTGTACCTATTGTTGCCTCCTTTGGCCGCAGTGGCGTAGGAATTGTCAAAATACTTTCCCGATGAAGACCGTGACAAGAAATATAGTCTTTAGGTAAAATGGCGCCAACCAATATATATTGCCGTCTGTTTAGTGATGGTGGGATAGAAGGAAAATTTTGTAGGCGAAGTATGTGTTACCCTAACGCTTTTCTGTAAAAGAAAAGAATTCTTCCAATGAGTAAAAAGCCTGTTCTATTAAAATTTTTTTGAGGTTGCTCCTAAAATTTAACAAATTATTTTGCTGTTTAATTAACACTCCGGTGCTTGCGTGGTTAAGCTGGAATAACTTATTTTTGTTGTTTTTCTTAATTAGTATGAATTTTTTTGACGATGTATTGGCATTTTATCTTGAATAGACACATATAAAACATAATTGATGTGATTGGAGATGTTATACAACACATAATTTAGACCAAAAAAATCATTTTGCAAATACTTATTATTTAATAATAAAATAATTATTTATTGTACAATACAATAAATAAATATTGGTGCAAGGAAAAATTATTTTAAAAAATTGTTAGGAATAATTTTTCAAACAACGCAATCGAACCCCAAAACCAAGTATGACAACACACTTTGACAAATGCACCTATTGCTGCATAAAAGAGTTATTTAAAAATGGTTAGTATTAATTATTTAAATAACGCAATATTATCTATTTCAAGTTCAAGAGGGTCTTCGTCACTTGTGACACTCTCATCATCTTTCGTTTCAGCTAACCAACACCATAACTGTTCTTGGTTGTCCATTGTTCATTCATTAGTTAATACATGCACTCACTATACAGTTTTCATATAAAAATAATATCAACTACGTGAAATAAAATCCACAACATATGTCACTCCTTGGAAAAACCGGAACACGGATACTTACGTGGAGTAAACCTGCACTCCAGTCGTGCGACACCACGGGAAAAAAATCAATAGAAAATTGGTTTAGCCCGAATTGGTAGCTGTCATTAAACTGACAGGTTCCAGGGGTGTCAAAGGGAAGGTAGATGACTGCTCAAGGTCACAAGTGCTGTCAACTGCGTTTTATGAACAAAACAACATGACTGGAGTGCCACTGCACTCCACGCGAGCACCGGAGTGTTAAGACTGGTAAATTTTGAAAAATGTTTAATCCTGAGTATAGAGGTTTGTTTTTATAAAAAGCTAGCCTACGTTGTTGGGCAAAATTGTTCCTGAATCTAGTATTATAATTATGTGTATTATTTAAAAATTCTAATGACTGAGATTTTATATATGTGCAAATTTCAAAAATGTACAGACTGGGCACCGTTCAAATGTTCAAACCAACAAAAAATTATTTGCAGTGCATCTGACAAGGCAAATCCAACATGTTGAACGAGTTGTCTTCTGACAAATGAAAATTCTTTTTAATTTTGATTCAGAGGCTCCCCAGAGCGGGATTGATTATTGTTTGTCTCATCCACAAGTTTCTTGGTGTGAGCCTGGGTTTTCCATGCCATGGATTAATGAACAGATAGATAGGCGTAGTGATGATGGCCTAGTGTTGTTATACTCGGTTACGAAAAGGAGCAAGTGGGTTCATCCGATCAACAGAAAAAAGAAATGGATTTGGAGAGTATCATCATTTAATGCACGATCTGGAACTAGATGAAGATAGATTCAAAACTGAGCACCCGAGCTGAGCACGTGGTTTTGAAGTGTGCGCATGTACTAGCCCATGGACGCCACAAACGTTTAAGAAAAATCACTCTCCGAGCGATTCACACAAAACCATTCCGGACATTCAGGATTTTTGAAGGTGCGGTGTAGACAATAGACAATTTACAATATACTTTATTGACATATTCTCTGAGAACAGTACAATGTGCAATGTGATCGAGCTCATATGATAACATGGGTAATGATTTGTTTAAAAAAAAATGTACCGAACTTACAGAACGTCCAGTACGCTGGTGTGAATAGGCCTTATAGAGTTACAGTATTACCAAGACCTCGACTTGGGATCAAGTTTTTTTATATTTAAGTATATATTATATGTATGTATAAACACTATAACGCTTACAAAAACTCAAATCTCAATGAAATTTGATACAGACATGTAAATGTACAATTATTTGATCAAGTTGAAAATTTGGGCAAATCATTTCATCCAAAGAGGGGTATTGTTAACCTAAATGGGGTTTTGGCGATTTTCACGTATAATTTATTAATTTAAAATTTAAATAGTTAAATGAAACCACTGGAATCAGCTCAGAAAGCATACAATTTAGTATTCTGAATCTTTTATTCTATGTCAATCGGTTAAGTCTGGTTTACACAGGTCAAATACAGTGGGCGAGTCAGTATTCGAGTTGCTAATGACCCTTCTAATGGCTTAATGTAGACAGATGGGAAAGTCAAGTAGCAGGCGAGTTGACAAAATCGGTCACTTGCAAGGCGAGTCGAGTGGTTTAGTTGGAAGGCGAGGTACAGTAGCTACCCCCTCTACCACAATTATTTCCTCCAGTGAATCATCTGCTGGCTGTCAGATTGGAGGTTAAGCTATGTTTACACTATGTAGCAGAGCTACTACATACAGCAAAACATTTTTAAGCTCTGCTACATATCCATTTTTGTTTGTAAAGCTGAGTTTACACTATAAAGCTGGAGAGCTATTTAGCTCTGCTACTTAGTGTTTACTACGAGTAAACATGGCTTTCATTTCAACTTAGGTGACAAATTGTTAAGTTTTTGCTAGCTGAAGTTGAAACTTAATATTAATTGAATGGGTTCCCCCGGAAAATGCTCCATGCGACAAAAACCTAAATTTTGGAAATAACTAATTTCCGAGTAGAAAATAAATTATAGATAGGTCTAATGTCCAGGAAAATTCCTGTTTTCTTGTAATATTAAGTTTAAAATCTAAAAATTTAACATTACGCTTATGAAGGATAAAATGTAAACAATACAAACCAAAACAGCTGTTTACAACCGTTTGACAGTTCTTGATTGAAGACGGCAAAGAACAATATGTGAATAGAGGTTTTTCATAAATATTTATTTTATGTATGTAATAAATGTAAAATTATCAGGTTACTAAACAATTTGTAAAAACTTAAGGATAGCATAACTGTGCGAAATAAAAGCAGGAAAGAGTATTTCCAAAATCTTCCGTGTTTTGATAGAAAACGTATTTGTTGTATTGCGTAAATTAAATTTCTCTTTTGTTTTTCAATCCTCATTCCGTTTGTATCAAAATCAGTTGGTTACAGGCTAATAATAACTGTATGGATTGTTAAACAGTAAATGATCGGCTAAAACAATTGAGGTTTGCTAAAACACCTTAACCGGTGTCGCTCATGTGGTAGACGCCGTGGTCCAGCGGTAGCATGTTGGCCTCGTAACACGAAGGCCATTATTTAAACCACATAAATGTTTTCATTGAGTAATAAATGTGTTTTAATTTTTCTAATTAATTTTTATAATACATGTATTATTCTAAACGAGCAAAGCTCGGTCACCAGGTACTATAGTTTATCCAAACAGTGTAGTGTTTTTTTTTTAAGTAATATGATTTTTCTTGATGAAGTATGAGGTGTTATTAGTTAGACAATACTTTTGAATTTTCATGTATTATTTCTTTGATTTTTTAAAAAATTGGGTTTTAGCGAATTTCCCATGGGGAAGAAGCTATTACCGTAGGTCTCATGGTAAGACTTAAGCATGGGACCATGTTATTTTTTTGTCTTTAGGTGCCCAGAGTCCAAAAACAATAGTCGTTAAAATTTATATATATATGTATATATATATGTATATATATACATATATATATACATATATATATATATATATATATATGTGTGTATATGTGTCTTTTAACACGATAACTCTTGTAAAAATGGTCCGATCGAGACCAAATTTGGTAGAGACGTGTATTCCTACAAGTGCTTGGATGAGTTCGTAAACCAGACATATCGGTCAATGGGAACGGGTAGTTTAGGGGGGTTTTGTACCCCGAAATGGGATTTTTTGCGTTTTTCACGTGTAATTTTTAAAAATTTCTAATTTTATATTTCACCATTACAATCAGCTTAAAAAACTACACAATTAAGTTCCTTAAAGCTTTTCTCTATCTCCAACGGTTACCGAGATATTAAAAAATCTAAACACAGTACGTTGCATTGTGGGGCATTTATGTGTTTATCATGGCAGCAAACCTGCATACTCTTTTCCCATGTTAATCATATAGGGAATAGGCAAACTGCTTTATTTATGGGCAGATGTTGATGAAAGTTTGTAAAAATATAAATTATTTTTGGTAGAAACACCTACTTTCAATGTTCCTCACAGCAGCAAACCTGCACACTCTTTCCCATTTAAATCTTATGGAGAATAGACTAATAATTCTCATGTTTATGGACAGATTTTTATAAAACTTGTCATATTTTATTATTATTATATTATTGATTTGGAAATTCGCTGAGTACGCAGGTCTGCTGCGACGGGGGTATTTAGATTTATACTTGCTTAGTCCGGACTATGTACTAATTGTGTTATGTTTTAGCATTGAATATACATAAAATCAATGGTTTTAGGTTCTAGCTCACCCGAGGACAGGATCAGATTCCAGATCCCGGAATATTGTGAAACTTTCTTTTACTTAAAATTGTGATAGAAAATATCTATGGTTAAAATCTAAATAACATTGATATGAATAATATACCATATTAGAGTATGTCCCAGTGCTATTGTAGTTTATTTATGCAAGTGGCTTTCTCTACTGTTTCAGGTGGGACATGGAAATGGGAGGAGATGCCGCCTAAAGGACCACTTAATGCTCCAAGGCTTATTCGCCCTGTTGCCCAACCCTTTGGTAGTGCTTTAGTTTCTACCAACCCAGCAATGCCATCCACCAGCATCCTTGGTCACCCTTCTCGTAGAATTGCTAACAAACGATTTGGAAGTGCTGTTAAGCATCCCTCCGCAGGCATACGTCACTCCCCAAGGACTGTTAAGCAGCCCTCCGCTGCTAGTGGTACCTCTGCAACTGCTGTTAAGCATCCCTCCGCAGGCACACGTCCATCCCCAAGGACTGTTAAGCATCCCTCCGCTGCTAGTGGTACTTCTGCAACTGCTGTTAAGCATCCCTCTGCTGCTAGTGGTACTTCTGCAACTGCTGTTAAGCATCCCTCCGCTGCTAGTGGTACTTCTGCAACTGCTGTTAAGCATCCCTCCACTAGCACACGTCCCTCCCCAAGGACTGTTAAGCATCCCTCCGCTGCAACTGGTACTTCTGCAACTGCTGTTAAGCATCCCTCCACTGTCACACGTCCCTCCCCAAGGACTGTTAAGCATCCCTCCGCTGCTAGTGGTACTTCTGCAACTGCTGTTAAGCATCCCTCCACTGTCACACGTCCCTCCCCAAGGACTGTTAAGCATCCCTCCACTGTCACACGTCCCTCCCCAAGGACTGTTAAGCATCCCTCCGCTGCTAGTGGTACTTCTGCAACTGCTGTTAAGTATCCCTCCACTGTCACACGTGCCTCCCCAAGGACTGCTAAGCATCTCTCCGCTGCTAGTGGTACTTCTGAAAGTGGTTTTAAGCATCCCTCCACTAGCTTCAATGATAGTCCATCAACCAGCAAAGATACCATACCACTTCCAAAGGTATCAGATCCTGGGGAGCGACCGGCCACTGGTGCCCACTTGATAAGGGCAGTGTCCAGATCTAAATCAGCTTCCAGACCTAAATTAGCTGTCTATGCTGATAGATTTAAGGAAAAGACTCCATCACGGCCATCAGCAAGACCGTGGTCTCCCTCTCACATTCCAACACCAAGACCTCCCTCCAGGAGTGGTTGGGGGCTTCCCCCAGATATTTCACCTCCCAGGCCGCCTCTGGCAATCCCATGGATATCCCCGGAGAACCTGGACAACTACGATCCCAAAGAGTTTGAATATAATCCCCCCGAATAAGTTCATTTTTAATTTTGTTTTTGCATGAAAATATTTTTCTCCTTAAACTATTAGCCTAGTTTGTGATTGTTTAGAAAATACTTTTCATCAATACTTACTTAGTAATTTACTTTTACTTTAGCAATACTTTTCAAGTTAATTTAGTACTAGGGGCCTATGTATCATTATTAATATGAGATTAATCTAAGTAGATTTTCACCATTAACTTATTTCAGATAATAGCAATAGTTTTAACTGCATGTTACATAAATGATAGTGATATGAATAATAACTATTTTTTTAAATTTAACTGTAGTACACAAAGTGTTTTAATATGTACTTATAGGTTTAATCTTGTAAAACACACTATAGTTATCAGAGATTAATGATAAATAAATTATAAAAAATGGTTAATTTAGTTTTAACAGTTACCAGTTCTTAATATTCTAACAATGTATCTGTTAAGTAATATAAATTTGTTATGAATTTATTATGCCTTTGGCTTTAGTAAACAAATAAAGTTCTTACCTCTATAATTTGAGTGTTATATTTATTCTCATATTATATTCCACAGGAAGGTGTGCGTCAATACCACATTAACTTTACAAATAACTTTAACAATAAAAACGACTGTTGTAAACTTATTTTACGTAAACTAATTTTAATATCATAAACATTTAAGCTATTTAAGAAAGGTGCAACAGGACTTAAATATAAATATATATATATAAATATATATATATATATATATATATATATATAAACAAACCTTATTTTCTATTATAGTACATAGAATATGGCTTCAGTGAAAATTCAATACAAAAAATTTAGTCTACAACAGTTGGAAAATAATTTCAACACAAACTCACATTCTCAAATCAACTTGTGGTAGAAATATACTCCTAGATGTATATCATGGGTACTGTGAGAGCGTTTTACGCTACGGCATTGCTGTTTGGGATGGTTCTTCCGATCTAGAGAGAGCACTCAAATATCAGAAGAAGATCATGAGGTTGATCTTTTATTTTGACGGGTCCCGTCATCCTTGCAAAGACATTTTCATATGAAATGGCATTTTGAAAGTGTATGGTATTTACATCTATGAAGTACTTATTCTGACTTTAAAAACAAAGACCATCATTTGCAATTAGGGCATTTTCATGACCACAACACCAGGCACGGAGGTTCTCTTTCTTATCCTCGTCACAGAATAGCAGCTTATGAAAAAAGCCCATTTTATAAAGTTATCCAGTTTTTCAACAAATTGCCAGTCAGTTTAAAAACCCAAAGTTCTCCTTCAAGTTGTATTAAAAGCCTAAGAAAATTTATTTTATTACAGGCTTTCTATTCAATTTCAGAATTCCTTGAATAATAGATAAATTTAGCAAACTTGTTAAAGAGTTTTATTAGATTTTTTTTTTGTTGTTTTTCTGTTCTCTTTAAATGTACAATTTGTAGCCTTATGACGAAAAATATGTTTTTAGTATTTAGCTATATAAATTTGACGATACATTATATTTGTTACATAGTTATGTGAACAAATGTAATTTGTAAATAAAGACTATTGACTAACAGACAAAGCTATACAAATTCAGAATCTAAATTATAATAATGTACTATTTATGTTTATGATTATTACTGTAGTGAGGTTACTAATACAGTAATCACATAAAAAAGTATGTAAAATCACCACAGTAAAAATACTACTGAAAACTTCAAAATGAACTACACAGTTAATCAAGGTAAGGGTTTTAAGTTTTAAAAGCAATATTTTGAGTTGGCTAAAAAATATGTGACATTACAACGACTTTTTATTTCTAATGCTGTGATGGTAATGTATTGAAGAGGCATGTTCCACAATATAAATACGTGTTTGAATCTATAAAGGTTTAGTTCAGGCTTGATAAAAATGCTATTGTGCTGCTATGTGTATTGTGGTGCTCTCTGGAAATTCCTTTAATACCACTCAATATATAGGATATAAATAATGTTTTAAATATAAAGGGTAAACAGAGGTTTGGGGGTAGGTGCAAGAGGTCACGTGTTCAAATCCCAGGATGCTCATTTAGGTTTGGACCGTTTTCTCAAAATGTGTTTATGTTTAATTACTCTCTGACTCTGAAAATGCCTTTGATATCCCTCTGGTACCTTTGATATTGCCTGTGGTGTGGGTAGAAGAAAAAGAATAACAGGAAGCATTTCTAACTTGACACAGAGAAATGACCTACCTATATGCCTAACTAGAAATACACTTAAAATATACTTAAAATTTATAATATAGGCTATTAAAAACCCCTATATATAGAACAAGTCAATTTTTCAAACCTGATATTTCCAGTATTACTTGAGACATAGAGCTAACTTATCCTTGAATCATTTGCATTTTATCAATGTACTTAGTTCCAATAGATTTTGATAGATTGAAAGACTTGATAAATCTAATTTTCCTGCAATGAAGGTATGATGTAGATAGCTGCTTGGTTTGACATCGATAATTTCATGATGTTTTTAAAATTTTATTTTTTGAGAAATTTTTATTTTGTATTTTATTTATCATAATGAACACGAATGTTAACGCTAAACATGTGTAGCAAAGAGTAAAACTTGTTGCCATGAGCGGGGTTAGAGGTTACACTTTGGGGTCACAGAGTTAATTTCTTAGATTTTGACACTATATAGAATTAAAATAGAGAGAAAGAAACATTTACTTTCTTTCTCTCTATTTGTTGCCCCCCCTCATACTCCCCTAGACTTCGCTCATGCTTGTTACATACCTTTGCTATTTAGATAGTTGATTTTTTGTTGTAAACGATTTTCCAATATACTTGATTATTTGTAGGTTTGTCAAGATTTAGAGAAAAGACATTATTATACATAATTGTATATAATTGCCTGAAATAAATCATTTAATCATTAATTTAGTCCTTCAAATTATCCAATTATATTATAATGAAAACAGGTGTTTATTGTTTCAAAAAACACATCACCATGTAGCCTACCTGACAGAAATGCACATGTCCGGTTCCGGTACTTTGATGAATGTTTTTATACGGTGTTACTCAGCCTCTCTGACGGTAGAACCGGTCACTAACAAAAGGTTAAATGGTAATACTTAAAGTATCCAACAATTCACTTCCGCTTGCTTACCACTCACTGAAAGATTTTTACGCTGAGTGTGGTAACATAACGATTCAAACTGAAGCGCAAATTAATTGTTGGACATTCTGTGTATTTACATTTAAAAGGTTACTGACCAATGCTATCGGTAAGTCAAGCTGCATGGAACCATATAAAAACTGCTGTTTCTTAGAGAAACACACACCATTAACGCACGTATCCGGTTCCGGGTATTTAGTTAATGTTTTATGTCATTGGTGTTATTGAGTCGCACTCGCTGGTGAAACGGTTAGTAACTTCTTTGGTTGAATCTACTCTAAGGTTAAATGAATTCACAGAATATCCAACAATGAACGTCCGATTTGATTTGGTTAACTGAAGTTGATTGATAGAATATTCGGTGGATTCTCGTTTAACCTTAAATTAACTGGGTAGTGCGGCTGAATACAGCCATTTAGTTGTTATTAACAGTTTCATGTTACGTTTGTTTCCGTAGTTTCATTATGTGTGTTTACGTTGTTAAGTGTACATGGTGTCTGTTTTTATGTTACAAAATAATCTGAATAGTTGAATGACAAGAGCTGTTGTCAATACGACAGTCTATTTGTCATCCAAAGTACAATTTGAACCTTGTAACCTAAACCTTACAATCTGCCTTCATCGCATTGAAGATGTTTGAAGTACAGAAAAGTAGAACAGGTAATACAGTCGGTGTAAAAACAAAACCGAAGATACCAAATGGAACGAGGACGTAGAACATTATCAGACATATTTTTAGAAATAACAATGGCGGAGAAGTTGCCAAGAGCGACTGGAGAAGGGGGTGTGACTGTGAAGTAGTCTGGGTCTTGGAGGTACCAGTCGTCCAGTAGATCGAGCGCGCGCCACTCCACTACACACTACACACAGCCATGGTGAGTACGCCCTATGCACAATACAGCTGACAACTAGTTACTTTTATAACAAATATAACTCTTTGGATAAAAATTGCTATTGTTTGTAGGATATACATGCGTTTAAAACTACAAAAACTCACTTCCAGATAGTTACGTTAAAGAGTTAAAAAATAAATTTGGCCACGTATAGTATTTATTGGTATGTGGTCTTTTTCAAGAAGCAAGGAAATAAATCTAAAATTCTTATAAAAACCCAAATTCCTACCCCAACTTCAACCCAATTTAAACCCAAAGTCAACCCAATTCTTGCAAGATTGATGAGGAGGATTCCATGAATATCCTACATCAGCAACAATGCTATTGACGTATATTTAACATGAAATATTCTTTAAAGATTTCAAAAATGTACTTGACTTAGGGAAAAAGCTTCACGATGGGGAACTAAAAAAACTACCATTACATTCGGTATTCCTATTGCTTTGTCACTAATTTCCTCAATGTATGTAAGTAAAAGTTGATTCAAATGTGCTTTACTTTAATCCGTACAAGCAAGCCTGCTGCTTTATTGATAAAAGTGTGTCAACGTCTTAATTTGGAAACAATAATAAAAAATTTATCGTTAAAAAATAAATAACCTTTTTAACGGACCGTAGACATAATAAATAACTAATCAATCTTAAGTGAAATGCACGTTGCATTGACTTGTCTCGACGTGTTCGCTTGCCGTCTTGTTCACTAAGTTACGTGGTACACTTTCTCAGAAGTTTCTCAATATTTAACATTATGGTTATCATTAAACATAACAGAAATTATTGTATATTGAATTAGCCCAAGCTCTATACACGTACAATTTATACGTAAAATATTGCTACTATAAATTACTGACGTTAATTCTTTTATTTTTGAATGTTTAGATAACAATAGATTTTATTTCGATATTCTGTTCTAATAAAATATTTTTTTCAGGGTGATCTGTCAGCAAGGGATCTTGAAAGTGAGTATTACCGTACAACTTTTCAACAACGATCTACATAGTACAGTATACATTTTACCTGATTTTTGTTTGCTGTTTTAATCTGAAACACACAAAGTGAATGGCTTCACTGAAAAGAAATAACTGTTCATTAATTATCTGTGATTTCTTGACATTTTTTTTGTACAAAACCATTTCATTGTTGGCAAGACATTCTCTATTCTTGTTACGGTCACTATATTGTAACTTGCAAATTAAAAATGAAAACTGTGCAAATCAAATTTCGCTAATTAATTGCAAATTAAACTTTACTCCCAACATTTTATCGCTCCAGTAGAGGTAACAAAAGTATTTATTTGAATATAAACGGTGATTTATATCACCGCCTTAGTTAATAATCCTCCGGCTTATTTTGAACATCAGAACATTCCTAGAGTCTAGCAAGGTGATTGAGAATCTTAGTGAAATATTTTAAGATCACATATTTTAAGAAGTGGATCCTTCCCTCTTGGAAACCGGTTAAATTCTTGTTTTTGTATGATTATATGAAAAGAATTTACACCATCTAAGAGTAGTTGAGAAATGTGAATAAAAGATGTTATTAATAAATAAAAATGTTATAAGAAATAGAATGGAGTTAATGAACAATCTGGAATGATAATTTCAAGATAATCAAGATTCAAACAAGTGCTTTAGCGGAAACCCCGTTCAATGCCTCATAATTCCATGGACATTGTGGGAATCACCGATCGCTTGTATGAACACTAATGCTGAAACTATCCTTTGATCATACACCACTACTTGAACCATAAGTTGATACTAACAATACCTTTCAATAGGCAACAATAAACTTCGGTTATATTCAGTTGATACACTCACCTGTGGTAACAGTTATTGACATAAGGAAAATTTGAATTTACAATCATTTGGTATATTCCTAACATTTAACACCCAGTTCGGTTGACTATCGAACTTCACTGGAAGGTTACTTTTTAAGGCGAGTTCGTATGAACCTACCATTGGTAACCACCTGGTAACTTCCCGGTAACCAATCGGCAACCCCTGGTAACTACTTGGTAACCAGTTGGTAACCTCCCGGTAATCACTTGGTAACCTCCCGATAACTAGTCGGTAACCTCCTGACAACCACTTGGTAACCAGTTGGTAACCTCCCGGTAACTACTGGTAACCACTTGGTTAACTCCCGGAAACATGTCAGAAACCTCTCGGCAACCAATCGATAAACCTAACGAATCACACAAAATAATTATACGATTTCCATACTTAGACTTGTATCATAACCGAAGTCACCTGATAGCACGACTGAATACAACCAATATAAATACATCAAATGGCAGTGGATCCCTACATTAACTTCCGCTTTGATGCTTAGGTAGGTTACAGAAATATCTTTCGGATCGCAGGCGAAATCCATGAGTTAACATAACCTTTAACTTTCAATAACAGTAAAAAGTATTGTAAGGAGCGAGCATAATAAATCATAAGCGATTACTTTATTTTTTAGAATAATTTAATTATTAGACGATTTTTATCGCTTTATTGCTTGGTTATTACTTTTTGCACTATCAAACTTATAAGATAAATTTGTAAAGAACCATATCTGGTACATGGTAAACTATTTGTACATTAAAAATTTTTGACATCGCCCGCGCTGTTTGCTTTTAATTCGGCTCTAACAGTAAAAAATAACCCTGAAATCATTTTGAAAAACAATGAAAATAGATACATAATTATCCCCCAAGAAAGAGATATAATGTTCATGTACGCCATTAAAAGTCAAGCCTGGTGAAAAGTGGACCTAGACATTATGAGCATTAAGATAATAAAGCATTAATGATATAAACATCAAACATATTTTTAAATTAAGTTAGATACAATTTAGGTTTACAAATTTTCAAACACATGTATGTAAATAATTAGTTATTGTTAAGTGAATGTGATTTTTAATTGATTCTGATATATTATTATAATTATGTTTAATTTATTTTTTTAATATGAATTTTAAATATATATTCTGTAGAATGTTGAAGCCTAGAAAAATAGAAATCGTCTTTCTATTCTGTATCTATATAGTATCTATTATACATCGTGTTTCTTATTTTTTAATGTGTTATCGTAACTTTCTTAAAAGAAAAAAAAGATGTAATTAGTAAAATTCTTAGTACATTTCATGTTTATTTTATTTTAGATACATCATGTGTTTTACCGCCATGGTTCATATAGTTGCCTTACGGGCAGATATACAGTACGGTTTTATGTAAACGTTGCAAATAATTCACCTTTTTCGTGCATTTTACAATTTTAGTTACTGTCGTAACAATTCATTAAAAAAATATTTAATAACTTTGAATAATAAGTTTATTTTTACCCTTACAAAAATTTTCCTTGAAACGTGAAGGATTTTGTTGTAAAACATAGTATAGTTATAATATAGATGTTTTATGGATATTAGTTACAATTAAGTTCGTATTTTCAAATATATTAACAATGATTTACGAACAAGGAACCACTAATTTTCAAAATGATATTTTCAATAATAATTATTATCGTCTTTGATATGAACAAATATGAAATTTTGTTTTAATTGTTTGAAAATTAGTATAGGACCTTCTATATACTGTAGTTCAAAACAGTAGTGTAGGGCCAATTATACTATTGTAACTCAAAACAGTTGTATAGGGGCTTCTATATACTGTAATTCAAAACAGTAGTCTAGGGTCTACTATAGGCTACTACTGTAATTAATTCAAAACGGTAGTATAGGGCCTCTTATACTACTGTAATTCGACATCAATCTGCTTAATCAGCTTTTCGATAAGTTAAACAATGTATACAACATATTCATCCTAACAATTTAACATCGGAATGTTATTTAGGTTTTGTAAATATTTTTGTGGTTGACCGAAATAAGGGTTATTTATACTTAGACGTCGACCATAAGTTTTGTTCATGACTTATTTATGAGATTTTAGTACATCGACAAATTCTCACGTAGTCCTGAGTATTATTAGTATAAGCATACTAACGATTGTTGACGGAAAGTATTTTTATTTTCACTCATATAGTGAAAATTGCTACAGCCTGTATTACAACAGGAATCAGATGTTCATGTTGATCTTGGCGTGTATTTATTGCAAAGATCATTAAATTATGTCCTAGATTCATAGGAAATTCAGAGGAGCTACGATACATATCAAATATTGTTTTCGGAAAATGTAGTGTTACAGTCGTTTTAAAAAAGAGAGAAAATTCTTAAAAAAAGTGTCGATCTCGTGACTTATAACCTTTAAAACAAATCATTAGATCTATAATATAAAACCATTAAATCATGAGTATTTATTAAGGTGTTCCTGATTAAAGTTGTAAACGCTAGCCCGTTTCAATGCATTATTCATATCTCATTTCAAATTTAAACGCACATTCGTATCACGACAATAAAATCTTGTTATTATACTTATCCACTTATCATGTTTTATTATGTTTATTAAACCACTTTATTTGTTTTTTCTTACAGTTATGGACACAATATACTTTATGTAGAGTAAAGGAAACAGTTTTAATAAAAGTTATAAAACTTTTATTTTTGCTATAAACTTTCTAGAAGAAATGTATTGGAATGTAAATTGGATTTTGTTTAGTCAGGATAGTTAATTTATTTTTGTAACTTCGGAACCTATTTTACGAAATCTCCCTTAATATTTGGTGGTACGGTGTATTCCATGTATTCGAGCCATCTTGTTCTATGTATTTTTAGTTAATCTTAGCAAAAAATAGAGGTGGAATTCGATGAAGCTATAAATAAAATACTAAAATACCGTTTACAAGTCAACTGAAAACTTTAAAATTGTAATATGTAACAAACACGACTAACATTAATACTTTTAATACGGAGTGAATTTTACTCTATGATCTTTTTATGCGCCCTATATCAAAAGCTGAAAATTTTAAACTATCGATTTTACCCAGTTTCACTGTTCGAGAGATTATTCTAGCTCATATGTGCGACGAAAATAGTGATGGCTAAATATGGAGAGCTGGGCTGGCAGCTATTTCTGGTGGTGGCAGATCGCCGACACCGAGCTCAGCTGTTGAGGCTGGCAGAAAATGGTCAAAATATCATATTTCTATGCCTACCTCAGAGTTGCTAACATGAAGCTAAAATCAAAATGGAATCTTTCCAACGATGCTTTTCTAGTCGATTGAAAAATGGTTTGGAAACATACTAAAATACTAAACTTTTCATAGTAATGGAAAAAATAAAACTTAACTAACTGCACTCTCGGACTTTGATGTTAGCATGTGTAGAATAAATTTTACTTTCACGTATATATTGCCACTAGTTAGGTTTATTATAGTGAGTTAATAACCTTACATTGTAGTCCTTTAGATAAGAAATTGTATCCAAACTGGTTTCATTTGATCAAAAGTAATAGTTTTATAAATGTACTACTGTACTGGTAATTATGCAAGGGGTTTAAATATTTTTTTAACCGGAATACATGAACAATTAACTAATAATTATTATCAATTTATAATACTATATTTTGATTACGTTAGTCAGAAACGCTGACATGAAATAGGCTACATTATTCATTTAACTTACTGTTATGTTAGATTCTATAACCTGATTAAAATGTTTAAAACACAAATTTATTCATATGTCATCCTATGTTATTGGCTTTATAATTTAACTCACATGTGTGAATACTGTATGTGTGTATTTGCGTTTCTATTCTCTATAGTTAATTTTGTGTCTGCATTATTGGCCACAAATTTTTCACTTTATTTTATGAACAATATAATTACTACGTAGTTATACCCAATGATTAAAAATTTTTACAAAACAAACATGTAGTTTAGCCAAATAATTTTTTATGTATGCACATCACCTTTAACGATACCTCGGCCATCTTTTTACGACTATCGTGTGGCCGCTAATTAATATTGTTCTTATGGTACTAAAATTTAAAATAATGTAGGTAATTAATTAATTACGTGTTACACGACTAACGTCTATCCCAAAACAGCTGTTAAAAGATATTATATCCATAAAAGGTATATTGAATTAAAAATGATTTCACGCTTGTTGTATCGTCACCACCCGATCTTTTCAAACACAAAAAATCAACTCAGCTGAGATTTATTGAAGATGCTCGATTTCGCCGTTTTTGCAACCAAAAATGCCCGTCGGGATGTGTTTTACTCACAGAAGTAACTGCTTATAAAATCAATATACTAATGCTACAAGACTTACTGTCGTAATAAAATCAATTCCCAGAATCCCAGCCATCAATTATTGATTTAAGAATTATCTCCATCAATCAAAGTTTAGAATCCTTAAAATGTAACAAAAAAATGTGACACAAATCGACATTTTATGTCGCCTGCCACTTCCCACAACAACCTGCAATCGACATTTTTTGTCGGTCTGCCACTTGGAGTTTTATAAATCTAAAAAATTGTCATTGTGTGTCGGTGCAGGGGCGAACCTGGTGTTCGACGTGTACGACTTCGTCGGAACCAGCACCATCGACGCCGTCAACCTGGGAGACGCCCTGAGGGCACTCAACCTGAACCCCACCCTCGCCACCATCGAGAAACTTGGCGGCACCAAGAAGAAGGGTAAGTAAGACTACAGTACAATAGACAGAAACCAACCGAATCGTCAAACATTATCCGAACTCTTTAACGGCATCAGTGAACCGACACATACTTTATCCATTTGAACTAAACTAAGAAATTCCATAATTTTAATAAAATTACTGTTTCTTGAATTTATTTCCCTTGATGGAATTGACATAAGCATCCCTTGATGGAATTAACATGCCCATCCCTTAATTGAATTAACATACACATCCCTTGATGGAATTGACATAAGCATCCCTTGATGGAATTGACATAAGCATCCCTTGATGGAATTGACATAGGGCCTACACATCCCTTGATGGAATTGACATAAGCATCCCTTGATGGAATTTACATAGGGCCTACAAATCCCTTGATTTTGGGAGGTACTCAACTTTGGGAGCTTTTAAAAAAGTACATCTTATACCTCACCAAATTTCATAAACATCGGATTATCATTGTGATCTCCAGGTCTCTCAGGTCTCTACAGACAGACGTCACTCCGGAAACCATGTTTTTCGATTCAGGAATCTTCCAATGGATATTTCTACTTTCACCTGAAATACAAAAATGTTGACAAAAGCAAAACTTTCTACATATACGATGCATAAGGGGAGAAAGTAAAATTTGGTGCAGGGCCTAAAATTATAGATAAATTTCTAATCCGGATAAAGTGAACTTAAATAGTACTTGCATTTATAGTAATTTTATCACCATATTCTAGCAAATAAGTAAACCTGTTTAACTGTTGCACTAATATTGTACTATCATTGTAAAAATTATTGTTGGTGATGTTGGGTGAAATATTTAGTCGAGTTATTTTCATATGTTTTGTTTCATACGAAATGATGTTTTGTTATATATTGAAATGATTTTTCGTATATGAAACTAAGCTTAAAGTAATGTATCTGTACGAAACCCGTAATGACCATAGAAATCGAAATGACACTATTTGTTGATTCTATCATAAATATGGTTTGGCATAATTTTTTCAAGTTTTTAGTGAAAACTTTTCGAGTTACAGGGTAATTAATTCGGAAATTAAGCGTTTTTCGTACAAGGAGTGTGGGAAAACTACTTATATCTTTTAGCTGAAATGTTTGGAACGTGGATGAATAACTGACCCTTTTTACGTAACCTACTTGAAATTTTGAAATATAAAAAAATCGTATAATACCGGTACAGGAAATGATTTTTAACGCACCATTTTTGATTCGATAATCTTATTAAATACGTCACTTTGGAGGTATAAAATTTGTTTAATGTACAAAAAACAGAATTGCTATCTTAAATACTTCACCCAGGTAGCTTACACGAATCAATCCCATGAATGAATACGTTTTTTACTTGACATCTGTGTGTGAAAATTTATGAACCTAAACAAGTAAATTGTATACTTAGGTGAGAAGACTCTGAAGAAGGATGAATTCCTGGCTATCTTCAAGGAAGCCAAGAACATCAAGGACTCTGGAGTTTACGAGGACTTCATTGAGTGTCTGAAGCTGTACGACAAGCAGGAGAACGGAACCATGCTGGGCGCCGAGCTTGCGCACATCCTCATCGCTCTGGGTAAACATCTCACAACATTCTCTAGACTTCCTGAACGATAATAGTTAAATCAACAAGGTTCGGTATATCAACACTACAATTAAAAGTCTACTTTTTGAAGGAGCTATCAGTTTCCTGTCATATCAAAGAATCAGAAGGAAATCCTAAATAGGAACATAGATCACTAAGGTTTATCTCGCAAATTCGCAGGTTTGAGGATTGAACTAACCTTTAAAACAAATTTTAAAGGGCTTATCTTGCATAGTTTAATCACCGAAAACTGCATTAAAAAAGGTTGATCCAAAATAAAATGGCGGTGGTTTTAAAATTGAAGGTTATGAACTTAAAACCGTCGCCATTTTGTTCCGGATTGACCGTTTGAGATCTAGTTTCAGGTGTTCCAAATGAAAGGTTATGTAACAAACCTTTGATTTATATGATATCGTTCATAAAATAATAAACCCGGGTGGGACTTATGTACACTCTGTATAATATTTTTAATTAATTTTGATAATATATAACTAGGATATTTAAAATCTCCTATTCCTTACACTAAAATATTTCTATTATTTAGAAAATTTTTAATAAAGTTTAATACTGTCTGATTATGAAAAAGTGTTTTAATAAGAGAGAGTATATCTAATTGATGATGGTGAAAGTTGGAAATTGAATAGTATTCCTTTTAAGTCTCTTCTATACACTTTTCATCAAAAAATGTATTTTCATCGTGTACAAGTAGTGTATTAAACATGAATTGGCAAACTATATTTTTTAACACTAATATTATGAAGATCAACAATAAGTTATTATCAATAAGTGTTGAAGAGTCATAACGTGTATTGAAAGTGGATTCAGGTAAATGATAAATACATTTTTAAATGTCTTTCGGTTTGATAAAAATAAGACTTTATCTAAAGGTATTTCGACACATGATAATGTTGTAAACTTAGGCTTATACGAATATATTAAAACCTTTGGTGGTCATTATGGTCGTTATATATTAGGTAAGATTACCTTTTGAAATAACGACCTGGATAGGTCGTCATTGCCCAGACCCACCCACCCACTTCAAAAGTCATCATTTCAAAAGGTAATCAATTTTAATTTATGAATGAGTAATGAGTGTAAGATGACTGAGGCGCGATCTTGTAGTCTTGTTACTGACTAAGGCTGACATGTTTCTAAGGCAGGACTATTAATTAATTGTCCAACAGCCGATGGCATCTAAAATACATACAGTTTAACGTGAATCCGAACCACTTTTGCCCTTAAATTATGGACTGGCCAAATTATGAGGATGATCTTTGCGGATGAGTGTAGCACTCAATAGTGCGGACGTTAATCCACACTAGAGAATATCACATCCACCGACCATAGCTCACAACTATCCACGATTCGTGACCTCCAAGTAGCTGGATTACAGGACACGCCACCATCCCAGTAAATTCACTTATAATACACTATGAAGAGTACACAGAAAAACTATCATAGTCCAAAAAATAAACTTTGGTATTATTATATCACTTGAAAGCTACAGAATAGATCTGTAACTATGTGCAAATGTTCAGAGAAGTAATGATCTGGGTCATAAGACACAGGATCAGGATCAGAGGAATGATCAGGGTCCATGACCATAAACTTGAAAAATGCTCTCCTGAAAAATTAGGTTTTTGGATCATTATCGTTCTTACTGCCCCCCTGTACCCTTCATACGCTTGTACAATTCCTGATTCTAAACTTTAAAGATTAAATTTTATGTATTTTCTTGTTCAGGAGAGCGACTGGAAGACAAGGAGTGCGACCAAGTCCTTAAGGACTGCCTGGGACCTGAAGACGAGGACGGCTTCATCCAATACGTTCGTGAGTACCATGGTTCTACTTTTACTGTTCTTCTTTTCCTGTCCTTTCAGCCTTTCAGGAAATTTTAATTCTTTTTTATATAGACTCACTTTTAAATATACGTTGAATATAAATTCCCTGTAAAATGTATTTTACAGTTTAATTATCGTAGTAGGTAAATTTTATTCAAAAATAAAAAACCGTGAAATATAACATTAATTTAGGGTTGAATGTATTATTTTTGAACGTTTTTACATTACCTATGTCTGTACTACTATTTTGTTGAGAACAATTTGACTTTAAATTTAATCAAGGCAAAATGATAAAACTTATACATTCTTAAAAAATATTCGTTTTTATGTTTATGAAAAGGGTGCGTGAATCTTGGGAGTTTAAATAAATCATATTTTTTATTCACAAATTATCCTTCATTAAACGAAATGCCTTAAAATCATTTAGTTTTGTTTATAGATGTCACTTACAATACGATCTTAGATTTTCAAAAATAAAATTACAACGATCTTTACACTAAGGATAACTTAGTTTTCAAAATATAATTTTAACTATCTTTAATGTTTTTTGATTATATGAAAATATAGGGCGCCAATAGTATGCATTAGAAAAAGTTATAACTCGTTATAGATAATCTGATAGATTAAGATAGGATAACTTAGATAATCAGCTTTACGATAAGTTTAATAATGAATACAATGTATTCAATGTAACATTTTAACACCAAAAGTATAAATTAACTTTTGTAAATATTATTATTATTATTATTGATGAGATTAGTTTGATACGTTTATGTTCCAAATAGATCTTTGGACCCTCCTGCATTTTAAAAGTAGTTCTAAAGGTTTAATTACATTGCTCTAATTTATTCCATTCATTGAACCTAACTGCATATTGTAGAGTTTGGTGATATTATGCAAATTACTTGTAGTGTTATTGGTTATACTTGTATTGTGTAATCATTTACGTTTGTGCAGATTTGCTGTAGATATATTGTATTTTTTAAATATTTTATGATACTCTATTTATTAAAGTTTTAGTAGAGTAGAACAAATGTTTTGTATTGGTAGTTTCAAAAGTTAATGATTATTTTAAATTGAAACCGTATACAATTTTGAGTTTGTTGATTTTAGTTTAAATACTGTTTTTGTTTTTACCATTTTTGGCATATTCAATTTAATTTGCATTTTCAGATCCAATTGTAATATTTTTAATTGATTTTTTAATATGTTTTGTTCTGCCTTTTATGATTAATTGAATTTAACATATGAGCTTGATAAATTTAGAATCGTAAACATCTGTACAAATTACATCGATGTCAAATCAGCTTTCAAGAAATTATTACTTCTCTTTATCTAAAAAATTCCAATGTTTTGTCCCCATTTTATATTGAATATGCCTACTTTTTGTAGAATTTTGGGATTTTGCGTAGTTTGTGGTTACCTGCATCTTGTGTTATTTTTCAGCATTCGTCAAGGCCTTCATGGCTAACTAAGGGCAAAACCAATCTCAATCATTCAATAATTCGTAAGTTCCGATGGAGGTGGCAGTGGATTCTGTGTTACTCTGTGTTTTTATTCTCAAATTTCAAATGACTCTTCTGTCTTAGAAAACATTGCAAACTGATGGAAAAGTTTGACAAGTGCTGTAAAATCCCTCGTCAAATATGCAACGTTATATCCATAGTCGTTTGTTGTATTCAATTACAGTAAAAATATGCGTTTGGTTCTGTTATTGCAGTATACGTTTCTATAATAATGGAGAATCAGTTTGCAATGAATGTTTCTTTTAGACAGTTTCTACAAATACTCTGAGGAAATGTCCACAGCACATACACATCAACTCAGATATACTGTATTACTCTCTGTTTTAACTCATTTTCAACTCTGTGTCTTATTCTCTACGCTCAGATCTCATTGTTTGTTTGCTGTTGTCACTTTTCACTTCTGCTCTCCTAACTCAGCTTCGTGTTGTGTTTACAATCTGTTCCACTTTTAACAATATATTGCCACCAGTAAAGTAAATAAAAGTTTTGTATCTGAGCCAAATAAGTTGTTATAACTATGCTGAATAAATGTGAATACTGTCGAATTTAGTATTTAAATTAGGATTTGAAAATACATGGCAAGCAAGGAACAGATTATAAACAATATTTCAATTTGCTTATAGAGATTTTTACTTGGAAGAACATGTTTTAACAAATCTCTTACTATTTATAACAAACAAAAACTTCATAAGTGTTTACATTGTTTTCACAAGTGTTTTGTTTTTTGATAATAAAAATGTTTTTTATGATTAATAAACTTAAAATTTAATAGTTCTTCCTAACAACCCAACATGGGAATTCAATTGTTACCATGCAATTCGTTCTACCTGAGCAACTTTACTGAAACGTCCAAGTAATTAATTTGTATTAAATAAAGTTTATAGACTTGAAAGATTTTTATTTATAATATTTCTCATTAAATTGTAATTGGTAATAATTTACACTTAATGACATAATACCTTCAATAACACAACGGATTTTTTACTTTTTATAGCCTTCTTTCGATGCTCAGTGACGAAAGTTGTGAAATGTATATTTTTTTATTGTTTGTAATTTGAATATCATTTGCCTTAGGCCTAGACTATTTCACACAAAACATTTAACTATATTCATTATAATAAATCTGTTCTTGAGCTAAAAAAGGAATGACAATTTTGTTCTACTCAACGTGATTTGGTTTTTCATTTCACTTCATTTTTCATCTTATCTTAAAAAATTAGCCTTTCTGAATAAATAAAATAAAATAGTTCTGAAAAATAAAATTAAACTACATTTTTTTAAATTCGATTCTAAGAAGTTTCAATTACAAGAGTACAGCAATGAACGAATGTTTTAGTATCAATGACAAAATATTATGTACGTCATTATATACAAATTTTTGCGTATTAATGTTATCAAGAGCTTTAACTAGACTATTTGGAAAACCACCAGTATTCTAACATCTAAAACTTCTTAAATCTCTTCTACAGTAATCCAAATAAAAACGTATTTAATATATATCCTCAAAATTTGCCTTTTGTCAATTGTATTTCCTTGATCCACTTCCTTAAACTTATCGTGTACAATTGCGTCACTTAAACTTTTGTTTTCATAAAATTTAAGCTTAATAGAAGCTTCAGGGTGAGCAGAACTTGTTATATTTCCAAGAAATGTACCTGATATGTTTTTGTTTTTGTTGCAGCATTTCTCGCACGCATGTGTGAAAGGCCTATTCCACCAAGCGCCAACCCACAATAGGTTCCGCGCAGCGCATTTCCATCCTTGATCGTGGGTCAGCTGATGACTCGATTGACGTGAATCGGATGATCAGCTGACTCATTGTTGGCCAACAAGACAAGATCAAAGCTGTCTAAATTAATAAAACATATATTATTTATAATAAATTCTATGGTTACCATTTCTGTTTAAACGTGTTTTCTTGTTTAAAACCTTTATTGTCAATTTGACTGTATGGGGTCATAAACGTTTGAATAAATCCTCCTTAATATTTTTACCCATAAATTAAATATACTGTCAAGAGGAAAACAATTTCACTTTATTTAAACAGTTTATGTGGGAAATTAAATTGTATGCAGGGAAATCTTAATAATTACATATCGTAACCTAATTAAATCGATCTCAAACTGTTGAAGCATATAATTATATAGCCTATTTAAAACTGTATATTAAATAAAAATATATAGCCTATATTTTACATTGATATAGGCTAAGTGTCTTTATGCCTTTATGCTTAAATATGTTGGGGAGATGAGACGGTGATATTATCTTGAAATGTTGTTAAAAACATTATAGGAGTAATTCATTTCCGTTTTTAGGTGCCAAATTTTTCAGTGGCACATTAGATTTCAGTAAAGTGAATACGGTAGTTATGGACAACTTATTTTTAAGCATTACTAACAAAACATTTTGCCACTTATGGTATTTGGTTGGGATCTAGAATGAGTAAATATCTTTCTGTTATTAATGTCAGAAAGATTATTTTATTTTTTTAAAGTGGAGAAAAAAATAAAATATAAGCTTGAAGACCCTCTAGCATGGTTACTGACAAAGATCTCATCATATATTTTGAATATGCTGGCTGAGTGGATTTTCATTTTCAAAGTCGATTCTGATTTTATTTAAAAGCTAAAATTGAAATTCCTCCTATTTTAAATGTTCTTATGTATGTATCCACATCAAGTTCCGTATAATGATTTGTTGTTATTATTCTGCTTCAAACAGTTTTATGAAAGAAGAAAATTTTTTTCAAAAGGGTTTTTTTCAGTCTGATGACTATTTTTAAATTGGTCAATGGATGGTAAATTGGATGACCCTGAATTTTTACGAAGTTTATCATGTGTTTTTGCCACCCTGTGCGAGTACGTTGATCAATGCAACATCTCTTTTGCACCGGATAATGCGTTTCTGTAATGAAACATTGTACTGCGCTGTTAAATAACGTACTATTATGTATTTTTAATGCTATTAATATTAAATTGTAAACTATTATTTTTATGCTAAATACTCTACGAAAAAGATTGATTTTCCCTCAAAATTGAATAAATAATTTTATTTATTTGAAATTCATTATTGGTGATGGTGGATTTATCTTATTTAGATTTTTATTTCGGACATTTCCCATCACGATTTTATGTAAAACAAAGTTTCACGACGTTTCGGGATCTGGAATCTGATCCCGTCCTCAGGGAAACTAATATCTAAAACATAACACAATTAACCGGATTATGTGTTATGTTTTAGATATTAGTTCCAGATCTTGAAATGTCGTGAAACTTGGTTTTACATATAATCGTGATTGAAAATGTCCGCAATAAAAATGTAAATAACATAATTATTTTCTGTTACGTAAATTAAATTTAAAATGGATCAAAATAATGATAGCTTTATATTTTGATTATAAACTTTAAGTGGGCTTATCCTGTATATTTCACATGTAAATAAGTATGAGAGTCTTGACATTGGGATCAAAGACTGATGAATTCAAGATCACAGAGGAAATTAACTCTATAAAACAGATTCATGTTCGCGTATACAACACTTCATATGGCTCAATATAGCAAAGTTAAGAGGTTCTGCTTCAAGAATATGGGAGTAATTACTTGGCATATTCAACAAAATCAATCTTTCGTTTTATAGGACCAAAATCACTGACACATTTAACACACAATATATTTAGACAGTTCTATGTTTCAAAGTCTTTATACTGGCTTGATATCCTTCGGTACAGGCTTGTTGCAGAGTCGGCACAGGAATGCTGGAACCAACAAGTTGAGAGGAAATTAAACTATTTGTTTTTATATCCGTTAAAATGCAAGAATCTCTTAAATAAGTAAACGATAAACCTCTTCAAAAGCACAAAACCTCCCAAAACACTACAGGTTTTTTTAATTAATAGAAGACAAAAACATTGTTATTTACTCTTGAAATTAATACTGTATAGGCTAAGTGTCAATCACAAATTACCTATTTTCAAACATTCCACCATCATATAGTCGTAAAAGTAAGGTTTTATGGCTTTATGTAGATATATGGAATATAATGAAGGCCAATTTCAAGTACAATTTTCATGGATTTCTTATACACGTGACAATTACGTTTTAGGATGACTTAGTAGCCTATTTTTAACTTAAAATTTAAAGAAATATCACAACTAAATTTTACCAACTAAACCTTTTGTGTAAAAATGGAGATAAGATATCGCCTATGGGGACGGCCCATGGGGAATAAATTGAAAATTTAAAGGTAAGCGAATGTTGATATGCACGTCAAATTAAAGGTATAGTTGAACTGAAATCAATTTAGTAAATCTGACCTCAAAAGGTTTATTTAGTCGGACGTTATTGCTGTTCAAAGTTTAAAAAATGTTAAATAGGCCTACATTGTACTTAGGAATAATACAAGTATATAGAAAGTTAAAAATTGAAGGCAATACTTAATATAATAATTTTCTTTTTTAAAGTAGGTATACAAAATGATCCCTATTGACCTCCTGGCAATACCCTAATAACTTCTTTATTAGCATTATACGTGTTGGTTTTACTATAGGATGAAGTAAAAACTCACAAACGGTAAATATATACAAAATTTGTATGTATTTACCGTTTGTATATAGTAATTACGACATAAGAGTAAATATATTAAGTAGGCCCCTAGTGTTGGAAGACGTGAGTTTTTACTTCATCCTTTAATATCCTAACCGACTCAAAACGATATATTTCGCCTTTCGTTTACCTTTTTCACACCCACCTAACAGAAGATAAATAATTATTGTGAATTAGTAATGGAAACAAAACTATTTAGTCAGAATAAAAATATTAAAGGTTCAAATTTACTCAAATGCAATATTATAAGTAATTAAGTAATATTTACTTAGTTAATACTTAGTAGGGATTTTTGGCAATATCGAGTGTATCATGGTGTAACGTAATGTGTATTGGTCGCCGAAAATAAACGTTCTAAAGTTAAGTTAACTAACTCCTAACTTAACTGCGCAGAGCGTTGTTTATATTTTACACAAAATAACTCGACATCTATATAATGTTTTTCTGCCAAGCTTATATATTTCATTCCTTAATACCTTATACTATTTGCTACCACCATTAGTTATAGAATACTGTATTGTGGACATATCAGGAAACGTATTATACGACATTGTATACACAATATAGAGCATTTCGGGATAGCTTGTTCCTTTGCTTGGTAAATTCACATTGTTTTTATAATTAATAGTTTTTCTTAGTTGTCCTGTAGTTGTTGGGCATCTTCTCTAGGTACTAATTATCATCTGTACTCTAGTGAAACTTGTCTAATTGACCATTCCCAGCTATTATTTATAATTGAATTAATACTTTAGACTACATTTTGTTTATTGTTAGATAAAATCAATACGTTTTGCGACAAATGGGTCTCTTGTGTCTGGTTTCCCATCTGTATGTATGAGTTTTTCACATGTGTATCATATCTCGTAACTACTTAATGTATTTAAATTTAAATGTTATACAAGGGTTAAACCTTTTTTTAGATAAATACAGAATGAATCAATAAATAAAAATAAAACAACATAAAAAAAATAAAGATCAAAGACAGTAACGAAAAAGTGAGGTTTGCAATATATCTCCACTCCTTTTTCTACCTGCTCTTCTGAAAATGGCAGCTCTCAACGAAACCCAAACATTATTAATAAATTGATGATTTCTCCATTATGACTCTATCGTCATTTAAGGTCATTATACAGTATGAACAATGAGCAATGGGTTTTAATAGGAAGGTGGTGTTGTGGCTTGTTATTTAAAGGAATTTCTGACAATGAGTACTATTCGTGGTCAATTTTTTATTATCTTGATCTTATTATTTTGATCTTTATTTAATGGCATTTCAACATTTTGTGGTTTTATAATAAATAAAAATTGTATATTATTTATTAGTTACAACGTGGTATAGAAATGGGAATACCTATAAATAAAACTAACCTTCACAGATGATTTGACTTTATTATCACAGATTGAAAACGACATAAAACTCTCGTAGAGACTCTAAAGAGGCTTGTAAATTAATTAGCGAAAAATATAAAATACCTTGTAATTAGACGATACTTAGAAAACCTTGATTTGGTTCACTCCTTACTAGTTGGAGATCATGAGTTCGAAAAACCACAGTTTAAATACTTAGGAGTTACCATGGATCACGAAAATAGGGAATAGGTATACAGGGTGTCCATGAAAAAACGTTTCAGGACTTCGGTGAGTGATTAGGTACATTAAAAGGAAGAAAAAAGTTCCTATTGAGGTATGACCTAAAACGCTTATTTTCTCATATATCCGCCATTTTGTATTATTCACAAAATATTTTTTATTTCAAAAATTTTCAAACGGATTATTTTTAAATTTGGTATGTGTTTTACACTAGTTGACTACTATTATTAAAAAGTAACTAGCATGATCCAAGCTCAAAATTCAAAATGGCGGCTATTTAAAATTTTAAAACTAAAATACTTTGAAAACGGTAAAAAATACAATGGTCGCTGTTTGGGATTTTGAGCTTGGATAAAGCTAGTTATGTTTTAATAACAGTACTCAACTAGTGTGAAACACATACAAAATTTGAAAATAATCCGTTAGAAAATATTTTAAATAAAAAATACAAAATGGCGGATATCTGAGAAAAAATACGTTTTAGACCATACCTCCATTGGAACTCTTTTCTTCCTTTTAATGTACTCAATCACTCACCGAAGTTCTGAAACTTTTTTCATGGACACCCTGTATATAAATGCCAGATTATTTCTTAAGAATAATGTTTTTGATATCTTGAGTCACTGCTGAAAACTACTGTTAAAACGAATTTAAAACACAACCGGTAGTATTCTATGGGTATAAAAATGAACATTAACATAGAACCAGGAAAAGAAAAGAATATTTTTTTAAGTCAAAATATTAAGAACCATCTACGGTCTCATTAATGAGAATGGTATGTGTAGGGTCAAAAAAACAAAGAACGTAGAAAAATGTGAACATATCGAGACATAATAGCCCGAATAAAAAGTAGGAGATTGTGGTGGGCTGGCGATGTAAAAAGAAGGGAAGATTTAACTCTGAGAATGGCATCAGAGAATCTACCTCGAGAAAAGTGAACGATAGGACGACCCAGACTAAGATTGTCTTCGCACCTGGTCCTGACTACGTGCGAGAGCAGAGACGGATTGGGTGGAAGACAGAGAAAGGTGAAACCTAGACGTTGGTGAGAACAAAAAAACTTCTGAGGTTTGAGAGGCTACATAGGAAAGGTAGGGTAAGGCACTTTATTATTACTACTGATCTTATTAAATTTTATAAACTTATTAAAATGACCTTAATAATAATCTTAAAATATTCTTAAGTATAATGACGGAGTGTTCAGATTTACCGTGAACTAAGGAATTTTGTCTGCTGACATGAAAGTCTAAGACATATTGCTATGTTAAATTTATGATTTTACTGTTATACTGTGCATTTCAGTAAAAATAACCCCCCAGGTAGATAGTACTCGTCCCTTAATAAGCCTAACTCTAACGTATTTAATCCCTATATTAACGAGCAATCATAACAAATTAAATTTTAATTGATATATTTTGTTCACTGAGGAATACCAACTCTACTTTATAAGATAAATTTGAATTTATTGATTATGAATGATTGGCTGGGTGGTACGTATAAATACATCACCAGCTCCCACCTGCCATTTCGGACTCCATTTGTTTGAAAGTTCAAAGTTGTTTACTCTGTATATGAGACTAGGATAGTCAGTGATGTTATACAGATACAAGGTGGCCCGTAAGTCTTTGAATACACACAGCACTATCCCTTTAAATCAAAATCAAAACGATTACTTACGACACTTCAAAATGGGTCCCTAGTGTCTGGTTTCTTATCTGCATGTATAAGTTTTTCACATTGTTATTATATCTCGAAACCACTTAAGTTCAAATTTCATACAAGGGATAAATGACAAGTAGGGCTAACTTTGGAACTTTATATTTCAAAAATTAAAAGTATTAAGAAACAAAACTTTTATATGTTTATATGTATGTTTATAAGCTTACTATAAATTATACAGTATATGTTTACTGTGTACACGATTTTGGAGAGAAAGTAGATATCTCAGATATTACAAGTATTTTTTGAGATTATAAAAAATCGTATTACATAAACATAAAAATACAAAATAACAAGAATACAAATAGTCGGACGTGCAAGAAGGTAGGCATGTGTCCACGTACGCAACAAAAATTGTGTTTGTCACGAACCACTAGAAATAATGAAGTATGATTTGTGCAAAGGAGTTAGGATATCATAGTACAACTCACGCAAATAAGGAATCCAGCCATCGTCATCCTCCTCCTCTAACATACAGTCAGTGTAAACGGTGTCCAACTCATCCTGCGTGATCGGCTCACCTGTTGATCAACCAGTCACATATAGTTACAGGACACACCTAGTACATCTCAAGCAAATAAGGAATCCTTCGTCATCCTCCTCCTCTAACATACAGTCAATGTAAACGGTATCCCATCCTGTGTGATCGGCTCACATGTTGATCAACCAGTCACATATAGTTACAGGACACACCTAGTACATCTCAAGCAAATAAGGAATCCTTCGTCATCCTCCTCCTCTAACATACAGTCAGTGTAATCGGCGTCCATCTCATCCTGCGTGATCGGCTCACCTGTTGATCAACCTGTGACACATAGTTACAGGACACACCTAGTACATCTCAAGCATATAAGGAATCCTTCGTCATCCTCCTCCTCTAACATACAGTCAGTGTAATCGGCGTCCATCTCATCCTGCGTGATCGGCTCACATGTTGATCAACCAGTCACATATAGTTACAGGACACACCTAGTACATCTCAAGCAAATAAGGAATCCTTCGTCATCCTCCTCCTCTAACATACAGTCAGTGTAATCGGCGTCCATCTCATCCTGCGTGATCGGCTCACCTATTGATCAACCAGTCACATATAGTTACAGGACACACCTAGTACATCTCAAGCAAATAAGGAATCCTTCGTCATCCTCCTCCTCTAACATACAGTCAGTGTAATCGGCGTCCATCTCATCCTGCGTGATCGGCTCACCTGTTGATCAACCAGTCACATATAGTTACAGGACACACCTAGTACATCTCAAGCAAATAAGGAATCCTTCGTCATCCTCCTCCTCTAACATACAGTCAGTGTAATCGGCGTCCATCTCATCCTGCGTGATCGGCTCACCTGTTGATCAACCAGTCACATATAGTTACAGGACACACCTAGTACATCTCAAGCAAATAAGGAATCCTTCGTCATCCTCCTCCTCTAACATACAGTCAGTGTAATCGGCGTCCATCTCATCCTGCGTGATCGGCTCACATGTTGATCAACCAGTCACATATAGTTACAGGACACACCTAGTACATCTCAAGCATATAAGGAATCCTTCGTCATCCTCCTCCTCTAACATACAGTCAGTGTAATCGGCGTCCATCTCATCCTGCGTGATCGGCTCACCTATTGATCAACCAGTCACACATAGTTACAGGACACACCTAGTACATCTCAAGCATATAAGGAATCCTTCGTCATCCTCCTCCTCTAACATACAGTCAGTGTAAACGGTGTCCAACTCATCCTGCGTGATCGGCTCACCTGTTGATCAACCAGTCACATATAGTTACAGGACACACCTAGTACATCTCAAGCAAATAAGGAATCCTTCGTCATCCTCCTCCTCTAACAAACAGTCAGTGTTTCATCATTTTTGATCGGCTCACCTGTTGATCAACCAGTCATAGTTACAGGACACACCTAGTACATCTCAAGCAAATAAGGAATTTCGTCATCTTCCTCTAACATACAGTCAGTGTAATCGGCGTCCATCTCATTGCGTGATCGGCTCACCTGTTATCAACCAGTGACAATAGTTACAGGACACATAGTACATCTCAAGCAAAAAGGAATCCTTCGTCATCCTCCTCCTCTAACATACAGTCAGTGTAAACGGTGTCCATCTCATCCTGCGTGATCGGCTCACCTATTGATCAACCAGTGACACATAGTTACAGGACACACCTAGTACATCTCAAGCAAATAAGGAATCCTTCGTCATCCTCCTCCTCTAACAAATCAGTGTAATCCGTCCATCTCATCCTGCGTGATCGGCTCACCTATTATCAACCAGTCACATATAGTTACAGGACACCTAGTACATCCAAGCAAATAAGGAAATGTCATCCTCCTCCTCTAACATACAGTCAGTGTAAAGCGTCCATCTCATCCTGCGTGATCGGCTCACATTGATCAACACACATATAGTTACAGGACACACCTAGTACATCTCAAGCAAAAAAATCCTTCGTCATCCTCCTCCTCTAACATCAGTCAGTGTAATCGGCGTCCATCTCATCCTGCGTGATGCTCAATTGATCAACCAGTGACATATAGTTACAGGACACACCTAGTACATCTCAAGCAAATAAGGAATCCTTCGTCATCCTCCTCCTCTAACAAACAGTCAGTGTAATCGGCGTCCATCTCATCCTGCGTGATCGGCTCACATGTTGATCAACCAGTCACATATAGTTACAGGACACACCTAGTACATCTCAAGCAAATAAGGAATCCTTCGTCATCCTCCTCCTCTAACATACAGTCAGTGTAAACGGTGTCCATCTCATCCTGCGTGATCGGCTCACCTATTGATCAACCAGTGACACATAGTTACAGGACACACCTGTATTCAAAATAAGGAATCCTTCGTCATCCCCTCCTCTAACCAGTCAGTGTACGGCGTCCATCAATCCTGCGATCGGCTACCTGATCAACCAACGATAGCGGGGTGGATCGATATAGTGTTTTTTTTAACATTTTTTTATTTTTGTTTTAAAATTAAAAATTATTCAATTAAGCAAAAAATCATAATTTGTCAATCATTTATTTTGCTATCAACTCAATTTTAGTTTATTTTAATTTACTTAAAAATATTAATTTACAATAACTATTATAAAAAATAAAGTTAATAGCATAAATATTTAATTTTTTCTCAGCTGCCATATATACCTCATAACTTAACAATGGGTTACCTAGGTTCAGGAGGTTGCTTGTCAGATCCACTAGTTTCATGTGTCCATTCTCTGCAACATCGTAGATCTTCAGGCACTCAACAAAGTCCACGTATCCGCCCTCATCTTTATTATCCCTCACAGCGCAATATATTTTCCAAAACTCGTCAAAAGTCAGTGAGGTTTCTCCTGTAATATAAAACAGAAAGTGTTAGAAAAAAACTGATTTAGAAATATTACTCTTTTATATCAAACCATTTAAAACATTTGTCAAACTAATTAAATTTTTATTAAAAAAAGTTACAAAACATTATTTTTTCAAAATAGTATGCTCATATTTTTATAACGTATGTCGAAAATGTCCCTTTTTAGTTTTTTTTTTTAAAAAAGTTTTAAAAAAACAACATATTTTGTAAATAAAAATAATAGAAAATCAATATTTTGTAATTCATCATAAAACGTTCTTAAAATATTTTATATTACAATATTATATTTAATTTAATAAAAAAAATAACCAACATTAAAATATTAATTTTAAAAAAATATAAATTAAAAACATACTATAAAAATAATATTCTTCAATAATATGCTGATTTGGTTTACATGTTTTTGTTTTTATATATAAATTTGTTAAAATAAAATCTCGAATCGTGGTCAAAAGTCGAGGATATTATATTTTAGAAATGTATAAATTTTTGTGAGTACTATCACCCCTGAAGTGTATAACCCTATGATACACACCGCCACTGTTGAAGTTAATCGTAACAAATTTTACACAACGAAATATCTAGCTCATACACACTTATATGACATGAAAACCCAAAATAAAAAACTTCTTAATTGTAGGCCTAAGAGTCGTTTTCATTTTTGCTTATTTTATTTCGTAATCACGAGGTGCAATTGCTAATGGTTAGTTAACAAAAGTCTTCCTTGAGGTACAGCAATTTTAGCCTATTTATATAGGTTAAGCCTTCGGTGAACATAATCTTCATGCCATACAAAAACTAGTATTCACCAATATTAGTCGTGTCACAGTTTAAGAGAAGGCCGAGTAAAAACCAAATTTTCCTTGGTTAAAACATTCTTTAAATATAAAGTCTTAACAGAAAAATTTAATTCGTGGCCTGGAAACAACTACTTTCCATCCTTGTAATGAAATATACGATTCCATCAATGCGTTCATAAATCCGCTTTTCGCGTATCGAACTCCGTGGGTATCCGATTTTATGTGTTGAGAGGTATCTGATTCCGGAGGAATCGAATTCCGTGTCCATCCCCTTCCGTGGACAACCAGTTCCGTGGTAGCCAAGTCAATCGTCTCCTTGAGCAGCACCAACGAAATGCGGGGTGGATCGATATAGTGTTTTCTGTTTAAACATTGTTCTAATTTTGTTTTTAAACTCAATTAAAAAAATTATTCAATCATAAAAAACGACTCTTTGAATAAGGAAGCTTTTTCGACTGCCATTTATTATGTTACTGAAATAATGTTGGCGCTAATCCAATAATAAAGTAAAATTTATTATTTTGAATGTAAAAAATTGCCTTTTATGATTTATAGTCTAATAATGCATTAGTTTAGAACTATTAAGCTAATAAAAGTCTTGTCGTTTTTAAGGGGTTAGCAAAACTACTAAATTGATCTACAATCGACTACCTCTAGTCTTGGAACCCCCAAGGCTGCAGACTAGTCCAATAGTGGGATTGAAATTGAGACCCCTCATAGCGTCTATGACGTCAACTGCGTCGATTTTATCTTCAGATCCGTACAGGTCGAAAACCCATAGCACTTCTGCAACAACCAATGAAAGAGAGCTAGGATCAGAGAAACTGCGGCTAAAGGGTTAGAAGGGATAGCGGGGGCTACGCAATCACTTTTTTTGAACAAAGTAAACATTTTTCATACTAAACTAAAAATTACAAACAAAGGGGATATTTTTACAAAGTGTTTTATATACAGGGTGTTCATTAAAGTTGGGGACAAACTTCGAGGGGTGATAGTACTCATAAAAATAAACAAAAAATTTCTAATAAACGTATGTCGAAAAGTCCTTCGTTTAGCCGCTAGCCGCCATTTTGTATTTTATACAAAAAACGTTATATATAAATAATTATTTAAGATACAGAAACCAAACTTCGCACACATATTTAATGACTAAAGAAAAAAATATTCTCAAATTATCATTAAGTTCGCTTTTATATTTTCAAAATTATGGCGCTTAAAAATATTTTAATTTAAATAACAAATTAACCATTTATTAACCATTAACCATTAACTTTAAGAACCGCCACCATTTTGAAAATATAAAAGCAAACTTAATGAAACTTTGAGAATATTTTTCTCTTTGGCCAATAAATATTGGTGCAAAGTTTGGTTTATGTATCTTAAATAGTTCTTTATATATAAAGTTTTTTGTATAAAATACAAAATGGCGGCTAGCGGCTAAACGAAGGATTTTTCGACATATGTTTATTAGAAATTTTTGTTTATTTTGATGAGTACTATCACCCCTCGAAGTTTTTCCCCAACTTTAATGAACACCCTGTATATAGGGATTGTAACCGGCTATTAGGTCGAATTAGCTATAACAATAAGAAATAAATTGATATGCGTGCAAAAAGCGAATCCCCAAGTTGTTATAACTTGTTAATAGTTAAATAAATAATAGTTGCAAGTATAGTTTTAAGACCCTTCATTTTTATTTAACTCTAACAACAGTGACATTTATTGTGGCATATTAGAGGAGTACGTTTTTCCACAGTTGGATGACATTGAGACGGAGAATTGTCCAGTCTATTGGAGTAAGTTTTTCCACAGTTGGTTGACATTGAGATGGAGAATGGTCCAGTCTATTGGGGTACGTTTTAACACCGTTGGATGACATTGAGACGGAGAATGGTCCAGTCTATTAGAGTACGTTTTTCCACCGTTGGATGACATTGAGACGGAGAATGGTCCAGTCTATTAGAGTACGTTTTTCCACCGTTGGATGACATTGAGACGGAGAATGGTCCAGTCTATTAGAGTACGTTTGTACGTTTTTCCACCGTTGGATGACATTGAGACGGAGAATGGTCCAGTCTATTTTCAGTATGATAAACACTTAATCGGAGAATTGTTAGAACCCATAAAATTAAGGAATATAGAGTGTTTTTATTTAATAGAATTGTTTACTCAGAAAATCGTTTTACCATTGAGAAAGAATAATTCAATTTTTATCAATCCCTGCAAATGCTGTCGAAACCTGGGAAGAGGTAAAATTTGATTGAGATTTGTGGCTGGGCTAAATAGTGCTTATATTGAGTTTTACTCAATACAAGTTTTTGATTAAATTTGCGAATTCCAGCTTTTAATACATGTAATGTTTTTTGTAAACATATAATTTAATTTGGTGTTAGTATTGACCTTCAAATTGGCGGAGTTTTTTGTGAACATCCGGTATTACAGAATTGGTTTCTTTCTTATTCTATCAGAAGAATTGGAGAATTAGTTACACATTTTCCACAAAAGGTAGTCATCGTTTTAATCATCTTATTAGTCATCTTTCTTTCCCATAAGCCCTTGTAACACTACTATGGTCAGGTGGTTTGAGTACAAATGTTGTCTCCAAATTTTGTATCATGTAGCTGTAATGAAATTACTCTTTAAACACTTTTTTCTTGTACCTGCGTACAATTAATTTGATCCAGGGCTATGGCTCTAATTTAAAATAAATCATATTTTACATTAAAACTTACTTTCTTTCTGTTTGTCTTCAGGAAGAGCAATCAGGGCCTGTAAAATACAAATAACTTGTAAAATCTGACTTCTACTTTTGTTACAAATTGGTATAAAGTAATGAAAATGAAAGTAATAATACTACTACGGTAAATTACTTGTTATACCACATAAACAAAATAGTTATATTCTATATGTGTGAAAATTCGTTGCAGCTATTCCAGCACGGCTTTTAAGAAATCGTAGTTTTATTTACTCATAATTATTTATTACTTAATGTATTTACACCACTTTTATATAAGACAAAATAATTTTATATTAATAAATACGAATATTTAACCCTTAATCGACTATTCATGCAAATTTAAATGAACCAGTAAAAATCTAAATTTACTCTAATAAAATTAAGTACTATAGGAGGTAGAGTGTAAGTTTGTTCATGAAACATTAATGATTATTTTTTTCATTGAAATCAAATTAAATTACAAATTTTTCTACCACTGCATACAGTACCAGTGAACAGTCACGTACTTTCTTTATCTATGTGTAAAAAGAGAAAGCTTTTAATATAACGATTATAATAAAATAATAATTATAGTTTGAAATATGTTACTCCCAGCAATTTAGAACTGCCATAAACTTTTCAGACAACCTCTTGCAAGTTTTTTACAAGTATTTTACAAGTTTTGATATGTCGGGGTCCAACCAGGGTTAGGGAAGTAATAGTGAACTTAAAATTTAACAAATACTAACAATGATGAACTTTATTTATAGAATTTCATTGGGCGACATAACAATAACCTACATACCAAGTTTCAAGTAAAACGGCTCAAAAATAGAAGGAAATCGAAAATAACATAGAACACACTAAGATAACGTTCTGTGTTTACCGTGAACCATAAATTTAACTTTTATTTGCAATCATTGATCGTAGAATAATAATTAAAGTTACTAATTTGTTTATATTTTGAGACACTTAATGTTTTGGACACTATAAACCACATGGAATTTGAATCAAAATCGTTAGCTCCGTTTTGAGAAAATCTTATTAATCTAGTTTTTTAAAGATTTTTGGAGGAAAACCATTTTTGGGGAAGCAGGGAGCCTAAAAACGGATTTTTTCATAGGCAGCTCTACAAAAGATTTTTCGGGGGAGCCCTATAAATCCAATTAAACATGATATCACTAAAAAGGATGAATGATATTTTGCCACCCTGCATCGGACTGACGCCGTGCATCTACCGACGACTTTCTCAACATGTGTTCAATAATAAATACAGAGATCGATAAGAATAACTGACCGTTCAATTGGCAACCACTTGGAAGTTTGTTAACAGTTTTATACCCTTTTAGTAGATTATATACGACAAAAGACGGTAATTTATGGGAAACACGCCATTAAGTACGTATTTACCTTTATTTCATTAAACAAACACAACGTAAAAAGAATGCCTATTTTAAGAACTTTGATGAATACTTTCCATTCCCGGCCTTATATTCTTCCAGTCTTTTATTAAAACTATCGGAGGTTTTGTCCTACACATCGCTGATTGAAGTTATCACCACTTTCAGTTCTCTTCGTGTACGGAGCTTCTGCATGTACATCTTTGATTTTAGAAGTCCTCAAAAGGAGAAATCGCAATCACTGAGGTCAGGAGAACGTGCGGCCCAATAAAAGACATATAATAGTGAAATGACACGACCACGAAATTTTCTATCTGAAAGGTTAATTAGGCCAGTGTGAGCAGATGCTATGTCCTAATGAAACCAACCCTTTTTAAGAGCGACGCGTTTCCTCTGCATCTCAGAGAAGAAGTATGTGTCCAATATTCTTAGGTAACGGCGCTGGTTTACTGTGACCGATGGATTACATTCCTCAAAGAAGTAAGAACCAATGATTAAATCTATTGTCACTCTGCAATTAATATTAACTTCGGCACAATGGAGTTTTACCATTTGAAATCACGACCTACCAAGGTAGGTATTTTAAGCCAGGTACGAATGAGAAATGAGTGCAAGATGATTGTGGCGCGATCTTGTGGTCTTGTTACTGAGGCTGACATGTTTCTTAGACAGAACTGTTAATTAATAGCCCAACAGTCGATATATAAGGGACCTAAAGTTTAACGTGGAATCCCAACCACTGCCTATAAATTACGAACTGGTCTAATTATGAGGATGATCTTTGCGGATTAACGTAGTATTCAATAGTGCGGACTCCAATCCACACAAGAGAACACTACACTTACCGACCATCGCTGTGCGAAATTCTTCACACCAATCGATCTGACTGTACCATGGCAACTGAAACTGTGGAAGCAGACACTACTACTAATAATAGTTTTTTTTAATAAAATCAACAGACACTCGTTCACGGCTGGCTGGCTGGCGTTGAAACAGTACTATCTCGACCAGATGACCAAGGCGTAGCGGGAGGGCTTGTGTTAGGCCCGAATGAAGAGGGCAAATGATGATTGTGTGTTAGTAATATTTTTTTGTTTTTGTTAATATTCCAATTTTTATTCATATATAAAGTTTATAAATAATATTTTATTATTTTACTTTGAAGCTACTGTTATTTTAAATCTTCGTTGTTACAATTTATTGCTAAAAATGAGGTTAATTGTAAGAGATGACCACGTGGTCATGTATTCCCCTCAAAATAAAGAAGTACTTTTCATTCATTCATTCAAACTAGCAACAATTAATGAACTCCAAAACGTTGCACCAGTCACAACCTTCCGACAACAGTGCAGCCAACTTTGCGCAAATGAAACCCGACAGCTTTATCTGCCGCTCCCTTTGTTTAATTAAATCTTTTCTTAAATGTTCACAACATTTAAATACTGTATGATTTCAAGTTCCCCACTCCCTCAATATTATACTTTGTAAAAACCTTTTCCCGAACTGTAATTTGTAATCGAAAATTAAAAGAATTTGTATTACCAAAAACAGCCATTGCTTTTGGTCGCTAATGGATACTTCTACTTTAAATTCGAAAATTCTGACAAAAATTACTTTCTCAAGATAAAAATTATAAAATAACATTAAAAATATCCTTCATAAAACAACTTCAGTCAAAAACTTCCTTACATAACCCTTCACCCACTGTAAACGTGTATGGGTCAACCTCATACAACGTATTCAACAGTTATGAAGGGGATCCAGTGAGAAACCAAAGATTCACACTCTTAAATTGTTTGTTTTTGAGTTGATTCTAGTGGTGTTAATAAACTATGTACTTTCAAAATAATTTATACGGAAAAATCAATAAACCACATATTGGGGTACAAAACCTTCCCTAAAACTGCCTTCAGATTGACCGATTTCCCCAGTTTTCTAACTTAAACTTACAGATTACCTTTTACATGTATGTACTAATGTAATTTCGATCGGACCAATTTTATGAGAGTTATGTCTATTGGTACGCACACAGGAGAATAACAATTTATTCCTATTACCTGTGATTCAATTCTATTTTAATTATCTATTCACTTTTTAAAATGTATACAATAAAGTACATTTCTTTACTTTAAATAATCTAACATATTCTGTTAAGATATGCATGTTGAGATATGCAACTATAGATGTCGTATCTAGTTGCATCATCAATAATAATTATGTAGTCTACCGGTGTATAAATAAAATTAGAAATTTGTAGCCTACTTTGCTTGGAATTATTTCTATATTATGGAATATTTTTGGTTATTTATATGCTTTATAACCCCAAAAAGCTGAAATGGGTCTTATCTCAATTATTGTCTGTCTGTAAGTTTGTAACGCCAAACAAGGCATTTGTGTTCGTTTTCTTTCCTTATTCTATACTTTTTGGAGAAACTTTTTGTTTGCTTTAAACTGACCTAAACATTATGAAAATACAATTATAAGCTCTCAAAATCCTAGTTTTAGCGAATTTCCCATAGGGAAGTAGCTATTACCGTAGGTCTCATGGCAAGAGTTAAGCCCGAGACCATGTTATTTTTTCTTCTTTAGGTGCCCAGAGACCAAAAAAAATAGTCGTTAAATTTTTTATATATATATATATGTGTGTGTGTGTCTGTGAACACGATAACTCTCGTAAAAATGGTCCGATCGAGACCAAATTTAATAGAGACGTGTGTTCCTACAAATGCTCGGACGAGTTCGTAAACCAGACATATCGGTCAATGGGAACGGGTAGTTTGGGGGGGTTTTGTACCCCAAAATGGGGTTTTTGTGTTTTTCACATGTAATTTTAAAAAATTTCTAATTTTTTATTTCACCATTGGAATCAACTTAAAATACTACACAATTAAGCTCCTTAAAGTTTTTCTCTATCTTCAACGGTTACTGAGATATAAAAAAATCTAAACACAGTACGTTGTATTTTGAGGCTCCAACGTTAATCTTAAGGAGGATTAAAAAAAAATTAATTTATCACTTATTATCTAATATTTTTGGATGAAACTTGATATTTAGCTTCATATGGTTGAGATCCAAACATTTGTGCTAAAAAATCATAGTTTATGTGTTTATCATGGCAGCAAACCTGCATATTTACGTAGGTCTGCTGCGACGGGGGTATTTAGCTATATAAGACATTCAGGGTGCCTGTTAAGTGCGTCTCCAAACTTCGTGATGTGCTTTGTTAAGCCATACATCCTACATGTGGCCATGTATTTTTTTAAAATATTTATAAAATTTTTATTATTTTAAAATTGTTTTAATTCCTTAAATAGAAAAAATTGCAATATTAAATGTTTAGTTTTAAAATGAAAAAATATCTCCATTTAAAATCTTTAAAATAAATTAACTGAAGACGGGTTGATTGTTTTTAACAATTACTAAAATAATTAAAATAAACTATAAATTTTAATTACTAAGAATAAGAAGAATAGGAATAATAAGAATAAGCTATGTCAAATTTAATTCCCTACCCAATGAAATCAAAATTATGAAAATTGGTCAATAATGAAAGAAAATACAGTACTTTTACCAGCATTGTGAGTGAACTCAGAATCCTATAACCCGTACAAAGGACGGTCATACTGCCAGTATAATTAAAAGATTTGAGGTAATGTAAATAATGCAGTGTAGGGATGCATTCTATTATAAATATCCTCAACATTTATTAAGCATTAGGAAATGGATTATTAAATGATCATTTTCACAGAATTTTATCTCGATTCAAATATGTGTGGGTTTACAGTTTAGTGACACCTTTGAATTACAATTTGTTTATTTACAAGTTCAATAGTGTAATTATTTTGTAAATATAAAAATGCATGGTAAGTTCAATAAACAAATACCAAGTATTGTTAGTTTTGTTCTTGGAATAAACCAGTTTGAGTCATACACCAAGTAAAACAAACTCATGTATTTTGCAAAAATAGCTTATAATATTTAAATTGTGTGTATATTAATTTGAATTGGAATTTACCAAAAGTTGGATAATGACTATTCTCTTAAAATTATGATAAAGCAAAAAAAATTAATATCAGTCTAGAACATTAAAAAGATTGTTTTACAGAGTTAACAAGACTTTTTGAAACATAATTATATCCAAAGTATTTAACTTTTATCAAAATTTGTGTTAATTTCATTGGTTTAGTATAAAGCCTTTTAATTGTTTAAGATTTCCTGTAACCGAGTAATGCTCAGTCCTAATTATTTTGAATTATTGGGAGACTGCTCTAATAATTTGTAGATATAAAAAATAATCATTTGAAGACATAAAACTTTAAATTAATCTGTATAATAAATGCATAGTAGAAGGTAACTGAAGTTGTTGTCATACTAGTGAATTAAAGTGAGCATAGTAAAAAACTTCATGCTTGTAAAGGATTTCAATTTTATAGTAATCAAACTAGTATTTAAAACCAGTTTTGTATGATATTCAAACTAGAAAATATGTTTATTTTAATTTCGTTTGTAGACAATGATAGGAATTAATTAATGAACTATGAATTTATTCATTTATCACTGTTATGAACGACACTGGAATTGAAGAAAAGTTGATATTTTTTCAAGAACAAGCCTGAGTTATGGTTTAATATATTCCTTGCTCTGTTGATGACTTATCTTTAAGCATATTTGGCTGGCAGGCTATCCCGCAGAAATCGGGCGCAGTTGGTTCTCAGATCACCACGTGCACTGCCATGGGAAATCAATTCTCTCCCATGTTTATACTTCCATTGTGTGAAATCGGATTCAAACAAATTTAATTTTATACTACATTCAAATCCACTGAAAATTTTATATTAAAAAAAGTAATTATTAAACTTCAGTACATTTTTAGCTAAATTCCTTTTTCAATTTTAAAATTTATTTAAATAAAAATAGTTATGATAATAAGCTAATTTTTATACACAAAAATATAAAATATCACAGGAGTTGGAGGAATAGTTTTTCTCCTGAACTTTTATCTATTTGAAAAATTTGCTACTATTGCGTCTCCTAATTCCGTACCTTCCTAAATTACAAAATTCATAATTAGTTTAAAATTAAATTTTATAATTAATAGAAATAAAATAAAAATAAAATTTCAAAAATTTATTTTTTGGCCAAACATTCTTAAACAATCAAGTTTGCTTACCGCCGTGTCTCCCATTGTAGGATTGGTGCACAATGTACTGACGGGAAACTACTGATTAGAGTTGAGCTTGGCAAATGAAGGCAATGCCAGGAAAAGTCCCCTTTAAACAATTTACCTAATTTTATCGACTGATATGCGGAAACTATTCACTTGTTAAGAATAGACCTTCCCGGGACTAGCGATTATCCTGTGCCAAACTCTTTAACATTTAAACGGTCTAGAGAAACAATTGATAAGGTTTTCTCTCTGATTGCTGATTAATTATATTTGGCTTGTGTTCAACAGCGTGAATTGAGAGTTTTCAGGTGGTTTATTTATTTTTATTTTTAACTTATTTATTTTTATTAATTTAGTTTTTATAGAGTAACAGCACCCACTGAATAATCTGAATGTTGCTTGTTCAACCCCGAGTAAAATTCTAAAAATTTTGCTAGGGATTGAATGAGCCTGAAAAATCAGCTGGGCTTTGTCAGGAACAAAGCCACATACGAGTGTGCTACAAAGTCATTCAACTTAAAATACCCAATATATTATTGGTGACTCATCTACAATTATGAATATGAGTACCTGTAATCAAGAGCCAATTTCGAGCTCAGTAAAACAATTTTTGTTTCAATTTAAGTATAAATGAAGTACATTAAATGAGTTTGATAATGTACGATACGGCCCTTATCTTGATATCGTAAGGACTCACCTCATATTGGGGAAGATATTTCTTTACAAATGAGCTATGAAGACAGTTACCAATAAGGTGGAAAATAAATTGAGCTACTGTATTTGTATATTCCCAGATCAGGTGCGGCCCTAGAGACTCGCCACCCTGGGCGATATAGGCAACCCCACACCCTGCATAAAACCCGTATAACTGTTTACCACCCCAAACCTTGAGCGATCGCCAAACAGGGTCGCCACTGTGATACAATCGCACCATAGCGTCCCCCTAAACTCTTAAATAATTACTAGGAGTTATGTTTACAGTTTCAGGGATCTATTTTTGTTTTTTGTTTATAATCTGACTAAAAATTTACCCAAATGTAATCAAGTATTTTATTTATATTTTAAATTTTGCCGTTCCTTAACATTTATTTGCTGCCCCCAGATATCTGCCACCTCTCTGGTGGCGACCGCCCAGTCCGCCCACCCCTGGGACCCGCCCTGCCCTGATTGTATATAATTGCAATGCATCTAAAGATTCATTAAATTCAATTTAATTTTTTTCATCAAAGCACAATCAATTTACCAACCAGCAGTGCCTTTTTTGACCTCTCTAGCATTGCCGCTAATCGAGAGGACTACAAAGAAGTATGTACGTAATAGATTATATCAAATTTACTTTATAAAGTTGTCTACTGACTGTTAAAAAATAAATAATAGTAATAATAAACATACAAGAAATATTATAAAAACATTTTTTTCAAAATGAGAGGAGGGTAACCTATTGGTATAATAAATAATTTCACAATAAACAAAATGATTATAAATATTGTAAAAAATTACAAAGTAGACATTACAAATAATTAATAAAGCAAATTCAGCGTGTTGCATAAAATTAAAAAAATACATTATATAACCAATCAAAAAACTATAATTTCAACCTATATTATATACAGCAATGTACATATCAGAAAGCAACAGCAATTATTTTCTTATACTCTATGCAGCTATATCCCCATCAAAAATCCTATGACAATAGCCAGCTGAGTTGACAACAACCCATCAGACAAGACTGCCAATGCCAACTTTAACCTGGAAGTCATTGTGGTTGAACTCTCAATCATCTAGCCCTTTCAAACAATAAATACTGAATAATATTAATATTTCAGTAATATTAATGTTACTGATGATTAATATTTCATTCCTTAAAGTATATGAATTTAAAATCACAACTAAAACTGGTGTTTTGTATAACATTATCTTTAACCTGTTTTGACTTTGATGGTCTTTGGTAAAAAAAATGCCAGTAGGTAATTTTTAGTCAAGAGGGTTTGTTTACTCATTAGACTATCATAATACCAGAATTAATAAAACACACTATTAAAAAAGTTTCATCTAATTAATTGCTCAATCCAGAATGGAGGCTAGTTGGTTAACCATAAACTCAAACAAAAAAGTGAAAGAGAAACATAGCTTTAAAGCAACCACTTTACTTTACCTAAAGAAATCAATTGTAATATATCATATACCTAGAAATCAAAAACAGTAGAGAGTCGATTATCCGAAACAATAGGGGATTATGTGTGTTCGGATAACTGAATTTTCGGATAGTCGGTCACAGACAGGAAAATGATAACAATGCACATGATGAAGAATGAAACTATTTTTAACTTACTTTTCATAATATTATACTCAGTTAAGATACAAAGAACTCTTTATAAAGCAAAAAAACATTCTGATTTTTTAAAAATATCAAAAAAAAGCTTTAAAAATGTTTGTTGAACATCAATTTGGTTCAGAACATCAAGTTTAGTCGCGTCGGCAGCCCTGGGCCACTACTGCCGCCGATGGTTAAACTTAAGTTCGGTGCGCGGTTTCATTTCTCGATGTTTGGCTGTGTTTCGGTTAACCGGCGTTTTTGGTAACTGAGCTTCGGATAACTGACTTACTACTGTAAAAGTTTCAAAAAAGTAAGCTGTTTACCCAATTCCTGAGCTATTACAGCCCAAAATCCCACTCAGCCCAATCTAATGTTTATTTGTATGAAAAACTATATAAGAAAGCTTAGTAAAATAAATAAATTATAAGAAAAAATTGTTGCATTTAAAATCCATGATTTTTTTAAATCTTATAAGTACTGTATTATATTTCTGATGAATCTAGAACTTTTTGCAACCGCGCCTATCCCATTCGTCATCGCAGGGGGCTGTAAAAGTGTCAAAACCCGTGGCCTGGAACTTTGGCAACTGCTGTCCTTCCTAGCGGGGATTTCAGGGATTTCGTTCGTGCCGGGCGGGGTTGATGGTGAGGGAGAAAGCGCGCTAGAGAAGGGCGAGAGGGGAGGCGGCGGCCGAAGACAGACAAAGAATGACAAAACACAACACATGATACCCCATTCTTTTCAAGTGTAAGATTACTAACCGTCTAAGAACTGTCGTCGTCTAGTTTGAACTATGTTTAGAGGGTCAATATTTTGAATTGTATCGGTCTTATTTTTAAACCCATACTACAGTGAAGAACATACTTCTTGAGGAAAGAATTAACGATTAATATTTCTTTAAAATCAGAAAGACTTGTGACTTTCAATTTATAATACTGTAATAATATTATAGCCAAAATAAAGACATTCAGAATGTGCGTAATCAATTAAACGAAATTTACTGTCATATACTTTTATGAGGTTTATGTTATACACTTTGTTTTATTCATTACAAATACAATTGGTATAAGATATTTAAGAATGTAGGCTTTATAAATAAATTTCACTGTATATGTTATTTAGAAATTATTAATGTGGTCACAAACCTCTTTGTCGTAATTTAAATTTAAATTCTCAGCTAGATGCAAAAAAGAGTCCTATACAAGTACATAACAAAATATTATTAAAACCTTAACATTCAAAAATTCTAAATAGAAATACTGGAGAGAGAATAAATAAAATAAAAAGATGAAATCATCTGTTACAATTGTACAATACGTTATGTTGTTACAATATGAGTTGTATATCAACTGCCCCTTGCCGTCTCGCTCTTACATCTCCTGATTTCGGTGATTTCGGGGCGAGGGAAGGACTTTAAGGGATAAGAGTTATAATTTGTGGGATTAAACAATGAGGCAGGGATTTTCATGGAGAAAAGGGAGAATTTTTGGGATGAAACCAAGGTTGCCAAAAGGCCGCGGGCTTACTAGGGTTCCGACCCTGGGGGCTGGGCGGTTGCCAAAAATCCGTTTCCCATTTCTGATCAATTAGCCACATTAATTTACATATATTTGTTTTGATCAATAGAAAAAGAGTTAAATTTTTAAATTGACATATATTCTATGTCAAAGAAAAAAGAACAAATCTAATTTTCGTTCATTAATAATGTTAGATATTACAAAATAAAATAACAACACCAAAATTTAAGAAAATTTATATAAATAACAGATTTAAAGTTAACATTGTATATCGAGGTCTTCAAATATTGTACTCAAGATTACTTAACTGATTTTCACAACCATTTCAGTCAGTGTCATCCAACTCCAATTCCTGAATGTGACAACTGGTAAAGAAACATATTTAAAAGTTGAAGAAACATTGGAGACACCTTGTTTCCCTTAAAGTGGCATCAGCACGTGTGCTGAGAGGTCAGCGGTGAATCAATCAGCTGTATTTAGTCCAATGTCAACATAGTCAGAATACCAATCACTGATCAACCACATCTCGGGCCAATTACTGGTGACAAAAGCCCTCCCACCCATTGTCAATGTCTAGTAGACCAGTGTAACTGTAATCGTGAGTGATCCTTACTATCCGGAGTCCACTAGCACCTAACCCCAACCATGGTAAGTTTCCGATCAGACCTCTCTACACATACATATGTAGTTCCTCTGAATATGTTTATTGTCCAAAATTATTAATAGCTTGCTATAACTTCCATATACATTTCCCAATGTGTAGAATAAGTCTAAAATAAAGAATTCAAACATAATTTTCCAGCACTGGATCAGTTCATACACAAGCTAACACAAAAAATAAATTATAAAAAAAAACTAGTATGAACTTTTAATCTAATTTTTTACATATAAACCTTATAATAATATAGACAAAGATTTAATTAAATTAGTTTTTCCTATTTATTCTATTTGTTGCCTTGAAAAACATAACAAGTATTCTTCTTTAGAAAAGAATCAAAACAAAACAATAAATACAAAATAATAACTTTCTAAATAATATAATATCTTAATAGGTAAGTTAGTGGCTGGTAAGGTACCGGATTCTGAACCTAAACGTGGTGCGAGCTAAAAAATACCATCTTCAAAAAACATTTTTTAAAGTTTATTTGTTGATTGTATCATAAATATGATTTGGAATAGTTGTTTCAAGTTTTTAAGTGAAAACTTGTTCGAGTTACAGGGTGATTAATTCGGAAATTCTGCGTTTTTCATGCAAGTAATGTGGGATAACTACATAAGCTTTTGAGCTGAAATTTTCGGACCGTTGATAAATAACAGACCTTTTTCACATAACCTATGTGAAATTTTGAAATAAGAAAGAAAATTTGTATACTACAGAAAATTATTTTTTAAAGTCACATTTTTGATCTGATAATCTTATAAAATATGTCATTTTTGTTTGTGAATGTTTGAAAATTTACAAACAAATAGAATTGTTATCTTGAACAGGACAATCAGGAAGCTTGCATGAGACAATCACATATGCGTAACAAGCGTCACTAGTACCGACCTGGCAGATTTCAGTTGTCCCTTACGCGACTCGCACCGCCTTAAAAAAAAAAAAAAGATCCTACATTATTTGGATCAGCCATCATGGAATCGTCAATCAGTTTTTATCAGTTCTGTCTACAAACTATAAATAAAAGAGAATACCATCCTCATTATAAAAATTTAAAAACTTAGTACATCATTTAATTATACTTTCTTTTGTATTGAGCAACTCATTTGTTACCTTTATTAAAATAAAGATAATAAAATTTAAATGATATTTTTACACAAATTATAAAGTCTTTGTATGGTCTCTATATTGATTTTATTAAAAGCTATGTATAAATTCTTTTATTTTCTAAACACAATTAAAGATAACAATTAATCGAAGTTTATTATGTTGATCTACATAAAAAATATATTTCCACTTTATCTTGATGATATATTTATGTAGCAACTCTTATTTTATGTAAAAATTACGAAAATATGAAATTTCTACAAACTCTAAAGCATTGTTCGGTAATTTTTTCCCAATGCAGTATAGTATCAATCACGTAGATACAATACTCATGGTTACAATACAAGATTAGGAAAATATCATACAAATATAAAAGTATACAAATGTATAAGTATATGTATATATTTTAATTTTGCATGAGCATGTTTAAATTAAAGTCCTCTTTTATAAGTTTTCCATTGTACTTCCTATTATCAGTTCAAATTCAACATTTATATCAATGCAAAAAAATTTAGGTGAAAATTTTTAGTGCTTCTAAATATTGTATATGCACTTAACTTGTATGCACTTCAAACTGAAAATATAGGATGTATTTTATTAAAGATGTAAATATTGTAGATATAGAGAATTTGAAAAGATAAATATTTCTATATAAATGTAACTGCTATAAAATATAAAAATTTACCACTATATTCTTAAGGCTATTTGATTTATTTCAAAAGTCAATTCATAGCCTGGTTGTTCAATATAAGTAATCTAATAAATATCTAATCTTCATGATATGTATTTTGTTCAAATTATTAACAAAATATTTTTTTCAGGCTGACAAACTGTCTAAAAAGGATCTTGACCGTAAGTGATGAAATACACAGATTAGATTTAAATTTTCCTTTCAAGTTATATTTCTGTTATTTGATCTCTTACCTTATCTGAGTTTTTTGTGGAAGGATATCAAAATAAAGCTGTTAATATAATTAAGTATGAAGTGTTAAATTTTTTAGGCTGAATAGTTATATAGAACATGAACAATTTTTAATTGGGGTGAGTAGCTCATTGAATACATAAAAATATATTTCTGAAATATAGTCTAAGCGGATAAGAGATAGGTTTTTGAGAGCCCTTATTTTTTAAGATTTTCAAAGTTTATGAAATATTTTAAATTATATGCATCCTTCATTCATATCCCCTTTTGTCTACTCCTAAAAGAAATATTAAATATAATAAAACTTTTTACACTGTAACAAAACAGTGTTTTATATCTTTAAGGAAAAATAAGATTACTCCAAGTAATCTTATCATTCTAAATATAATTAAATTTACATAAATATAAATTTTAGTCATGCAAAATAAAAGTAAAAGTAAAATAAAAGTTTTGGAGTAGTATAGCATGGTAACAGTTTTACCATGGGGTGTCTCTAGATAGACAAATTTAAGGGTATGAAATTTCACTACGTCACAGTTTTCGTCTGGGTAGTGTATTCCCCAGGTGGAGGGGAGTCCACCGTTCCTCCTAGAAAGTTTTGAAATTTTGAGTGCAGTTTAACATCTTTCAGCGAATTCCCCATAGGGAAGAAGTCATTACCATGAGTCTCATGGGAAGACCTAAGCCCAAGATCATGTTGAGGTGCCCAGAAACCAAAAACAACAGTCATTAAAAATTATTTGCACACCACTCTTGTATCTACAATGTTCAATGTTTACGTTAACTTACTGAGAAAGTTTTCAATCTTGTAACTGTAAGCTGTAAACTTAAAAAACAAATAATTGTAATTTCAACCTAATAAATGCTCTCACTCATTAAATTTTTTATAATTCCCGATATATGGAGGGTAGGGTTCAGCCTGGAGGCACCCAACAAAATCCACTTTTGGAGCAAGGAAAAATCCTTATTAGACCATTCAACAAAGGATATCTTAACATCCTTTCAGTTATATTTTTCTGGTTCAAAGGCAAGTGGTTAAAAGTGCTATCACAAAATATTTCAATAAATATTTTACTTTGAAGTAACAAACATTTAGGCTGTACTTAAAAAAATTATCCTACACAGTGTTATATGTAGATATCGATCTGTTCACTAAACATTGTGACTCTTGACAGAACTGAAACACGTGTACATGATCTACGACCTGTCAGGCGAGGGTCAAATGGATGCTGCGGATGCTGCCAACGCCATCCGGGCCCTCAACATGAACCCCACCGTCGCATTGGTCAACAGCCTTGGAGGTTCCAGCGAAAGAGGTAAATCTCCAAACACAACAAAAATTATTATTTGTAAATTAAGTTTACTACATCAAATATTTAATTTTAGTTTAATAACTAATAGTGCACGGTGTTAAGAAGTATAAAGTATTAATATGTTAATTATATATTTAACTTAAACTATCATAATCTATAATTTCCTCATCAAGCACTCATACAGAAACTAACAAACAGCACAGTCATCACAGGTTTAGACAGCTTTTGCAAAAAACATTTTTGTTCTATACTCTACCTTGACTGTTTGGAATGAATAGTACATTAAATAATGCATACTTTTATATGGATGAAAATCCAGAACTTAATAAAACAGACACAATTCTATTAATATTGCTCAAATCAATAAATTAAAACCATTTTTTTATTGGATGTGTTTGAAAGTTAAGTTACATAATTTTGAACACATTTCCTTGTAACATACACATCTCTAGAACAAGGAATCTCAACTATAGTATAGTTTCAATAACCTTATTGATTTTTTAAAGGCTGATGATGTGTATAATAAACTCTTCTCGACGACAAAAATGTGTAATGCAGGATTTTTCAACATTTGATTTATTTTCAGGTGGAAATTGTACACACCCTTTCCTAAGTGCAAAGAAGGAAAGTTTTTATCCTAATTGACTTTCTTTTCACTTAAAAAATGAACAAGGTGTTTCATAGTTTTAATTGAAAATTCCTCATAACATTTTTCAGCTTAAGAGCCCGAGGCTAGTAAAACCTAGAAGACCTAATGTTTCTCTTTGAATTTCACTATAAATTATTATATTTTAAACACTTGGAAATTATGGAAACCTCGTTTATTAAGCTATAAAAAAAGTAAACAGCATAAGACTTTTAAAACCATTAAAAATTATCTACATAATGTCTAACTCAAAATAATTATTACATTGGATGATATCAGTCCTAAATTGATAAAGAATATAACACTATTGTAGTTTAATTTTCTGGAATACTTTTAACTATACGTGAATATAACTTACAATACAATATTTCATTGGCTATGGGCTCCTCAATTACCTGGAATAACAAAAATTAAGCACAACAAAACAATATACCTGTGTTATAGTCCAATGAACTCATCATATGATCCATGCCATGAAAACATATAAAGATGAAAAGAAATCGTTACAAATGCCAAAAACGATTTCTCCTTATTGCATCCTCTAAGATTGAATGACTGATTTTTACTTGTATAAGGTACAAACAAAAATTCTTAGTAAAGTCCACCATTATTAGTGGTATAAAAATTACAAATATATGAAATTGAAGAATCTAGAGTTTTTTATTATTATAAAAGGGAAAGGTTTGTAAAGGATGTGTATTCTTCTAAACTTTTAACGTGAGTTGTTATAATGTAAAATATATGATCTGTGTTTTTCCAGGGGAGAGAAAATTACCTTTTGAAGATTTTGTTAATATTTATGTTGGTGTGAAGAACGATAAAGATTCTGGAGTGTATGAAGACTTCATTGAATGTCTGAAACTGTACGACAAAGCTGAGAATGGCTATATGCAGCTGACTGAGCTAACACACATGCTGACCGCTCTGGGTATGTACGAAACTCAGCAACTAGGAACCTCGCTAATTTGGAATTCAAGGGAAAAACAATTTGCTTTAAATTAAAGGAAGTTTGATTTATAGAGGTTAGCGTTATAAAAATGTGAATTTTAGAGGTTGAATTCAGAAGTTTACATTACAGAAGGTAGCAAGAACAAAATCTGAATTATACTTTTGTACTTCTTTGGACTAATTCTAAAAAAAATTCACTTGAGAGTAGATTAAATACGGTAGCACACAAAAATTAAACTGTTTACAACACGAAAAACTGTAACTGTCAATATTTATACTATCAATACTCTCTGGAGGGACTGTGGAAACGCACTGGTACACGTTTCAACTGCCTTGTTTAAATAAAAATTACTTTGAACTTCAGAGGCTTATGGTAACCAACTTCAAACTGTAGATGTAAACTTTGAATTTTAGAGGAATTAAAGGAAGAATAATTTGAATTCTACATGCTAAAGTACAAACAAGTTCAAATTTCAGACACTATTTTATGTGTCAAAAATTTGAATTATCGAAATAAATATTTTTTAGTATTAGAGGTTTTTCTAGGGAACTGAAAAAATTTACGATTTGTAGAGGTTTTTTGAATTATCTAGGTTCGAATTATCGTTCTACTGTACCTAGATCTCAGTTAACCACTTAACTAATTTGTAGAGAGCATATTGTATATTATGTGAACAGCTGCTGTGTTCTAAACATTGAGAATTGTAGAATATTGATTATAATGTTGCTTCAGTTTCATATGGTGAACATTTAGCTTAAAAATCAACATTTAATACATGATTTTAAATACTAAAGAGTATGACATGGCAGAACTTTGTTTTATTAAAATGGTTAATTTTTAAAGTGTCCACATGCTGATACATGATCCATAGGTGTAGTGTTATCAAATAACAATTAAAATGTATCTAATATTTATTTAAGGAATTATTTTTAGAGCTATTTTGAATTGCAGACATTAAAATGAAATAATTTTTTCAATTAAGTATTTAAAATAAGGTATAGTTGAACCATTCATTGATGTTTTACTATCAATTATTACTCGTATGTTTGTTAACTATGCAATATCTCAGAAAATTATGACATTTGTCATGTTATTTACAGGAGAGAAACTGTCCAATGATGAATTGGATGAATGCTATGAGGACTGTATGGATGAGGAGAATGATGATGGAGAAATCCCATACATTCGTGAGTACCACAGTAATTTTATCTTATAGTATTATTTATGATTGAGCTTGGAAATGAATTATGATGAATTGCATAACAGTTACAAAGACCATGTAGACAAGGAAAATGATGGAACAATTTGGTTTCACTTAAGAGTCTAAAATCGCTGTTTTACACAGCACCCTTATGTGAAATAGTTCACTATAATCCCTATAAAAATATGATATTTACATTAGATTCAGAGGAAATGTTTTTTGTGCCCAGGGGGTAAAAGTTTAGATGGAACAAAACCTTTTTATGTTGACTGAATAACATCCAATTATATCCACCCTTTTACTTTTCATGACCTTTTCTGTACTACCTTCAGTGTTCTTTAGATGGCTTTCTGACTTGTTTATTACAGTTCAGAGGTCATAATTTGTCAGATATTGTGTTTGAGATTGCTATCTTATTCTGCTTAAGCACATCAATAGACAGGTCACTGACTGGAAGGAACTTATGGAATTGGGCAAATATTAGTCATATTTGGTGCCTAATACTGTGATATATTTTTCTAATGTCTTATGCATGAAAACATATGCCAAACACATTTTATATTAAAATTCACAATATTAGTCATAAAAACCACAATGTTTGTAAATTAATCATATAAATCTATAAACAGAGGCCGTTATTTGAGCTTACTTATTTTCTGCAGATTCAGCAAAACTGAAAATGATATAAAAACCTAAACTGTGCTACTTAACTATGAAAGTAACTAATATTTCCAATGACATCACCTAGATATCAATATGTCCTATCGAATACGAGTAAAAATCTGTTAAAGTAAATTGTGTATAGTTGAAAGAACATGAGTGGAGTTTGCGCAAATTATGAATTCACAGTACTGTATTTACTTTTCCAATTTAACATAATTGTAATCACAAAGAAAAGATTTATGGGAATTTAATAGATTAATCATAAGTATATGAGCATGTCACATGCAAAATTCAGTTTTATAAAACAACTTTACTAAAGCTCCACGAAAAAAAATTCATATTGAGAAATTTTTCAGAGTGTCTACTGAATGTTACAAACTCAATCAATAAAATGTAAAATATATTTTGTTTTTTGATAATATAATGATGACGTTGTTGTCACAGCTTTCCTGGCAAGGATGTGTGAGAAGCCCGTGCCCAAGAGCATCAAGCCCCTGTAGACAGTCCTCCAAATAGATTTATCTCAACTACTGACAAAGGAAAACATGTTAAAATCTGGAAGAGTTTATTTTTTTATGGAAACAACTGATTGAACATGATATGTATATAAGCTTCAAATAAACATTCTTCAAAAATAGGTATCTATTTTTTCTATAACATTGCATAAGATATAAGCTGGAAAAAAGTGTGACGTTACGTCTGTTGTCTTTAATCCTGTTTCTGTTCTAAAATGGGTAAAAACTAGGTATTAATTTCCTCCTAGTTCATATTGCATCATTCATAAGAAAGTCACTCGCTTCACCTATGTTTAGGGAAAACTGAATATCTTTGAGAGTTTTAGTGCCGGGAAAGAATTAATGTCAGATTTGTGGTATTGGACAGTAGAGTATACATGACGATTTCTTTCTCGAATGCACCTCCGTGTCTCATTAGCACTAACTTGAGCAACTTTTTTTATCTCTGTTATTCGTTCTTATGTGGAGACTAAATATACACATGTGCTACACAATTAAAGCAAACATGAATTACAATAGTGTAATGAATAATTTTTTTAGGATTGAATCATTAATACTCAGAGTTTGGAGCAAGCCTCTAGTCTAGCCACTACAGTGTTCATTCTACCCTTATATGTTAAATAAGTACAAGAAAAAAATTATAAAATCCACATTTGGTCCATAAAAAATACATTTTTTGTATTCCAATTTTTGTATGTCCAAGTTGTATTTCTATTTTTCCAAGTGGTTTCGATCGACTATATTAAATAAAGTTGATCAAACTATATTTAAAGAGTAATAAATAAATTTTATTACTCTATAAAGTATTCTCAGCAAAAAGACAGCTTCTATTCATGTAGGCATGTGATCAGTGCAGGTAAATAGATCATAAACTATGTCACTTCCATTATTAAAACATAACCTGCAAAATCAACAATTATTTCTAGAATATTATGTTACAAATAATTCAATTTAGATTCTAGCTTATGACTTACTTAACAATGTTAAGTAACGGACAATTTGTGGTTTGAAGTATTCTAAATGATAGTTAGATAGTTACTGAAATGGCAACCTGTCCAGGTATTTTAGCCAAGTATGAATGAGAAATGAGTGTAAAATGATGTTGGCACGATCTGGTAGTCTTGTTACTGACCAAGGCTGACTTGTTGCTTAAAACAAACTGTTAGTTAATAGCCCAACAGTCAATGACATATCCAAGGAACCTAAAGTTTAACACAAAGTCTGAACCATTGCCAATGAATTACGAACTGGTCTAATTTTGAGGATAGTATTTGCCGATGGACTTATTATTGAATAGTGCAGATGTTAATCCACACTAGAGAATATCCCATCTACCGACCATCGCTCAACTATCCACAATCTGTGACAACTATCCACAATCTGTGACCTGCAAGTAGCAGGATTTCAGGACACGCCAACGTCCCAGTCGGTGTTTGGTGATAAGAAGTGATCAGTGGAAGTCTCCTGTGATGGAGCTTTAGTTCTGAAGTTCCTCTGCCTTAGGAGTACCACTAGTGTGATATAACTATAATAGACTAGTCTTATCAGAGGATTACGGCTTCCTAATACTCTGACTGCAAAAGACGATAAATGGGAACATGATATAAGGTTATATTTCCTTCAAATGTTATTCAATTGAACAAATTGAACTGAATTGAATTGAATTCAACAAATTTTAACAATTGTTAAATTCCATATACAGTAATTTTCAATTAAAATATTTTAATCCGGTATAAAAAAAGGGTGTGAGGATCATGTGCATGATTTATCCTAAAAAGAGATAGGGTTTAAAAATACATTTGTTTTAAAATAAAATAATAAAATAAAAAATAAAATTACACAAGTTTTTGATTTATTATGTAGAATTGCATAGTCTGATGTTCTCTCAGATGAGAACTTTTTCACTATTTCAATACCGGTACTTTGAAAGCAATCCTTTAATGAATACATTGGTTTAACAAGTTTCTTCTACCATTCACACACCAAGCTATTTGATTTGTGAATGGGTTGTTACACTATAATTGTAATGGAGCACAAAGCACGAAGCGGTTGTCTGTCTGACCGACATGAAACTCGAGTGGGGTCGGACAGCTCTTAAAATAACTGAGCTAAACTAAGCATGAGCCAAGACTCCCAAATGACGCCACAGCGTCAGAGTCTACCCTTACTTGGGCATATCAGACATCATTTCCTCTTTGGCTAGACTCTAAATTTCAAAACCTGGCTGTGAGTTTTATTATCTTATTGACGTTTTTAGTAGGTCTATCTTGTATTTATGATTGTTAAATACACCTTTAGTAAAAAAAATATAATTTTGGTGATAACAGAAAATCTAAAGCGTGATACATTATTTTCCATGTTTCTGTGAGAGTATTTTTAATTTCTCCCCCTATACATATTATATGGAGATAGAAAAAGTACAGTATTTTTCTCAAACTTTTCAAAATTTAGTTGACAGTAAAGCTCTTTAACAAAAATATGGATTTCTGAATTATATCTGTTGGTCTATGTACATACCTCAATCATATTTTTAAATTTTTTAAAGAGTAGTTCACCTCCGAGAACACAAAGTAACATGATTTAACATGTCATGAGACTACTATAGGGTCTACAATAAGACTAAAAATAAACTAGCAATATGTAATCACCGAACAGCATACAAAATATATCACAAATATGACCAGCTATCATAAAAAATTACTGACTTGGACTTCTTAAACGATCCCAATTTTGGTTGAACCGTTTTAACTATCACCAAAATGACCATTACAGAAGATTGTTCGCAAAGTTTAGAGATGGATTATTTTTGGCAATATATGAGAGAATTTCAGAAGTGTAAATTTCAGTGGCGTATTCAATAGATACTTTTGCCGCTACTTTTTAAGTTTTTTGTTGAATAAGGGAAAAATAGTATTCAAGTTTTTAATTTAGGTATTTTACAACACACAATAATTAGAACTCAAGTTCATTTTTGAACTCTCTCATTTAAATTAAACATGAGAGCACACAAATTAATATTGTTTTACTTTTAAAATAACCATATACAAGTATTTAAAATTTATATATGATAATTTAAAATATACAATTTCTAATTATATTATTTCAGTACATTTTATGTGGGCAATTGAAATAATCATTGGTTTTTTCACATTGTATTTTCAGCCCTAAAAATTTACCCGTTTTATAATTGTAATACAGTATATGTATGTATATATTTCATCACCTTGAGTATGAATCTAGAAAAACTAGCTTATTTTATTTTGACTCATCATCCTTTCCAAATAAAATCAATTTTTATTAGTTTATTTATGTATTATATTAGTAAAATGTTGAACTGGTTTTAAACATAACGACAGTCCTGGTTTATACAGAACTAAAATGCTACAACGTATATAACTGAGGGAAAATATTCCAATTGCTCAGCTAAAAGTAAATTGGCAGTACTTTCTGCCAACTAGGGCACTGATTAAGTGCCCCAGACGGAAGCCATTTCAATTAATTTTATTGTAGTTTAAGTAAATTGAACGAGTTTATTACATTGAGCAGATTGACATTTGTGATCCATCAATCCTAACGTTATCATTCAAAACCAAACAACCCCAGCAATGTATTAAAAAGTAGGTATACTAAACCAACAATAGGTATAATAAAATAAATGTGTAGAGGATTTCCGCAATAACTCAACAAAGTTTGAAAGCTAATACCTGTCATAAGAAAAATATAAATAACCTCTGACCTTGAGTCCTGAATCACATTGTTTTATTTGTATATTAATTTGTTTGGATTTTTATAAAATTCTCATTAAATTGTATTTTGACGAAGATAGAAACTAACATTGTCACCACCAGATATAATGGGGACTGGGACAAAAGTTAAGATAGTCTGAAGCTTATGTTTTCCCAGGTTATTTTACACAATCGATGGAACAGAGAAATAGAATAGAATTTTTCCAATTTTTTGTGTCTCTATCACCTTTTTATTTTCTCCCCTTATACATAGTATATGGAGAAAGAATTGTTTTTGTGAAAATTTACGAATTTGAGTTGGGAGTGGATATATATCCGTTTTGAGGCTCCCTGGATCCAAAAAAGTGGTTTTCAGAGATGTCTGACTGTCCTATCTGTGTGCAAATCCAGACAACACATTGATCATCTGGTTTTTATCAAATTTGGTATACAGGTGAACTTTGGCCATATCTCTGTAGACAATTTTTTATTAATTTGATTTTTTCAGCTTGTAATTTCCTCTTGTACTTTCTTCAAAGGTAAGTTGAAGCTAATAACTTTACCCTTAAGGAGTAACGACGTTTTAAAACGTCATTATTTGAGAACTGTTAAGGAGTAAGGGTGAAAACTCAAAACATACCTCAAAAGAGTAATTTTTTTTATTTTCACTAAAGTACATGGAGTAAATATAGTTAGAAACATTTTAGGTTCAGTTTTAGGTTCAAAATGCCCTAAAATAAACATTTTAGAACTTTTTTCAATCAATTTTTCAACTTTCAAATCTTAAATAAAGTGATTAAATAACGCACCAAGTGATGTTTAGCAAACAAATAACTCTCAGCTACAGAGATACAGGTGTCAATAATAGGGGAGTGTAGAACGCTTTCACTTTTATTCAGTGCTAATAAATAACAGGTCTAATAAAACTTCATGCCGCTGCACCACTTTTTCCGCCCAAACTTCCTGCCACGACCACCCCGCCTAAGAAACCCTCCACAGATTACCCACAACCTAGCAAATACACCAATACGCATGTTCTGCGTATCTACATGTCTTGAATTATCGATTTATACCTTAAGAATCTATCTATGTCAGGTTATATGTGTGTATTTGTATTTGAAAAAATTTTGTCAAATGACGTTTTAAATCGTCGCTACTTCTTTTTGCGGGATCATTAAAAAGACGTTTTAAAACGTCAATCCTATTTTGACGCAAAAAACGGTACTGTTTAAAGGGTTAAGTAACTGCTGTCTTTACTTTCCCCGTCTATAAGCCTTCCAAATCACTGAGAAGCTATTTTGAGATAAACATAAGTGATAGATGAGTTTGACAAGTGCAATAGCTTTGATAACATGTAGCATTGTTACTGATAAAGACAAGCTTATTCATTTACAAATATTAATTAATAGCACAATGAAAATACCCCCGTCGCAGCAGACCTGCGTACTCATCAAATTTCCAAATCAATAATATGACAATAATAGTACAAGTATGTGTCAATCAATACCTGTTGATAAATTAGAGTATTTGCCTATTCTCCGTAATGTTAACATGGGAAAGAGTATGCAGGTTTGCTGCTGTGAGAAACACATGAACTACGATTTTTTAGCATAAGTGTATGGATCCCAACCACATGAAGCGAAATACAAAGTTTCGTCCAAAATTTTTGATTAATAAGGGAAATATTAATTTTTCCTTATCCTCCATAAGATTAGCATTAGAGCCCCTAAATACAATGTGCAATGGATTTTTTAATATCTCAGTAACCGTTGGAGATAAAGAAAGGAACTAAATTGTGTAGTTTTTGAGCTGATTCTAATGGTAAAAGATCAAATTTGAACATTTTAAAAATTACATGGAAAAAACAAAAAAAACCCATTTTGAGGGTACGAAACCCCCCAAACTACCTGTTACAATTGACCAATATGTCTGGATTACAAACTCGTCCGAGCAAATGTAGGAATACACGTTTCTACCAAATTTGGTCTCGATCGGACCATTTTTCCTCCTCCGTGGACCTCTTCCGAGCCACATGTCAAAAGAAGTAAATATTGATGTGCTGACGGACCTCAACATTGAAGTTTTGGGTGTGCCATCTGCTTGGAAAACGAGTCGCTGACGCGATTCCAACAGCAAGTCTCCAAGCAGCAAAGGCAAGGTTTTAGTTCAAAAGTACAAGTATTAAATTTCATTTAACGCTCTTGGTAGGTCGAGGTAAGATCCTATGAGCTGGAATCCAATCCAGATGTTTACGTTAGAAGCTTACTTAATAAGAAAAATTCATCCATCAGGTACAGATTTTCTGCAGCATAATAATGTTCGTTGTTTATGTTAAAAATACCATCATGAGCGAATGTTGACTCATCTGTCCGAAAAATGCTGTGAGGAACATTGAAAGTAGGCAGTTCTAGAATAAACAATTTTTATTTTAAGAGTCTGCATCAGTGGTAGCCATCTTGGATTATAGTCCCGTAAAAACAATGTTAAATTCTGGCGGAACATATCTTCACTGTCTGTAGTGGCGTTAATTATCAAAGTACATTGATGAGATGTGGCTCAAGGGCATGGCCTTTTCAATATGTTCAAAAATTAAACTTGATATAAAAACAAAACAAACAAACAAAATATTCAGAAACAAAATATTCCTGGATTTTTGTTTTTATATCAAGTTTAATTTTTGAACATATTGAAAAGGCCATGCCCTTGAGCCACATCTCATCAATGCACTTCCAAAGTTTTACATTGATACTTTGATAATTAACGCCACTACACACGCCAAAGTGAAGGTATGTTCCCCAGAATTTAACATTGCCCTTACAGGACTAAAATTCAAGATGCCTACCACTGATGCAGCCTCTTAACCATTTATACCAAGTTTCAAAAACATCATAAACATCCGTTTAATCCTTAAGTCTTCAAGCATCTTTAAAGTGTGCATGTGAAAGAAATTGGCTAATAATTTTGATAGCCTATAGTGAATTTTTGAGATGTCTTTAAGTAGAAATAGAATATGTTAGGAAATTATTCATTTACTTTTAAAGGGAGAGAGAATGCAAAGTATTTGATAGTATTACACCGTGTTTCTGTTTGACGGGTTCTTTATATTACTATCATAAATACAAAAATAAATACAGAATAAGTGAATGATATATATATAATTAGAAACTTCTAGTTTACAGCTTGTTTCGATTAACCAGTAGAGTAAACTTAAACTTGACCGAGAGAAGCAATGCAGGATCCCCCGCCAACATCCTCATTCCTCATTCCTGCCCTGCGACTCACTTCATCTTTCCAGTCCACTCAGAGTAGCTACCCAGAGGAACCAGGATCATGGTGAGTGTTTGGTCTCTACATTATCAGTGAAAAGAGAATACTAATTAAGCAGAACTAAAAATTTTCATCAGCTGATTTTTTACCTACTACTTTAAGAAAGTTCAAAGTAAGGGTTAATAAAAAAATGTTCTAAAAAAGAATTAGTAATGAATACATCTCTTTCGTTTCTTCAGGTAGAGAGACTCAAATAATACAAACAGCTCACATAGTCTTTAGTAATAATTAATTTTCAAATCCGTATTTACCACATACAGGTTAAGTGATAATAAGGTCTTGATACTCCTTACTGAACCTCTTTAAAAATGCTTTTAATATCAATTCATAGTTAGATCTTAAAACTTCGTTAAAACAAAGAAATCGTTTAAAAGCGGGATAAATAAGTGGGGAAATCCAACTTTTGTTAATGAAAGTCTGAAACGAAAAGGTAAAATATAGCGGCAACAGAGGATTGCTGTAAACATTCCAACAAATGAGATTCCATAATGTTTGTATGTAATTTAAAGCAGTAAGAATCGCTGAAATTACAAACTAGATTAATTTGGTCTAAAATATTTTTAATCTTTTATGGTATTTTTATTTTGTTCTGCTTATTAAAGAGGTACAAAAAAGTTTGCATTTACATCCCTGTGGGAAAGATCATTGATAAGTCTAAAGGGATTAAGGGAATGTTTTGAGTTCATCTATACAGCTGTTCATATTCTTACATATTAAAAATTCAATACAATAGCTCTGGTAGTTTCTATGGAAACCTGTTTCAAATTTTCGTCTTACAAATTGCCAACACCCCCCAGAGCTAAGACATCCATATCCATGTCAAAAATATTCGCCGTTAACCTAGCTTTAACTGCAGTTAGCCCAAAAACAGACGAAATCGGATTTAACCACTTGCCGATTAAGTGGAATCCGACGTTAGATATTACTGCCCAAATTTGACTAGTTACAACAATGAAATCTCTCGTTAAGTAACTAAAAAGGCATGAGAATCTCTAACTGTGTATTAAGTGTGAAACAGTGATTGGGTCGGAAATTGTCTGCCGTATGCTGATATAATTTATTCATTTGTGGTTTTATTACTAAAATAATTCATGATTTTATTGGATTACAATTTTATTTTATTTTTTATTAATTTTAATTTTAAGTGAACTAGCCCAGCCACTGAAAAGTCCAAAGGCTAGTCCAGCTTAATTGACCATTAATTTACTCTTAATATAGATATTATAGACTAGACCCTATTACTATAGACTACTAATTAAATATTACTACCATAGATGAGGAACTTCTATTTATAAACAATGTTACTTCTTACCTACCACCACTATTAATGTTACGTACTAGGATTTTTTCTACATCATCTACGGTACTACTGTATTATATATCCCCACTAATTACTTGACAAAAATTAAAAACTTAACTATTATATAGGCTATATAAAACTAAACTATATTATAATACGACAGTAAAACCTTCGGCTATCTATTATTTTTTTAAATCCATAGTCAAAGATAAAACTTTCCTTATAAGCGGAAATACTGGAAACGTTTTAGGTTATGTTTTGTTGTTCACAGCTGATAGTGTTTTATTGTTTGTTGATGAAATCCAATTTCCTTAACGGTGTTTAAAACCATCAGTGAGTTTCAACGGCTGATTAATAAATTCGGCATTAAGCTTAGCACACACGGGGGATTATTTCAAGGCAAATATTTAAACGGTCAATCTTAGCAATATAGAAATGGAAGCGCGCACAAAGACGAAGGAGGATCGCGCCAATTTAAAAATCTGTGGCATGTCACAGATTTGTAGGCGAGACGATAGTCGGTCGGCTATCTGTAACATACCGGTTGTTACCTGTCCGCGCTTCTTCTTCTTTTATGCCAGCTCCGCGACGGAGATCGGCGATCATCAATGTAATCTGGATTCTACTGACTGCAACTCGGAACAGGGATGTTGAATCAGTGTTGAACCACTCCCTCAGATTCTTCAACCAGGACGTTCTTCTTCTTCCAGGCCGGCGTCTTCCTTCAATCTTGCCCTCCATGATCAACTGCAGAAATTTGTACTTTTCGTTTCGCATCACATGTCCAAAATACTGAAGTTTCTGTATCTTAATACACTGAACAACCTCCACTGTTGTCCCAATTCGTTCTAATACTTCAGAATTCCTCACCCTTTCTGTCCAAGAAATACGAAGAATGCGACGATACAACCACATTTCAAATGCCTGCAGCTTCTTCTCCAGTGCCTTTGTTAGTGTCCATCCCTCATGCCCATATAACAGCCCTGGAATGATGTAGCACTTTAACAAACGGATCCTAGTCTTGAGAACAAGGTTCCGATTACACAATACACCTCTCATTCTGAAGAATGCTGCCCTAGCCTGCTCTATTCTACATCTTACCTCCTGGTCACAACTCCACTTCTCATTGAGACAACATCCAAGATATTTGAAACTTTGTACACGCTTCACCAACGTCCCAGAAATTGTCACTGTTGCTGCAACATGTTCACTGCTAACAACCATGAACTTTGTTTTACGTACATTCATACTGTCCGCGCTTACAGTCGACTAAATATAAATAATCGGCCTGTTACTAGTTCTTTTCCTCATGCAATAGTTGTCTGTTTTGTGATTTGTAGTGTGTTTATAATTATTGTCTTGGTTTGCATAAAAATATGGGTAATTTCGACACAAAATTGTTCATAGGTGAATTAGAGAAAATACAACAGTTGTATGGTAAAAAATTAAAAGAGTATAGTAACAAATTACGAAATAAAAATTGTGGGCAGAATTGTGTATCATATTTATTCCAAAATGTACAATTTCCTATGATTACACAGATGCCCCCGGTTAATTTTTTGGTTAAAAATAGCCCGTGTGCGCTAGGCCTTAGTATGATTTTGGTGAAGTCCATCCGTAGAGGGCAAATCCAAATCGCTCTATCCGGAAGGTAGGAGGTTCAAACCCACAGTTAATTTGACAGATGTTTTGTCTAGTATGTTGGGAATAGAGTAAAAAACTTTTGCTTTATATATTTTTTTGAGAAGTATATAGTAGCAGTAGTAAAATTATATATTTTTTAATTAATCAAGCCCTTTTAAAAATTACTGTAAATAGAGAAAAACATGGAATCTTGACACACCCTCTGAAAAATTTTAATGGCCAGTGGACCGACAAGATTTCCGTTTCTACCCTCAAAAAAGGTTCTAAAAACACATTGAAAACACATTTAATGCACTTCTAGAATAAAGCATAATATGCAGAAACACAAGGAACTATAATTAGTTAAATACTCAGTTGGAGCTTATAATATAGGTTATAATCATTTTCATTATTATTTTTTTGAGATTCAGTTTCCAAGCACATAATACCCCCGTCGCAGCAGACCTGCGTACTCAACGAATTTCTTAAGCAATAATATAATAATAATATATGACACATTTTATCAATATCTGTCTAATAAACATGAGAATTATTTGCCTATTCTCCATAAGATTAATATGGGAAAGAGTGTGCAGGTTTGCTGCTGTGAGGAACACTGAAAGTAGGCAATTCTTCCATAAAAAAATTTTATTTTGACCATTTATACCAACTTTCATAAACATCTTTCCATAAATAAAGGAGTTTTCCTATTCCCTACATGATTAACATGGGAAAAGAGTATGCAGGTTAGCTGCCATGATAAACACATAAACTATGATTTTTAAGCTATTTAAGTCTTGCCATGAGACGTACGGTAATAGCTTCTTCCATATATGAGATAAAAGTGTTTGCAAGAGCATACTTTAATGCATTACTAGACGTTCGGGTCTAGATGCTCGTTAATATTAAAGATGTGTTAAAATAACTCTGACAAAGAATTGTATTTTTTAATACATGTAGACGTAGTTAAATTAAGGAACACAACATATACCATCTTCAGTCAACAACTGTCACCAGGACTGTCAACATTGTTTATAAACAGCTGTTTGGATTTCGTTTGTTTACATTCACTTGATATTTGAATCTCCGTAAGCATCTGTTACCCTAAGTTAAGATGTTCAATTTTAAACTTTATTTTACGGGAAAGCTGGAATTTTCCAGGACATGAGAACTATATAGGACTTAAAACGTTATGTCGTTTAACTTAATTTTTACTCAGAGTTATCGCCCCAATTCAAAGAAACTCTGTAGAGCCGAGATCCTTGTGCAAATAGATACAAAAACCTTGCTCAAATAGTAGGATAGTTTAGGACATAGAAGTGTAGTGTGTGATAGCATAGTTTCCATATTTTTTCGTCATGTTTCTATAATTTAAAAATATTTTGTTTTACAACAGTATATTGTAAATTGTTTCTGGGGTGAATAGTAAAGTAGTCCCTCAATGCAAAGCTGTGAATAATCTAGACTCCAACATAAACAAGTATAAAAATATTAGATAATTCTTTTTTGGGTAAACTAAATTTTCCAAGGCTTTTATTGTAGATGATATAAGATGAGGTTATACCATCAGGTCAGACTGGGACATCCTGTAATCCAGCTACTTGGAGGTCACGAATTGTGGATAGTTGTGAGCGATGGTGGGTGGGTCTTGTGTCGATTAACGTCCGCAAAGTTGAATACTGAGTCAATCCGCAAAGACCATCCTCATAATTAGACCAATTCATAATTCAGAGGTCATGGTTCAGGTTCCACGTTAAACTGTATGTCCCTTAATAGCCATTGGCTGCTGGGCTAATAATTATCAGTCCTGTCTAAGGAACATGTCAGCCTTAGTCAGTAACAAGATTACAAGATCACGCCACAATCATCTTACATTCAATCCTCATTTATACTTGGATTAAAATACCTACCTAGTGGTATGGTCGCCATTTCAATAATCTAATCTAATCTATAAATACAAGGTTATATAAACAATGGCTTTATGTTTAGTTATTTTAGTGGGGGATGAACAATATAAAAAACCCGAACTTTATTTTTGTTTATTTTCAATCACCATGCATTAAAAAAATTAAATTCTAAGGACTTTTTCAAAAACTTGTTACTATTACTTGGTTACAAAAAGACTCCAGGAATATTTTAATGATTGATCGATTTTCAGTCGTCAAGAAGGTTTCATCGTGAGAGCAAGATAGTTTCTTCAGAGATTTCAAGTCCATTTCCAAGTGCCTTTCAGTCAAAGTTTTCAGATCTCGAACTTGAAAGTAAGTACAGTTAAATAATTGTGATGTAAATAATATTAATGGAAAATATTTAAACATACTATAAAAATAATAAGTTTTATATTAGCTTAAAGCCTATAATCAAGCTTTCATCTAGTTTAGATCTCCAAAGTTTAATCACTATATTTTTGTATTCTGTATCAAGAATGTCTTTGAGATTAATGTGAGTGTTTTTATTATAATACTTTTTTTAATTTAACCCCAATCGCCCAACACTATGGGCTTAGATCTTTTGCGGTGAATTAAAGACAGCGAGGTACCAAAGAGACACAAAAGGCTAGCCAGGAATGACCACTCATGGATCTGATAGGAGTCACCGGCCACCGGTTTCAAATCAGCAACCTTTGACTTACTGGGAAAGAGCATTACCCTGAGCTACCATGCCGGTACATCGTAGTATAAATAATGCTTCAAAAGTTTATAATGACTGAACATATATTTTTACAATTTGTGTAAACCTTTTATTTGTATCAATAATAATTTTAAACAACATTCATAAATATACCATTGCTTGAAATTAATGATAAGAGGAAAACTGTTTAATTTTCTGTAATTCCAACTGAATAATCAACACTGGTTCATAACTCATAAAAAGAATTATACTATGGTTTAAAGGGTGTATTTTCATTAGGTTATCGTTGATTTCAGAGAAAAAAAGAGATGAGTACAAGGTCCAAGAGAAAGAGCTAGAAGGTATGTATTAGCAAAGAATATTGAATATTCTTTGGTATTAAATTACATACAAGGGTATAAAATCTTTGTCTTCAGCTGTATAAAGTAATCTAAATAACTACTAGAATTTCATGGGACAAGTCAAGTTTGGCCTTAAATATAAAAAAATGTACATGGGATATTGTAATAATTTTTTTTTAAATATACAGAAAACCCTCTCATATCCGGACGTGGTTTTGAAAGAATACAAAAATTTGAAAACATTATAGGAGGCCAATGTTAACCCATTAGTCACGAACGATGTTTGTAGGCCTGTTAGTAGCGCGCCAGTTACCAAATGCAGGGTTGAAGCGATGTGGACAGTAGTAATGTTCAAAAGCAGAGTAGAGGGAACGATCCTTGACCCGGGCGCCTGAGTCTTGAGCACTACTCTCTGTATTCTGTGCTATCTGGTGCAAGGTCACTGACTCACGACCCAATAAACCATCCCACCTGTCCCTTCCCACCCCATTAGCCAACGCATCACATGCACTGTTGTGACAACTACCGCATCAGTGGTCAGTGTCGCCTTTGTTTTGCTTGAGTGACCTACTCTTTCTTGCAACGGTTTGTTTTAGTTTCTATTACTCTACATACTGTACCGCTTTATAATGTATTATGTAATTTTTTTAGTTTTGATGTCTAAAGTATTACAACAAAAATTATGTTTTTTTTAAATTTAATATCCGGATGCTTTATTCCCTTCTCATATCTGGATCGGCCGTCGCCACATTAGTCCGGATATGAGAGAGGTTACTGTAGTTAATCTTTTAGTTTATACAAGGCTTGGTGGTTAAATAAGTTCCGTTTTGTTGTGGAAAATTTTAGTTCACGTGCATATCGCAATGAGATTGTGTGTCGTGTACCAGCCTGCTTCGGGAACAACTGTGCTCAATTTCAGCTCTCTAGGCCCTATCTAACCTGTATGGTTCTATACTATGCTTTCAAAATGTTTACGATAATCAACTGTCCCGCCACGTGTGAGGTTTGCTCAGTGATTCAGTTTTTGTCAGCAAGGAACCAGTCTGCTGCAGAAATTCTTCGACAGAGTTGGGAAGAGTACGATGAAAATATCAATAGTGCAGCAGTAAATGGGTACGAGACGTCTAAGGTGGCTGTGGCACATTATAATAACTGGAGTGATCGCCCTTCTTTGACTACAGATGATTTGGTCACTTCGGTTGAGGTGAGGGTTTATGAGAGCATGCGCAATTACAGGGCTCTCAAACAAATTTCCTGTGTTGAGTCCAGTGCTTTACAAAAATATTTCTGAGCACCTGTTCTAGTTACACAGTTAAGGAAAATGTGCACACTGGGTGGGGAAACTCCCAAAAAACCAAAGATTTGACTGTGTGGCGAGCGATTTGATAATCTTAAAGATTTTTAAAGCACAACACAGAACCATACAGGTTAGCTACGGATCTAAATTTGAGCACAGTTATTCCTGAAGCATGCCAGTATAAGACACAAGCTAACCATGTGGCATATTCAATGCTAATGGTTCCTCATAGTTTTATGAACTGGGTTTTTATTATTTAAATTTAAAAAGATAACACTGCAGGTCTATAGATATCAAAAAATCTTGATTCTTGATTATTTAAATTTAAAAAGATAACACTGCAGGTCTATAGATATCAAAAAATTCATGTTCATACTTGGCAACGAATACTGAGTTGTTGTATTTGTAAAAAATATATCGTCACTACCATATCATAAAGGTAATAACCACGACATAAATCATTTCAACTGGTATAAACAAAATAGTAACTTCACATCATCGCCTGCTTTAAAATCACAAATATTATTGTCTTTTTTCAGCAATCAATGCTGTGTTCAACATCTACGACATATATGGGGAAGGAAGGATCGACAGCAGTCTGGTGCCAGATGCACTCAGAGCTCTAGGATTGAACCCAACTCTTGGTCTAGTAGAGAAACTAACCGGATCCATTAAACCTGGTAAATAACATAAAATAAATCAAGAATCATTATTCGCCATTGAGTAATACAGGTTTACAATAGGCTTCATCAATTGTACATTGTAACAGGAAGTAGTAATATTAAAATCAATATAAATTCGAAGTAGGAACAACAACAAAAATAAATGAAAAAACAACAACTGTAAAAACAGGTTACAAATACAGATAGTAAAATATAGGACCCAACACTTTGTTACCGTAAATAAAACATAACATATCATAGTCTAAAAAATCCTTTACCGAGTAGAAGATGTGACCAGTAAGCCCATCACAAATCCTAATTTTAAATGTCTTTAAATCTAACAATTTAAATGGTTCTGGTAATTTGTTAAAAAAAAATTGTTTGTTGATATTTGTGGCTCCTGGAATATATTTCTAATCTAGGGATTGGTGAAACTAATTTTTTTTAATTTGAAAATACATGGCACAATCATAATTTTTTGTGTAGAGAAATAACTCCTAAATCCTATCCCTAAAACCTAAACCAAACAAAATTCGTATTGCTTTCTTTTGCAAAAAAAAAACTCTTTCTGCCCCATTACTACCTCCCTACAACATATTACCAAATAATAAATTTGAATGAATTAAGCTAAAATAGAAAATTTTCATTAGCTCTTGGCTTACACAAGTCTTTAGTTTTTTCAATAAATAACAAACTCTAGCCAATCGTTTGATCAAGTTATTGGTATGTTCCTCCCATAGTAATTTTTGGTCAAGAGTAACACCAAGAAGCTTTACTGACTTAGCAATGTTGTATTGTTCAATTTGTAATGGATAAATTCTGCTCGGGTCCAGTTAAAACATTATTTGCCACGGATAGCCTCAGGGACACAGAGTTGACCAGGGTTCGGTTATCATAATTTTGAGAAAAGTAATTAATTTATTTTATATGGTTCGTGAGGGCTCAGAAATCCTTTACCATTTAATTCACAGTCTTCAGAGGGTGTGCACCATCCTCGCCCCACGAACCCCTAAACAATTTGGAAAAGGTTTATTCCAGCCCTGTACTCTAGCTGAATTAATACACGACAAAGGTGCTTACTCAAATTGTCTACTACAGAAATCAACTCAACTATAATAATTAAATAAGAAGTTCCTTTCTCGGAAAAACTAAAATATCTTTAGTAAACTGATTAATAATGCTCCTATTATTTGAAACAAGCTAGCATATGCAAACAAGGGGGTTATCCCCGACTTACGGTACCGCGGACCACGTTGTCTACCCCTTGGTCTCCTATACTACAGTGGAAGCAGGTTACCTACAACCTGCAGGTCCGAGAGCCGGCGAGCGAGTGTCGCTTGGTCTGCACCCTTGGTTGTCGTCCATCTCCGGGGCTCCCCACTCCTTCCCCCACCACCGAAGGTGGCGCGGTTTGTGGCAGCTTCGTAAGCTGCAGGGTTAGCTGTTAGGCCACAGCTGGCGCGAACATTTTAATTCAACTTAAATTAAAATTAAATTATACCCACCTTATTTTTGCTTCTCACAAATTTGTCTCAAAGTAAATATTATCATTTCAGTTAACTTCAATTTATTTTTAAAAAATTTGAATCGAACCACAGATTGGCAGAGGCGTTTGCTCTGTTAATATGGTTTATCATATCATTTAATCAACTCCCCTTTACTAGTACCGATGTGTCATCTGCATATAGTATGCTGTCACAATCTAAAAAAAGGAAGGTCATTAATGTATAATATAAATAACAAAGGGCCCAAGACTGAACCCTGTGGGACCCCAGCGAGAACCCCTTTAAAAGATGAAGAGTAGTTCCTAACCGACACCATATGCAACCTTCCACAAAGATATGTTTCAAAAAAATTTAACTGTTCATTATTTATTTCATAATATTGAAGCTTATTTAAAAGAACACTATGAGAAATTCAGTCAAAATCCTTGTTGAGGTCCAACAGGGTCACTCCCATGTCATCTCGATCCCATTCACATACTTATTGCAAGCCTTAGAACTGCCCTGAACATCTCTAGATGCCACTGGATCATAAACCATTGTGCTCAAACTGTGTTATTCTGTTTAAACTTTTAAGAATCATTCGTCACACAGAAAGTTTGAAGGGTTGGGTTGAATTTAAAATAAGTTCAATAAGTTATTTATTTTATGTGCTGCTGAGATGAGCATATGTTTTAATATCTATTTACCTATTTATAGTTGTGCATGTTTCCACATGTATTTCACCCAATTGGGAGATTGTAATTTTTCTTTTTTTTAAAGTTGTATTCTTTTCATAGAGAACTTGATTGATTTTTTAAGATCAATAATTGATATACTAAATAAACCAAGGTTCCAATTTCAAGCCATGGAAAAATATTTATACTATATTATTTATACTGTTAACTCTCCAGGTGCTACTGACACATAATGCACACAATATACAGTATAAAAACAATAATAACACAGTATAAATACACAAATAAACACTTAAGCTGGGATTTACATGTTGAATTTGTCACTAAAAAAATTAGTACCGGTATTTTTGTGCTAAGAAGACTTTCCAAAATTTGCAGTTTTTCAGTCTTAAAAATGCTTTTTTATGCCCATATTCAGTCCCACATAGCTTATGGAATAGGAGTGTATGGAGGGACTTCAGAAAAAAATTTGAAAAAAATATTAGTTATACAAAAAAAGGCTCTACGAATTGTTTTGAAATTGAACAGTGATGAGTCTGTAAAACAACACGTTATCAATTTAAATATTTTAACAGTTCATAGTTTATATATTTTTGAATGTATAATGTATGTAAAAAAAAATCATGAAAATTGTATAAAGAAAGAGAGAGAGCACCCCTATAACACAAGAAATAAAAAAGAACTTACTATTCCCAAACATAATCTAGAATTGTACTCCAAAAGAACTAGTTATGCTGGCATAAAATTTTTAAGGATTATTCCAAAAGATATAAATACCCCCGTCGCAGCAGACCTGCGTACTCAGCGAATTTCAAAATCAATAATATAAAAATAATAATAATATTTGACAAGTTTTATAAAAATCTATCAATAAACATGAGAATTATTTGCCTATCCTCCATAAGATTAACATGGGAAAGAGTGTGCAGGTTCGCTGCTGTGAGGAACACTGAAAGTAGGCATTTCTACCATAAACAATTTTTATTTTTAACATTTATACCAACTTTCATCAACATCTGCCCATAACTAAAGGACTTTGCCTATTCCCTATATGATTAACATGGGAAAAGAGCATGCAGGTTTGCTGCCATAATAAACACATAACTATGATTTTCAAGCATAAATGAATAGATCTCAACCACATGAAGCTAAATATCAAGTTTTATCCAAAAATATTGATTCATATGGGAAATATTAATTTTTCCCTTTCCTCCATAAGATTAACATTGGAGCCCCACAAGACAACGTACTATGTTTATATTTTTTAATATCTCGGTAACCGTTGTAGATAGAAAAAAACTTTAAGGAACTTAATTGTGTATTTTTTTAAGCTGATTCCAATGGTGAAATATAACATTAGAAATGTTTAGAAATTACACGTGAAAAACGCGAAAAACCCCATTTTTGGGTACAAAACCCCCCCAAACTACCCGTTCCCATTGACCGATATGTCTGGTTAACGAACTCGTCCGAGCATTTGTAGGAATACACGTCTCTACCAAATTTGGTCTCGATCAGACCATTTTTACGAGAGTTATCGTGTTCACAGACACATATATATATATATATATACATATATATATAATATATATATAAAAATTTTAACGACTATTGTTTTTGGTCTCTAGGCACCTAAAGAAGAAAAAATAACATGGTCCCGGGCTTAAGTCTTACCATGAGACCTACGGTAATAGCTTCTTCCCTATGGGAAATTCGCTAAAATGTAGAAAATATATCAAACTTCAAAACATTATTGAAAAAATATCTAGTAGGGAAAGCGTGTTATTCGGTTGATGAATTGTAGCTAAATTAGAATAGTTCTGAAATAAATTAATTGTATTTTGTAATTTTTGTAGATCTTAAAATATATATATATATATATATTTTCTTGTATCTTGTATAAAGAGATAACGCTATTTTTTGTACATTTGTGCAAATTTCAATAAAGATCTTGATTGATTGGATTGATTGATAGACTAGCTCTTCTCAAAACAAAAGTAAACTACAACAAGCTGTTCTAAAAACACAACTTACTTTTTCATTTCTGATAATTTGTTTAGCAGTGAATTTTTTGAATTGCAAGTTTTAAGCTAAATAACAATATGTTGTATAGCTTTGAATTCCAACCAAAATTTTTATCTTGATCACAAGCATGCAGAACTACTTGGGTCTCTGATTAAAACTATTTGCTTGTAAACAAACAGAGGATGTACAAATTTTCAAGAATTTTCTCATAATCATATGTCTATATAATAAGATAAATTGAGATAATCCTAGTTAAAACATTATATGCAACTTATAGTAAAAACATTATATGCAATTTATATTACGTAGAAAAATACTAATCTCAAGGAAAAATGTGGTATATGAGAAATAATTTTGACTAAAAATATTTTTAAGGAATGATATTTCATTCATTCACTCCTGTTTGGACTACCGTATGTAATCGGCTAGCGATTGTAACATGTTACCTTATGAAACAAACCAAATACAGTAGAACAAAAAAAGATTCTAAGATTTTCCAGTTCTTTGTTCTAAGGGCTATGTAAATTTCACATTAATCTTCAGAGGATAGTAAAACTGCTAATAAAACCTAAATGTATTGTACTGAGTTAGATTTAAGGAAAACTGTGATGCTATTTATTGTATTGCTGTACATGAAACAAATAAAGAAGTTTTGAATTCAATTGAATTGAAATGCGTCAATTCGGACCCATTGTGAAGTGCTATCGATGCATAATACGTCGATTCGTAAATTTGATATAGTAACTCTTAATACTCACCCGAATAGGTTGTTTTTATATAGTTTTACAGGAAAATAAATTTTCTATCCGGCAGACAGTGCAAGTTTGATATTGGCATTGAAAAAAAAACTTTATTTTTTATTTATACTCTGTGTCATCAAACGTCAGCTGTTGAAAGATTGCGTCAGCTGTTTTTATTTGTGTTTGTTTACCTGTTGATAAAAGTGTACATAATTATTTATATTTGTGTTTAGTATTGAATTTTGAACGTTTTGTATATTGAAATTTTGGTTTCGTGTTTTATGCGCTGTACTTCACCTCGACTGTGGTAAGTTAAAAAAGTAATATTAAATAATTCTATCGTTATTCCTGAAGACATTGATATGTTATATATTATTCCATATTACGAAAATCAATAAATAAAACGATCAATAAATAAAATATTCCATATTAATATTTAATAAGTAATGTTATAAATATGTCAGCTACGCGCCTTATAAATGCTTAGCACCAATCATTAAATCTAGTAGCACCTGGAGGGTTAATACTTATAATTTTCTCTTAACGTCTTTCTCCTTGAAGAAATCTCAATTAAAAAAATGTTTTTATTTCCTTCCTTGTGGGAAATAGGTTAGATCATGGATATGTCTAAAGGTAATGTTTTCACTTCATCAAAACAGCTGTTCTAATTCTTTTATATTAAAAATTCAATACAATAGCTCTGGTGGTTTCTATGGAAACCTGTTACATATTTTTCATCTTACAAATCACCAACTCCCCCCCAGAGCTAAGACATATCCATGTCAATTTACTATTGACGGTGATATTGCCTACAGGAGAACAGCTGATCACTGTGGAGGAGTTTGTGCCAATCTATGCCAAGGTGAAGACAAACAAGGACAATGGAGTGTATGAGGACTTCATTGAGTGCCTTAAGCTCTACGACAAGCAACAGGATGGCCTCATGCCTCTTGGCGAGTTGACCCATGCTCTTACATCTTTAGGTTGGTACAAAAAAAACATGCTTTCAATTTTAATCACTAAAAATGCCATAGTATCCTGGAAAAGCTGAACAGGAACATCAGGTTATTGGTACATCAGCTAATTCTGTGATAAGCTAATTGTTTAGTCCCTATACACATCAGTAATTATATTTACTATATGATCAGTAATTTCATTAATGATTGGGAAAGCTATGTTGCAGAGATCCCTAGGGTAGTGTATTTTTTTTTAATTTTATGGATTCCAGTCTAAAGGCTGAACCTTATACGGCTTGCTCAACCTTTTTCTTATTATTTCTTTTTAGCACATTAAAGGTTACGTAAGCTAGAAAGATAAAGGTAAGCTATATAATGAAGGAGAATGTTTGCTATCCAGCTTAACTGCCCAGATAGCACATCAAGTTTTTTTCAATCTGGATTCAAGCTTGGAAATTTCAGTCTGTTGGCTACATTTTGACTGAAATTTTAGTACAAAGCGTAGTACAATTTTAGTAGCACTTTGAAGCTTGGTACTTCAAGCTTGAAACATCCATCCTGTTATTAAGCTTGAATTCACCTGTTATTATTACAGCTGGATGTTAAACACGTTCGTTGCTGGGCAAAATGTATAGTATTACGGCTAATGCTGAAATCATTTTGTTGTAATTTTGAATCAAATAAATATTTATATTTTATAAAATATTATATTATAAATATAAATAATATAATTAATACGGTGTGTGCCAAAGGTATAATAAGGCTATAAGGCGTCATCCGCAGCAAATGTATTAAAATAGAATCACATTTTGAGGGTGGGGGAAGTCCCTGTTGCCAGTGGACCTGTGTCATTTCAGTTCCTTAGTTTATGTGAAATATCTAGTGAAAGTTTTTGGCTTTATAATAATATTTTTATATCTAAATACTCCATAGATAAATTTCATATTAATAGCAAAAATCTAAATATTACTTATTATAGAAGACGTTTTACTGAGAATAACAAAAAAATATTTTTAGATATCGTCGGCGAAGAAACAATACCGCCTATATGGCAAATCACAAACTTTACAGGAGAGAGGAAAAACTGTTTTGGCTACTTTAAATTACATACATACATGTATGAAAGTGAATTTTTTATATATTAAGGTGTAAATCTTAATGTTATAACATAATAATCAATTCACTGTTGTTTTTTCTACCATAATTGACAGATAAACTTTTTTTGATCCCAATTCATACATGACCAAAAGTTGTCAAAGATTCAAAGTCTAGGTTCTTCATCTATGCTCTGACAAAGAAATCTGCCGTTGATTTCTGGAAAGTTTTTGACTTGCATATCACCCTCATTTTCTTTTCTTCTTTAAAACTGTCTTGAAAAACTTTCCCAGATCTGTCTCTCCTATATCCCAAATACTGCTTCCCGCCCATTCTTAATTTTTTTCTTTAAAATTTTCTTCCAATTTTTCAAATTTTTCTTTTCTTTTTTTCTCAGGTAAAATGATACTTTCTTCAGAATTACCATCTGCAATTGGTATAGTGTTGTTTGTAGTGTCGGAAGTATCTCTTAGTCCAAGACTATTTTCCTGATCTCCAATAGTGTTTAGAGTTCAACAGAGTTTAGTTAGATTTGCCACATATTCATTGTTAATTTGTTTATCGGGTTCGTTGTTTATTTCTTTATTTATCTCATCATTGATTTCTTTTAAAACTTCAATGTTCATTTCTACATTGTTTTCTACAATTTCTTGTCCTATGTAACCTGGATCATCCAATATTTCTTCACTAGTCACAATTGCAAAATCACTCATGCTTACGTTCATAAATTCTGATTCTGAAGGAATCGTAACCATGTTTTCCCATAACAAGTTGATATAAACCTGGGATTCTTTATAGGTCTTATCGTTGATTTCTTCAGTGTTTTCTGTTATTTCATCTCTTATATAACTTAACTTGACCAATGTTCCTGTACTAGCAACAGTTTTTGTGCATGAGCAACATCACACATGCTCACGTCCATAGATTCTGTTTCTGGACGAATTGTAGCCATATTCTCTAATCAAAAGTTAACATTATCTTGGTTTACTTCATTTTCAGCCTCGTACCGAAAATTACCATCAATAATATCAAATGGAAGGCTCATAATATCCAAGTGAATCAAAAGAAATCCTTTAAAATATTTGTTAAGCTTAATAATATAGTTACCAGATGTAAGCAAAGGGTCTTTTGAGGTATCCATTGGTTTTGATGGTCTATGTTGATCTGTAGAAGCAGGGTTTCCATCTTTTATTGGTCTATCAGCATAAAGCTTTTTTCCTAATTGCTTGCAAATTTCTTCCTCCGTGAATAAATAGCTATCCTCAGACGTTGTCTGGCTAGAAATATTATCCCCATCAGTTTCGAGTTCATTGTGACTGAAAAACAAAAATTAGTGTTAAAATGATAAAAACCCCAAAGAGTAGTCCATTGTGTGCTTACTTATTCATCGATCACATTTTGGTTACACAACATGGGATCACAACATGGTTACAAAAGCGTGCTGTAAGAGTCATTGCAGGAGTCCATTATAAAGCTCATTGTAAACCATGGTTTGTCCATTTAAAAATTATGACTCTTTACTCTGCCTTCATACTGCAAAATTTATTATTTATCAAAAATCAACCTGATCTCATGTTTAATAATGATACACATTCTTATAATACCAGAATAAAATTTAACTTAAAGTTGCCTTATGCTAGACTAAATAAAACAATGAAAAAGCCATCTGTAATAGCCACCAGATTGTACAATAAATTACCACTTACAATTAGAGACATGGACATAATTAAATTTAAAACTGTTTTAACTCAATTCCTGCTTGAAAAAGCGTTTTATTCAACAGATGAATATTTGAATGGAAAATGGGCTTGTAGCCATTTCACATTAAGATAGGCAAGCTAATTAATTAATTTAATCCTGTTTATTCAAACCTTATTTGTTTTTACCTTGTTTACAGGACTTTTGTAAAATATTTGTGACAATCCAATGTATTCAAATGAATATCTGCTGGAAATAAAGATCTTATCTTATCTTATCTTATATGTTCTTAAAATAAAATATCCAGAATTTCAATAAATATAAAGCTAATTCAATCAGCTTTAACAATATCGTAGTAAGTGTAAATACCGCCTATCTGCTCTCAACTCGGGGATTTTTCAAAGCTAATACTGCCTATCAACAACAGTATTTTAAACAGCGGTTTTTTTAGTTTATGTTCTTTTATCCATTCATTAATTAATCAACATAGAGTTTCTACTTTACTTCAATGAATAAATAATAACTTAATTAGTATCCTGAGTTAAGCTTTAATAACTATAACAGTATATTATAGTAGAGCTTACCTGGTGGCAGCAGTCTCCCTCCAGAACGTAATGGCAACTACTGCAGATAGGCAGTGATTTCGTTGCAAATAAGATGGGCGGTGTTTGAACATCGCTATACTAACGCTATCCTTCAGATTTTCGGCGAACTAAAACCACCATTCTGTGCCGAATCACGCTGCGGATGCTATGATACCAAATGCTCATATTCTAAAAAAATGTCAGAAAGGCGGAATTGTCTCTTCGCCGACGATATGTTTTTAGGAAGATTGGCTTAATATCTACTGTGCACATGTAGAATATAAGTTTGATATATTTTTTTGATACATTCCTTATGGCTTGTAGCTAATTGTAGCCTTCTCCACTCCCTTTGCCCCTTCCTCAAGGTTGGAGACAATGTCTGTTGCCGTTTCTTCAATGGCCCCATTGGAGGCCATCTCAAGGCCTTGCCCACAACCCGGCGTTTCCTCTTTAAGAGCAGACAGCCGTGTTTTACGCACCATTTTTATAGTGCTGAGAGGTTCCTCGATTTCTGCGATGGCCATCCGAGCGTTATTACTTCTGGACGGACAACAAATCCTGCAGCTGCTACAACGCCTCCTCTACCCCCAACCACCAAGGTTTGAGCCACCTCCTTCAGTCTCTAGCTTGACTTCAAGGGAACAAGCAGGGCGCTAACTGTGACCACACACGTCCTAGACCCAGCAGCCCCGGAACCACTTATCATTCCTCCATGAGGAGGTGTTCTCTTCATCCTCATGCTCCTCCCAAATGGATTAGAGCTGTCCAACCAAACACTCTTACCAGATTTTGCTTCTCACGTGATTTTCCACCCTACCTGCAGCTAAAAAATAATAATTGTCATCATTTTGAGATTGTTTCCCCAGTCCATTTGGAGCATTTGCCAATTACTCCTCTGTTTTCCACTACCCGAGGCCAATGTGTGCCAGCCAAACCTCCTCGGACACACGTCCCCTCTGACTCGCAGTGACAGGCTCAGGAATATGCCCATGGTTCTTGAGGTGCTTCCAACAATTTTGAAACACTACTTTCTGCGTGGCAGGACTGCTTACTAACAGTGGCCACCCACTGTTGTCAATTTCACAACAGTGGATGCCTTCAAGCTTAGGTCCGGAGCTGACATGTGAGGGGTCCCCAATAAGCATCCTGCAGCATCCCGAATAGAGTCAAGAAGGAAGGCCAGTCTCAATTGCACCAGCTCAGGCAGGGGTCGTTTACCAGACTACCGACCATCCATGGGGTACCCGATCCCGCTACCCGCCTTCGTATTAAAAAAACCCATTCACATGCTGACTCTGCTTGACAGACTGCCGCTTGAATTGCCCTTGTGTTCATCATTTCCTTGAGGGGGCTGGCAGGTACATTTCTCCAAGGAAAGGCGAGACACATTGCAAGGTGTACTTTGACACACTCCCAAGCACAAGACTATCATCCATCACCAGACATCAAAACTTTTTTTATTTTTTTTTTACTTTTGGATTTTGTTACCTTGCAATTTTGGGAAAGACCCGGGGTGTAAGCCTATCCATCAACAATCTATGGTTGATCATACAAAACCACTCACGTCCCTTTAAATTGGCTTCTAAAATACAGCCCCATCACCACAAGGGTGTTGAGGTTTTGGCTATTGCGACTCTGCATAAGCAGAGCCAGGCCATGCGCTCGCCACCTCGCCAGGGCAGACCTAAAATGCCATTGCTCCTTTCATGATTCTTTATATTACTCGATAAAGGGTTAATATATTTCTCTATTATAAAGTTACTGGCCTGTAAAGCTACTTTACAGAGTTGTAATCCCTTTGTTTTGTTTATGAAGGTGAAAGATTGAACTCAGACGAGTTGGATGAGGTAATGACAGACTGTATGGACGAAGAGAATGACGATGGTCTTATTCCATACATCCGTAAGTTTTCACATTTTACATTTACTGATATTTTTATTAGATCTACTATGAATTTTGCAGTTAAGACTTTCTTGAACAGTATTTCTTTCATTTTCACAATATTAATTTACTACACCATATTAATGACCTTCTGGACATTTGTCAATTACTTTACACACTCATTTTGAGTTATAAATACATATTCTACTTGATCAAATTTTACAACTAGAGTTAATGCTAATACTCACTAAAATTTTTATTTAGTTAGCTACTGTAATATTCTATAGATAGCATATACTTAGGATACTTACGTATAAGCAGAAACTAAAGAAGTACCAAGTGTTATTTATCGAAACTATTTAACAGTAAAAATGTTTCAGCATTTTTGGCAAGGATGTGTGAAAAACCAGTTCCGAAGAACATCAGACCACTGTAGAATACCAAACAAGCATTTAATTTCTTTTATGGAGTTTATATGAAAAATTATACTAATAAAAAGTCTGTAAAATAACTATCTTAAGTTATTTACTTCCACTGTTAAAAACCTGTGAGTAAAATCTATATACGTTGCTAAGAATACTAAACGAGATATCATAATCTAATCAGTAAAGTAGTGTCCTTAAGTTTTCTAAAACTAGTATTATGTTTAGCATAGTCGAAGAATATTTGAGGACAATAAGTTAAAAGATCCTGAGTGTATACCATCCACTTATTTCTCTTTTTTATACCAACAACCCATACCCGTACCCAAATACCCAAGGCTTATGTTTTTTACGCTATATATACTATACCGCTTATCCTGAAGTTCTGTGTGCTGATGAACTGCACAACATCGATCACAATAGTTCTCCTGAAGTGGACCTTACTTTTTTACTTTATTGTACACCAGAGGCATCTTAATGGACTTAAAGAGGGATTATACCAGTGGTGTAGTGGAGCCGGAGCGGTCCGGAGCGCCGCCCCGGCACAGCTTTTAGAGCCTGAGCGGCGCTCCGGCACAGCTCGTGCAGCCGAAACTCAGATTTTATACTTGTACTTTGCCTTTTTATAGAGCGTGGTAGGTAAGCGAGTCGCTCGCATCATTTCATTATCAACACGCAATATCGAGGCAATTTTAGGCGTTTTACATTACGAAGTAGGTTTTGAACCTTTCTTCGTCCAGTTCCAAATCTGCCACAAGATGGTGGAATTCCCTATATGTCTCTCTCTTCTCATTTATGGTGTGAACCCACTTGGACCTCATATGCCACAGAGTATAAAAGTATTAGTTCCTCGTCACTACTTGAGTTGTCGCCCACCCGTGGAACACTATTTCTCAGCAATTACGGTTCAAACAAGGTACATCAGACGACATTTCGTTCACTAGTGATCGAGATTCAAAGTGACAGCCGAGAGCTGGATCTCCCACCACCAAAAGAATACCGCTACCGCGTGGTAGTGGTGATTTTGATGTGGACTGGCTCGAGGTAAAACGTCCGCACACGGTACTCCTGCGACGGTAGTGCGGATGTCAGTGTGGCATGGTCTTTAGAGTTGGGCCCATTATTGAGGTTTGGTCTACGTGTAACAAGTGGAGTTCCACAGGGCTCTGTTTTGGGGCCTCTATTTTTTTCAATACAATGGTTAATGATCTTGACTGTAATGTTGATACTAAGTTGATATTTTATGCTGGCAATACTACTATTGTCACAAGGCGTTCTGATATTAAATAAAAACAAGACTAGCACTGTAATTTTCAGTTTGAAACAATTGGCGGAAGACACAAGACAGCATTACACATTATGTTTAAAGCTTAAAAAGAGATCATTTCAGGCCTATTTTTACACAAAATAAAATTCACACTCTGTATTATGTTTGTATACTGCAATGTTTGATGTACATTAAGAAATATTTACACTTAGTTAATCTTAGAAATTCAGTTCACAACTACCCACTAGATTATTCAAAAGTGACAGTGGTACATCAACTATTTCTTATATAATTTTAATAGGATTCGTGGTCAGTAAAGCATTTTATAGCTTAGATGAATATCTGCAAGAAAACTGGACAGCTGAACACTTCATGTAATTTGAAGAGTAAGTTCATGAATTTGTAATTCGAATCACGTATTTTGACGGGCTAACCTATTTGTACAAAATATTTTGGCTCATTGGCTGAATAAGCATCATCATTGTACTTGTCTTTATACCTTCTGTATTAATTAAGAAAAGTGACTATATACATATTTTAAATTTTTAATGCATTTATTAGTTATTATTACCCAGAGATGGTCGAGGGGTGAGCTCACTTTATATCAGTTGTGGGGGACGTTAAGTGACCTTCAGTCTGTGTCGCACCTTTGTTTCGTGACGAGTTACAGTGCAGCAAGCACAACTTGTAAGGCCTTTTATTTAGTAATAAATTATGTGTTTCTTATATTCATTATTTTTTGTCATCATAATAAACTGAATATAAGCAAATTGTCTTTGTAATAGCATCCTGTGTTTTGAATAATTAATTAAAAAAGGTTAAGTTCATTAATAAGAAGTTTATAGTTTGAGTTTTAAATTTTTTTACTGTATAATTATTTATATTTATTTTTGTATATAATTAAATGTTAGAAATATAGTTAAACAAAAGTGGCGTGATATAATTTGTTGGAAATTCAAAAAAATATAACTCGTTAATAAAGCATTTTAAGAGGTGAGCGTGGCTCATCCCTCAATCATCTGTGTAACACATGTGACCTCGTCCAACGGCAGGTTAAAGTTGTCAACCTGAACTGAGGAGGAAGTTTTTTGCTTCTCTTATACGGAAGTGGAAAATCCGAGGTCATCCAGTATGTAGTTTTCCATTTTCTGTTTATTACAGTTTGAAGCTAAGACAAAATTAGCCAGTTTAACGAATATTCAGTTGCTTTTCTGGCCGGTTCGTGAAGTTAAGACGGGAAATAAGAGCGTGTGAATAACTTTTTCTCTATGTGAAGTATGAGAGCATACTTCACAAAAGAAAAAAGAGAAAAGACATAACCTTGAGTGTAATATGGCATTATGTGTGTGTCCATGTTTTGAAGACTTTCATACAAGTTTGAATAAATATTGATGATGTTCCAATTGCAGTAATTAAACAGGCCTTTCCATTCATCTCTAAACCACTTTTAAACATAGTAAATACATCCCGAACATTACAATTTTTTCCATGCAAATTGAAAGCAGCAAAAATAATACCTTTGTATAAAAAGGGGATTTGGATGACCCTGCAAGCTATAATAGACCAATATCTTATTACCAGTCTTTTAAAAAATCTAAGAAAAGGTTGTAGGCCTATATGTTTTAAACCCCCTATACGTCAATTTTCAAAATGTTTTTATTTTTACATATTATTACTCTATGGGTCAGACAGAACTTGAATATTAAGTTTTCAGATGCAAAACTCACTAATTTCATAATATTTATGTATGTTAAAATTTGGGGTTGGCTGCAAAAACCCCTATAGCTGAAGGTAGCTGAGGAACAGTTGGTTTCAAAAGCCTCTATAATTTTCAGCCAATGGTCTCACTGCATTGTCATGCAGTCATGTGACTTCTGGGGCACCATCAGCTGTAGCCTCTCCATCTTCTATCAGTTTGTACCTAATCATGTGTAGTTGTGGACCAATAAAGAATCAAATGAACATGACTTGGACTAGTAATGTGTTTTACTCTTTTCTTAGTATTATGAACAGTTTCTCTAGCTTAACTAAGAATTTGTTAAAATGTCCCTTGTCAAGAGTGTGATACATGGATGTAATGATTACATTTAAGCTAGGAATTTCTACAGCAAAACCCTAAAAACAGAATCCTGTGTTTTAATATTTATGTCATCTCTAACAATAAGCAACAAATTAGACCGCAGTAATATACAAGTGCCACCATGGGTTCAATGTGTTCTACAAAACAAGAAGCCAAGTTATAGTTTAACATGGAATCCAGTATTCACTCCATCCAAAATGCTATATATTTAAGAATTACACAAATTTCAAAATTACAAATCTGTATATTAATTATGGTAACACTTTGTTGGACATATAAGCAAAGTTAACTAGAAAGTTGAAGGCATCAACAAAACTAAATAGTGAAATACTGCATATCTCAGTCAGATTCTTCACTTTCCACCTCTTGATTAATGTTCATATTCTGAGCAACAGACAAATTTAGTTTTGTTTTATTTACAATACTGGGATCATCAAACTCTTTAGCACTTATCCCTGAGGAACAAGGAACACTTCCCTTTTTTGTATTTTCTTTTTTTCCCTTGTTTTTCTTCTTATTTTTTTCATCACAGAGCTCCCTGATTTTACAGTGTACTTCTGTTAGCTCTAAATCGTTCTTAATACGGGCAAACCTTACAGCTTGAACAGCTTTAGATATACAATCAATTTCAAAATCTAGCTGCCGAATTTCTTTCTCAATTTCGTCTCTTGTTGGATTCTGACAAGGTTTGCCAGCCATCTTTACCTAAAAGGAAAAATTTCAATATCAACATTCCAAAAGGCTCCATTAAGTTAAGCTTTTAAATATTTCTGTCACTTAACAAACTAGGATGATAGGAATATTTATACAGGGTGTACATTAAAGTCTGGGACAAACTTCAAGGGATGATAGTACTCATAAAAAAACAAGAATTATCCAATAAACATATGTCAAAAAATCATTTGTTTAGCCGCTAGCCGCCTAATGATATTTGCTACAAAAATCATCATATCTCAAGAACCATTTAAGTTCCAGAAACCAATCTTTGCAAAAATCTTATTTGACCAAAGAGAAAAATATTTTCAAAGTATCATTTATAGTTTGCTTATATATTTTCATATGGCGGCAAGTAAACTAAATGATAATTTGAAAATATTTTTCTCTTTGGCCAATAAATATGTGTGCAAAGTTTGATTTCTGTAGCTTAAATGATCCTTGAGATATAACGATTTTTGTAACAAATACAAAATGGCGGCTAGGATTTTTCTACATATGTTTGTTGGATATTTTTTGTTTATTTTGATGAGTACAAAATGCACTGATATTGTTCTGTATTGAAGGGTGTTATAAATACGAAAACGGTTGACCTCCTTCCAAATGACTGTCATCTCTTGAAGTTTGTCCACGACTTGAATGAACACCCTGTATACATATAGGTACAGATGAGTTTTACGTCCAGGAACACCTGCATGTAATGTAAACGGCCTGAGATATCAATATGAGACCTAAAGGAGGCAACTAAATATTTTCAAATTTATACTCCTAGCTTGTGGCCCCTCATTTTCAAAGAAATAAAAAAAGAAATCAAATGGAGCAAACTAGAGCTCTCCACGTTGTCTTGAAAAAAATACACAGCCATTTCAATAGAAGTAAGGTTTCAATCCTCATCCTTGCAAATATTGTGGAAATAATAAGGCTCATTCGACTGAACAAAGATTACAATAATAAAGTTATTTTAAAGAGGTTACCGGTTTTAATGTAGTAGGTATTCAAACTTTTCATCTTCGGTTGTTTGACACGGTTGCTGTAAACAGCTGAGACTGGGTTCAAGAAAGATTCCCTAGGAATGGTGTGAGACAAGTGAAAAATTCTCTCAGTTAGAGATTTTCTTCTGAGATTTCAAAATGAAGTTATCGTAGGGGCAAGTGTATGGTGATGCGGAGTAGGTGTGAAGGTGGTGGTAGAGGTAAGTATCATATAGTAGAGGAGGTTTAGCTTGATGCTTTTCTCCCCATCACACATTCTACACTGTCAGCCTCCTATATTTAGCGATATTATACAATTTGCCTGAAATTATATCTTCCTTCATGGTAAACACTCAAAATATTCAACCTTATTTACTGTTAAAAGAACGCAAGAGAAACTAACTCAATAATTTCAATCGAAACCAACTTTTAAGTTCACAAAGGAACAAAAAGCATTAGAGAATCTTAAGAGCTAACACTCCTGCAGCTCAGTTGGATAAGAGTGAACTGAATTGAGGGATGAGGGGTGTGTGGCCTTCTTGAATGGACTAATCACCAAGAAGCAGCAAGCAAAACAGAACTTAACCTCCACCTACACCTACCCGCTATATGCTCGCATTAGAGCTAATGAATTTGATTTACCTCGTGGTATCTCCACCTACACCTCCTCCACTATACACATACCCAAAGAAAATTGTTCACAAATTGGCAATATTGATAAGTTGTCTAGGCCTGTGAAAAATTTTAACAAGTTAGGCTTACAACTTGCATCACCTATAGTTATATGTTTTAATTACTGGTAATTTTGAATGGTCAGTTTCTAATTCATGTATTACCTACCTGCAAAAAATAGATCCTCACTCAATTTTACCAACAGAACACTTCTAAACGACTGATAACGTAAAATAACGTAACTGCGTGAGGGTGTAATTTGGCGGGATTTTGCTTTTCACCCTTTGCACGCGGCAATGAAATCGACAAAGAGTAAACTTTGTTTCACCGTTCATGAGAAATTATTAATAGCATTGACATATAACTTTAGGATATCATATCGATGATAAGAGTATATTAAATCATTCTCATAAAAAATAATAGATTATTTATTCTCAAAAATAAACATTTTTGCAGGAAACAAAAAAATCATATATGGATATTAGTTCCCACATGAGAACAAGCCTGCGGGTGGGGATATCGATCGATATCAGATTAACGATATCAAAAAAATAACTAAGAACTAATGGAAATAAATTTATAAAGATAAAATTATTTATAATTTTAATAAATACGTAAGAAAGCCTATACATGCATATAAATAGTATATTTTTCTATGACATTAAAAAATATATGTATATAATTATTCCAACTATGAACCTAAACCTAGTCCATTCACATACCATCCATGCCATCCATCATCCATGTCATCCAAACAACCAGTCGCATGACACAGAACACACACGCACACATACGCCACACACCACACACACAAACGCGCTCGCTTATGTACAGAAAAAACTACTTTTCACACAAACTGACCCTTGACTCCAGGTAGCTATACTTATGTCGACTCTACCTCGCACCGTGACCACCAGGCGGCTGGTAGCCCTCTGCCATAGGGCCGTCAAAACTCTGTCCCTGCATGGACCAGCAACGAGACGTCCTTAGTGAGTCAGTCACAGAGGAACTGGCGACCAACTGACCGTCCATTTACACAATCTTGCAGCCAAATAAAATATATATATAACAGTACGAATAAATAAAACAATTCATAATAAGAGGTAAAAAACGGTTAAAACGTGGAAAACAGTGTAGCATGGGTAACAAACTCAAACTTCTTTATTGTTGGAAAAACATTTAAGTTCATAAGTAACAATCGTCATATTTGTTTAAATGCATTACTATACAGTAGATCAGAATACAATTCAATCATTTACAAATAACTGACAGTTTAAAATATGATAATTTATTTCTATATATTACTTTAAATATAATTCGTTCAAACTGTGAAATTCTTTCCTAACTAGTAAGGCTTTGAGTTTTCTCTTAAATACATTAATTTCTGTCTCATTTTTTAAGCGATTGGGAGGTGGTAATAGAGCTTGATCGAAGAAAACAATGTTTGATGCTGGAAAAACGTAGTTTTGTGCTGGGGAACGGATAGGATATTAAGATTTCGTATGTTGAATCTTGAAGGAGACTGTTTTGGAGAGAGATCTGTGTTGTTCTTTAAAATACCAAACTGTTGAAAATGTAGATTGACGGGAACGTTAAGATATTGTTGTTCCTGAAAATACCTCTACATGATGCTGTTGGGCGGAGGCCAAAGATTATTTGAACTGCCTTCTTTTGGGCTTTGAAAATGGCTTGTGTTATTGGACTATCCTAGCCCCAAGTCACAACTCCATAAGCAAGAAATAGGGAAAAACATCCATAATAGGCAGTGAGGACGATTTCACGATTCGAAAAATAAGCAAGCCTGCGGATAAGAAAGAGAGTTCGACTCAGCCTCCTAGATATTCCCTAAATGTGTCCATGAAAATTGAGGCCAAAATCAATTACTATCCCCAAAAAGTTAGTAGTTGAAGATGACGCCACTTCGAGATCACCCAGATGTATATGATCGATCTCCAAACCCTCATTTTTCCTCAGTGAGAAATTTACTAAGGCAAATTTCATCTAACCACTGTAAGACCGAGTTTGCCTCAATAAACATTTCCACCTCTAGTCTTTCCCGACATTTGTTAGAGAGAGCAATAGATGTGCCGTCTGCAAACAAGCAAAGATTTGCACTAGAAACAATTTTAGCAATGTCGTTTATAAAGATAAGAAACAAGACAGGACCTAAAACAGAGCCCTGTGGGACGCCAGATCGGACAGTTAATCTTTCAGAATCCTCCAGCTTAATACAACCCTGTTCGCAATGTATGGAATAGAAACAACTTTGTGACCTGTTCTGTAAGTATGATGCTACCCAATCATGGGATTTTCCTCTGATGCCTATTTTTTCCAGTTTGTTGAGTTGGAAAGTATGATTCACAACATCAAAAGCCTTGCTTAGATCTAGGAACAAACCCAATGAATACCATTTTCTGGCCAAGAGAGGAAGATAAATATTATAAAAAGTCAAATAAAGCGTGAACAGTTGAGGTATTGTTACGGAATCCAAACTGATTCTTAAACAGAACATCGTGGGTATTCAAAAATGAGGACAATGTTCTGGGATGCGTGCATTCTTTATTTTGGGCAATTGCTTGATAGGTGCAGTTTTTAGCGAGGATGGAAATTGACCACACTGAAAAAAGGAATTAATTATGAGAACAAGATGCATTGATAAGCTGTGGGCGGATGACTTGAAGATTTTAGATGAAATCCCATCATCACCAGGAGAATTGCTTGACTTCAGAGACCTTATTGCTCTCGAAACCTCTTCTACATTTGTTGGTGACAATAAGAAACTATTTTTTCCCATCCTACTTCAATTAGTCATTTGTCTACGGTTTTTATGTAAAAGACTACAAGGTAGAGGGGACTTAAGATTGTTTGGGATAGGCGGTAAAAATAAGATTAGGTAAATAGAAAGTTGGCGTTGTATTTATACGAAGTTTTGGTTAATCGGGGAACGATAATTTCGGAATTTAAAGCGAATCTTGTTAAGTAACTATGATAAATTTCGTTAAAAATTGTTAGCTGATTGCTGTGAAAAAAATTAATATTTTCTTGTACGATTGACAGATTCTAAAAACGTTAAATTCATCAAATAATAGATTAGTTGGATAGAGCTGATTTTTATTTAAAGCTGCTTTCATCATAGCAAATTTTGGGTTCTTTCCAATTAATTGTGATAGAATGCTTCAAAAACAACCGCACAGGCTAAATTCTATACCGTAAGACTGATTACACGCACGTGTAGTAGACAATTTTAATCGGATCGTTGAATATTGAATGTGACCAGACCACCTTAAACAGTTGTCGAAGATCATACCAAGGTATTCGTGCTCAGTCACTCTTTCAATACATTCACACGTTAAACATTCATCAATCCTGTCACTCCCACATGTGTGTGTAAACGCAGATACAGGTTAACAGGTTAGTTAGGATGGGCAGGCCAGCTTACTAGGTTGGAAGGATCACTTACTAAAAGGCTCTTTATCCTGAGACAGATGAGAGCTAACGGCAGCATCTCTCTTTCTAAGCTGGTCTACTATTGCTTGTTCGAACAGCATATATCCTATTCCATTGTTCTCTGGGGATCAGTTAAGGGGAATTTAGATAAAATATTCGTCTGGCTAAAAAGCCATTCAAATTATTTTAGGCTTATCACCTCAGACTAGCTGCAAAGAATATTTCATTCAGCTTGGCCTTTTGACTGTTCCTAGTCTCTTTATCCTGTAGTCAGTTTCTATATAACAAATCAAAATATAAAACCCAATTCTGTAAACCATAGCTTCAATACAAGAAAAAAGGCATCCATGCCTAACAACATATCAAACCAAATCAAAACGTTTATTACTCATTGATAAACATGTTACATTGAGTATGGTCAACGAATGGCATGCTGGAAGTCAAACAGATGTCAGTTCATCAACAGCCAAATTAATAGCTAAAATATATATATATATATATATATATATATATATATATATAGATCAACAAATAATAAATACATAAATATACTTAACCAATAATCAACAAGAGAGGCGGCAGAACCAATAACTAATAAATAAAAACAGGAGTAGGGAGACTTAAAAACTCGTCAATAAGTCATAAGTCATCTTTATTTGTTCAAGATACAAATAATATTTGAACACGTCATTTGATACATTACAATGATACATTACATTGATTACAATGATTACAATGATTACACATTACAATGATACGTTAAACAAATTAAAAATATATATAATAAAATCTTAAACATAGAATATCTAACACAAAATATCTGAGAGAGAGCTCACCCAACTTCACTTATCAGATAGGGACACAATTCCAGGAAGTGTTCTTTAACTTTTTTTTGAATTTATTAATATTGTTAATTTTCCTTATTTGGAGGGGCAGTTTATTATAAATTTTGAGACAAGTATAATAGGGTCCCCTTTCATACTTTGCTGTTAAGTGATTTGTCACTGACAGCATGCCCCTTGACCTTGTTGGGTACTGATGAAAGTGTCCGTTAGTCACAAAAACCGACCAGTTCTGTTTGACAAAAACACAGACTTCGTATCCAACAAGACCGGCGAAAGTTAAAATGTTGAAATTCTTAAAAAGTGGGCGGCAAGAGTCCGTTCTTCTTAGACCACCCATCACCCTCAGACACCATTTTTGAAGAACAAAAACCCTACGGAAATTTTGAACACTCGAGAAACCCCAGAATATAACACCGTATCTAAGAATTGACTCTACATGTGAAAAATAAACTACACGGAGGATCTCGACACTGCAAACCTTAGCAAGACGGCCAAGGGCATAACACATTGGCTTTATTCTATTGCAAACGTGGTCCACGTGGGAGCACCAGGTCAATCCACTGTCAACGTGCATTCCAAGAAATTTATGAGAGGTGACTTCAACAATTTTATTATTGTGTAATGTTATTTTGTCAGAAATTGTTTTATTTTTTCCACAAGAAAAATCAATGAAGTTAGTTTTGCTTATATTTAATTTCAAGTTATTTAGCGTAAACCATAAGTTAAATTTTGAAAGTTGATCATTGACATCAGAAAGGACTTGCTCTCCAGTTTCACGAGAAAATCCCAAAGAGCAGTCATCAGCAAACATAACTAAGTCAGACTTTTTTGAAAAATCAGGAAGGTCATTTATATATAGTAAAAATAAAACGGGACCAAGAATTGAACCTTGGGGAACACCCTTGGCAACAGGCCTACTTTCAGAGAATATTGGATTTTCTGTATTATTCAAACAAATGATTTGTTGTCTACGGGATAGATATGACTTAAACAAATTTAAAGCATGGCCTCTTACTCCATACCATTCAAGCTTTTGGACAAGAACATAATGATTTACGGTGTCAAAGGCTTTACTCAAATCACAAAAAATTCCAAGAGTACAAAGTCTTTGGTCTAAAGATTCTGTGATGTTGTTTAGAAAGTTAAATACTGCGCTGACTGTGGATTTTCCTTGGCGAAATCCATGCTGCTTTAGAGAAATGACATTATTCAATTCAAGGAAATTTACTAGTTTTTTACAAATTATGGCCTCAATAATCTTTGAAAAGGATGGAAGAATTGAAATTGGTCGGTAATTTCCAGGAAGGCTCGCATTACCAGACTTGAATATTGGAAGAACTTTACTAATTTTGAAAATATGAGGGAATGTGGCAGTCTTGATAATAGTGTTGCAAATATGGGTAAAAACTCCGCTTACTCCATTAAAACATTTTTTCAAAAGAAAACACGGAATTTCGTCAATGCCGGCAGCTCTAGTACCCTTTAGTCCTTTTACTATTTCCTCCACCTCCGAGACTGTCACTTCCGACAAAAAGATGCTGCGTGCAACTGGAATGGTGTGAGAAAAAGAGTATTGTGAGGGGCCACCATCAGTGACTGGGATGGATGCTAAATCGGTAAAATATTTATTGAAATAGTTTGCAATAGTTTTTCCCCTTATTTCTATTTTTCCGTCAATTTCCAATTTAAGATTTTTATTTTGAGGCTTAGTTTGTTTTAGTGATGTGTTTTCATTCACAATATTCCAAATTGATTTAGTGCGGTTTTCAGAGTTTATGATGGTATAATCATAAAAAGACATTTTTGCCTCATTTAATTTTGACTTGTATCGATTAATTTCATTTTCTATATGCTTACTCAAGGGTTCAGTTCTGGGGAAAGATTTTAAAAACTGTATGTAATTATTTTGCATTTTAAGGTCTGGAGAAATCCATTTTTGAGTTGGCTTTTTTCTGATATTAATTTTTTTTGTTTTAATCGGAAAAGCTGTCTCAAAATAGTACTTAAAAGTTTCCATGAACTTTACACACATTTCATCAACATCATTACTCTCAAAAACGTTGCACCAGTTTTCTCCCAAGAGATAATTTTGAAATAGATTAATTTCGGTTTCGCCAAAGTATCGCTTTTTTATCACTCTACTTTGACTAAAATTAGTGGAAATGTTTGGAGAGAATTTCATGAATTGGGCCCTATGATCAGAGAAGGGTATTTCCATTGTCCGAATTTATTAAATTTGATTTAGTGCGTTGTTTTTCCAATATATATAATCATAAAAACGTCTTTTGCCCCTCATTGGTAATTTTTGACTTGTATCGATTAGAGATCTTTTATCTATATGCTTGTACTATCAAGATCTGGGGAAGAAATAAAAAAACTGTATGTAATTATTTTGCAGCTTATTAAGCTGGAGAAATCCATTTTTTGAGTTTGGCTTTTTTATGATATTAATTTTTTTTGTTTTAATCGGAAAATGCTGTCTCAAAATAGTACTTAAAGTTTCCATGAACTTTACACAAACATTTATCAACATCATTACTCTCCTCAAAAACGTTGCAGCACAGTTTTTCTCCAAGAGATAATTTTGAAATAGATTAATTTCGGTTTCGCAAAGTATCATTTTTTTATCACTCTTTTGACTAAAATTAGTGGAAATGTTGGAGAGAATTTCATGAATTGGGCCCTATGATCAGAGAAGGGTATTTCCAAATTGTCCGAATTTATTAAATTTGAAAGAGAAAAGTTGCTTAATATATTATCTACAACGTTATTGCCCCTCGTTGGTTTATTAATCTGAACACTGTATCTAAAGACTTCAATAAGATCGCACGGAGATATTGTGTCCCTATCAGACTTGTTCTGAAACTGAACATTAAAATCTCCACATATGACAGTTTTAAATTTGGATTCCTGAAAAAAACTTAACATTTCATACATCACGTAAAAAATACATAAAAAGGGTTGAGAACCAGCCAGCGATATATTTGAATTTTGAAGGTTTTGAAATGTAGCTGGAGGATCTCCTTAGGCAATTTGTTTAAACATTTTAGGCCTAATACTTTATAATTGTTTTTGGTTTTACTCAGCCTAACAAAAGGTACATCAATTCTATCCCTATTCCTAGTGTTAAAATTGTGATAACCACCTCTAATGGCTTGGGCTTCAATATTTTTATAACTAAATAACAATATATTAAATATGTATAAATTAACAACTGTAAGAACATTAAATTTTATAAAAATGGGTCGGCAGTGATCTAAAAGTTTGGTTCCTGCCATGAGACACACTTGTATTTAGAGCGAGCATAGATGAGAATGCCCCCCTACACAAATTAGTCCTTGTAAAATCCTTATAAGCCAATAATAAGCCCATTAGCCTAATAATCCAAAATATTGTGACCTCAAACTTCTCCAGGCACTACCAGAAAATTTGCGTAATATTGATAATTTTTCTAAATTTATAATTGAAACTAAAAAATTCCCTTTGGAAAAGGTTTTTTATGACCTCAAGAGTTTTCTTAACAAGTAGCTTAGGTTAATGTTTTACTGGTACCATAAATGGACGAATAGTAAAGTTCCGTTTCTTTCTAGTACAGAGTACCAGCAGAGAGAGACGGAACTTTCACGTCCATCTTTGACTGTACCTTTTGACCTGTCCTATTCCTGGCCTGCCTAGACTACGGACAGAATACACAAGTAACAAGTAAGAAAGTAACCGGATCGTGGTCGGCTCTCAAAGAAATTTACGTATATATTTTGTTATTGCGATATTAACTGAAAGCCGACTTTGATCAAACTATCACCCGACAGTCGCACATAGAAACAGAACCCTGTTGCATTGTGGTTTTCGCGAGAGGCTCTAGGCCTATTACGCTATGCCTTTGGTTGGGCACCACATTCGATGGAGGGGTGTCGTTTGCCCCCTACCACCACGGATGTCCGCCTGCACGGTTTCACCCGCCCGGTCGTTATCCAGCCTACCGACCACTTGTGGCTATCGATGCCACCCCGACCGGTGTATAGCCCACCGGCAAGCATCTCCCCCCTGCCCCCCAACCGGCTATCCGCCATCGGCGGCCCAGAGACGAGTGTGGGCCGTACCATAGGCTAATCTCTCTCTGGAAGGAACAGGGGTTCGACTAGCACATTTCAGCACCAACCACCTCCACTACGAATCCAAACCCAGGAGGGAGTGAAGCCCCCTCCGTCCCGTAGTACCGTCACCTTTTTAAGCCGGAACGGTGTTAGGCCGAGATCATGTCTCTACCCATTCGGTGGTCAAAGACACCGCCATCCCTGGGTTACGGGATTTGGCTAGAGGTCCGCGTGGTGGCCTTCCACGTCCCACACGTATGTGAGCCCCTGCGGGACCCGACAGTCGCACAGTAGTTAAGTTGGCATGATTTTCTTTATTTAAAAGTAATGGAGCGTGTCTTATAACATAGCGCATCTATATGGGGAGGGTATTCCGCCGGCGTTACGCCCCATTACTGTGGAAGAAGGGGGATGTGGACTGGCGTTGTGTAACAAAACTTTATAATTACTAAAAAAAAACCTTTTGCAATTTAAAGATTTAACAATGTTTTCAATATTGCTGATGATTGACGGATAAGAGAGTCAATCATGTTTTCAGGTTTGGACAGATTTGAATGAAAAAGATTATGGTTTTAAATACCTTTCTGTCAATGGATCCTGGTGTAGTTTTTCGACTACGGCCGTTTCGTGTTGCTTGAACACATCATCAGGTCTTGAGTATTGCCGTCAACTATTTACGTTACACTAAAGCACTAAAACACTACTATTTACAATAACACTACACAGCGAGAACAGCTATTTTTACAAGAAGGGCGCACAGTGCGCGACTGTCACGTTCCGGGGGTGTGTGCCGCACTTTCTCTTCCTGGTGACTCATCCATCGGACCTTTCCGACGTCCTTTGTTGAGTATTTGCATGGCCGTATTGATGATATTTGATTGGAATGACTGTTTTTCGTTGAGTATATGGTCTGGATTTTGTTTGGATGCTTTATAGATTTCGAATTCTTCTATTGTGTTTGATTAGTTTCCTTTGGTGCGTAAATGTAGAATTTTTAGATTATGTTGGGCATTGGTGTAGTTGTGGTTGTTGTTGATGAGGTGATTGGCATAAGCGGATTTGGTTGATTTTTTTGGTAGGTGCTCTTTGAATCGTGTGGTTAAGGATCTTGATGTTTGGCCGATGTCAAAATCTGGGCAGTCGTCACATGTTAGCTTGTAGACGCCGGTGCGGTTCATGTTGTCTTGGGAGTGCCTTTTTCGTTAAGTAATGAGGATCACTTGTTGGTGGTTTTGTATGATACTTGTCATACGTTTAAATAATCAGGCTGATTATTTAAACGTATAACAATAATAATCAGCTGATTATTATTGTTATTTAATATTATTGTTTACATTTTTCTTAGTAGTTAGTTTTGTTTTGGGAATAAAGAATTATCAATTAGTTTATGTGTATTATATATTTATAAAGATATATCAAAATGGCGACGAGTGATAAAAGTGAAAACCATTGTAAAATGTTAAAACAACAAAGAGCGGTCACAAAATCACAAATCACAAGAACATTACACATAGTGAAAACAAAAGGCACATCTATTTACGATGCTCCTGGAAGACAAAGTTTACTTGAAGAAACTTGGAAACGATTTACATTGTTACATGAAGATGTTTTAAAATCATTTGATAATGAAGATGCCATTGAAAAAGAAGAGAATTACAGGACAGATGTTGAGGAATCTTACCTTGAAATAAAGGCCTTGTTACAGACTTACTTACCACCTTTTCGACCCACGGATATCGAAAAGTGTTTTTCTGGTGAAGGAAATGATACAAAGGAGAAAATTTTGAATATACCTAATGTAAGTTTTACTCCCTACACAGAAAATGAAACTTTTAGGAATTTCCTAATGCGGTTTAAAAACTTCTTGGACCTTAAGCAAATTACAGACTCAAAAACTAAAACTCAACTATTTGTTAGTACTCTTACACCCGAAAGCATCAGACATTATGTGATTCCATTGCTCCCGAGGTACCAGGGGACAAATCACATGAAGAACTCTCAGATATACTTCAAAACTGTTTGGAACCTACTCCAAGTGTACTTGCTAATCAACATCGGTTCATCAGTAAGGTTCAAGATACTGAAGAAGGAATTCCTGTGTACGCTCGGGAATTGAAGCGTTTAACAATTGACTGTGATTTTAAGTGCAATAGTTGTGAACACTCTGTTTGTGATATGTTCATGAAGATGCAGTTCATTCGAGGATTAAGAGATAATGAAGTGAGAGTTAGGCTTCTTCAAGAAAAAGAAAATAAAAAATCATTTAAAGAAGTGGTAGAGTTGGCAATTTCTGTTGAACAATCCAAACTTGAAAGTTATGCAATCAAACCTAAGTACTATCAGGCTGCTGCAGAACAAACAAAAGATGTCAAATACGTGAGTAAACAATCTGAATTATCAAGAAAGTGTAGAAATGAAATCAAAAGCAACCTATGACTTTTGAGGATTTAAAAGGTAAATGTTATAGATGTGGCAGTGCACAACACAAAGCTAATACTTGCAAATTTAAGAATGAAATTTGTAGGAAGTGTAATAAGATTGGACACATTGCGAATGTTTGTCTTACACGCTACAGAGTTGGCAATGTAGGTAAGAATGCTAACGGGTTGAAGTCAAATCAAATAATTGATGTAGAAGACGATAATGACAAAATTCATGAAGTGTACATGGTGGGAACACCAACGGTGAATGATAAATTCATGACAAACGTTTCTATTGAAGGGAAACCTTTAATTATGGAACTTGATACCGGAGCGGCTTTGAGCTCATTGTCATACAATGATTTTTGTAAACTTGAACTTAACAAACGTCTCTTCAAGACAGCAGTGGAAATGAGAACATACACAGGTGAAATTATAAAACCTGTAGATGTCTGTTTCGTTGAATGTAAGTACAAGGATTATAGTTTTCATGGAAAGCTTTATGTTTTAAAACAAAATGTAGACCCGATTTTCGGTCGTGAATGGCTTCGAGAAGGTAAAATGGATTGGGCTGATATAAAACTCGCTGATAGTAACACATCAGAGGAACTTGACAAACTCTTAACGACTTTTCAATAAATTCTCAAGGCAGAAATCGGTGAAATAAGTTCGGAACAAGGACATATACATCTAAAGGAAGGAGCGAGACCCATTTTTGACAAACCACGGCAAGTACCATATACTCTAAAGAAATCTGTTAAAGATGAGCTACACAGGCTGGAGAGTAGTGGTATAATCTCCAAAGTTGAAAACTCCCAATGGGGAACACCCATTGTTCCCGTAAAAAAGCTTAACGGAAGTGTAAGGATCTGCGCTGACTATTAAGTAACAGCAAACAAGGTAATACTTGATGAGAAGTACCCAATAGGGTACTTCTCATCGAGGAAATACCTCACGATAATACTATAATAATACTGCGATAATAATACGATAATAATAATACGAGGAATACCTCGTATAGAAGACATTTTTACACACATGAATAAAGCAAAATTTTTCTGCACCCTAGACATAAGTAAAGCCTATTTGCATCTTCCATCCCAAGAAACAATGAGTCGACTAAAGGAGGTTTTTCAAAGAATTAGACAGTACAACTTACGATTGAATCGTGACAAATGCAAATTCTTCCATAAAAGTGTGAAGTATCTAGGTCATACTATAGACGAGAATGGCCTTCATAAATCACCTGACACCGTTGAAGCAATAAGGAAAGCAAAAAACCCCGAAGATGTTACGCAATTACGAAGTTTTCTAGGACTCGCAAATTACTACACTCGTTTTGTGCCTAACATGTCAACTTTGGTGGAACCATTAAATAATCTATTAAGAAATGGAAAGAGGTTCACATGGAATAAGGAGTTTGAAGATACCTCTGTGAAGGTTAAAAATGAAATCACCAGTGATCGAACATTAACTCATTATGATCCGAATGAAACATTGGTACTTGCTACAGATGCGAGTCCGACTGGTTTGGGTGCTTGTTTATCACACAGATACAAAGATGGATCAGAGAAACCAATAGCGTTCGCTTCAAGAACTCTCACAAAAGCAGAAAGAAAGTACAGCCAAATCGATAAAGAAGCTGCAGGTATTTACTGGGGGTTAAAGAAATTTTTTGCTTATTGTTATGGAAGAAAATTTGTATTAATAACAGATCACAAACCTCTTGTTTCAATTTTTGATCCTGCAAAAACTTTACCTTCAATGACAGCCTCGAGAATGTTTAACTATGCTCATTTTCTATCAGGATTTGATTACACAATTGAATATCGCAATACAACAGAACACGCTAACGCAGACTTTTTATCTCGTTTTCCGGTTACTGAGGTCCCAGAAAATGTATTTGATGATCATGAGCAGTTCCTGATGAATCAAGTGGAAGCAATGCCAGTGACGAGAAAACAAATTGAAGAGGAAACAAAGAAAGATGAAAATTTCAAAGTGATATTACAATATTTAAACACAGGCAAGAGCTTAAAAGAACTTGGATTAAATGACAATGAATTTTGTTTAATGAATGGTTTTGTGTTTAGAGGAAATAGAATCTGTGTACCTTTTACATTAAGAAAACAAGTTCTAAATGAGTTGCATGCTGGTCATATGGGCATGACCAAAATGAAACTTCTGGCTAGAAGTTACTGTTATTGGAAAAATATTGATCAAGAGATTGAAAATTTAGTGAAACATTGCACTTCATGCCAACAAAAACTTAAGAGTCCACCTAAAGAAACGATCCACCCGTGGGATACTCCAAGCAGACCATGGGAACGTGTTCATGTAGACTTTGCAGGACCACTAAAAGATTGGAGTTACTTACTTCATTGTTGTCGATGCTTTCAGTAAATGGGCCGAGGTGATTCCAACTAAATCGACAACAACGGACTGGTGTATACGACAACTAGACAAACTATTTACAACATTTGGTTTCCCTCATGTACTGGTTTCTGACAGTGGGACCCAGTTAAAATCAACTATATTTGAAGACTATCTCAAGAAGTATCAAATAATACTCGTACATAAAACCATTGCTCCCTTTTGTCCTGAATCTAATGGCCAAGCTGAAAGAGTGGTTCAAACTGTGAAGAACCTCCTAAAAGCTTGTGGGGGAGGACACACAGAGGATAAGATAAACACAATACTGAAACAGCTAAGAAAGACACACCATTCGACTACAGGACAATCTCCATACTTGCTTATGTTTGGGAGAAACATAAGAACCGAAATAGATTTGATGGGTCATAACAAACATCAAGTGATCACTAAACGAAGTTTTTCAAGAGGGCAAAGTGTATTGATGAGGAATTACTCAAACACCTCAGAAGAAAAGTGGTCAAAGGGACAATCTAAAGACCACTTGGAAACGTGGATGTACCTTATTAAATCAGAAGATGGACGGTTATTTAAGAGGCATTGCGACCAACTAAGAGCAGCTCAATAGGGGGGAGGATTGTCATATGTTTAAATAATCAGCTGATTATTATTGTTATTTAATATTATTGTTTACATTTTTCTTAGTACTAGTTAGTTTTGTTTTGGGAATATAGAATTATCAATTAGTTTATGTGTATTATATATTTATAAAGATATATCAATACTATTACGTTATTTTTTTACATTTCTTTCTTTAAAGTGCTGTTTAAAGTGATGCCATATTCTGCGCTGACATAAGTTTTCTTTTCGAAGGTGGTTTTGGTATCTTTGTTTCTTTTATTTTTCCGTTGTATATTACAAAAGTATCGTCTACGTATCTGAGATTTGAATGGTAAAATATTCAGCTGATAATATCACTGACAAGAATGACAGGGATCTGAAATTTAAATAATATGGAAAACGTGATAATTTTACAGCCCAAACAATGGCAAACGTTTGGGTATGATTAGCCAATACATTTTTCAACCATCAATTTTCATAATTTGCAACATTAATATTAACTATACTTTTCATCTAGAGTCAGCTTTTTTATTATCAGCCGGGTTATTTCCAAACCTATATAACGCTTGTTGGCTATTTTCCATGGGACACAAAATAATCAAATCAGAATCACTCTTTCTTTACACTGGATAGAGGTTTGAGTGTTAGCCCCTCCAACTATTGCTATAGGCTTCGCATTCATATTACAACATTAAACATCAATGATTATTCTTCAACAGTCGATACGTATGTTTTTGCTGATTTATGATTTAAATGCATGGAGAGGTAAATGGCATTGAGTTGAGATTATGAGAGTATGGGTAAAATAAAATATCGTATAAATGTTTACGTAAATCAAGATTTTCTCATCCACGTTTAAAAGATACGTTAATTTCAACTGGGACCACTATTTCACAAAAATATAAAAATTTATTCACTGTACTATTATCACTACCGTTATATTTGAATTTCATACATATTTTGATTTATAATATTACTTAAAAATTAAATTCTCTTATTACGGTTATGTTGGAAGCACTGTTTATTAAAGAGCAAAAAAGCAAACGTATTACAATAATGTAAACTTCAATATTTGTAAAAAAACTGGCTCAAATGAACTGTCACTTGTCAGATGTCAATGTGTCAATTATTCGTAGCTTGGTACAATTCAACTGAAATTGAATTAAATTTGTTTGGGTAATCCTAACAATTTTTAATAGTTCTATGAAATGCAATGGCTTCGTCAGAACAAGACAATGAACATAAAGAAAGCGAAAGTATAGCTGTGGATTTAGCGGCAAATGGAGTAAGTTAGGATAAGCTCAATGTTAATAAATTGGCTAATTTAAAAATAGTGTTGTAATAACTTGTCACAGTGACAAATTAACAGTACCTGTTAGTAATTTATTTTTATTTTTAACTATCAAATAGATTCAGTCTATTGAAAAAATTTAGGGTAGGTTATGTTATTTAGTCAAACTAAATTTTCATTTGTATTTTAAATATGTCATTGTGATAGATGACAATTATTTACAATTTTTATTATAGCTAGCAATCTTCCCAGTAAATTTTAGTAGGATGCTGCTTGTGAGCAGATACATACAGTTTATCTTGAGAAGTGACATTAGATATGTATAATAACATTAAAAAAGTAAACCTGATTATATCATTTCAAGAATAGGTGTGTTTGTTATGTCAAAAAATGTTTAATTTGACAACCTTTTATGAAGCAAGTTTATATATCCTTGTATGCCTGACAAAAACCTAATGAAGCGCTGCTAAATTTAAACTTGGTACAAATGCAATGATATGGATCACAGAAAGCTACTTGAATCACTTTATTAGTACCGGTAGCCTATTATACTTAGACTGTAAACTGTATGGCACCTGCCCCTAAACTTAAGGAGGGTATAATTTTTAAATAATGAAGACACATAAAGTAGCTGAATAAAAAATATAGTGTACCTTGCCAGACAAATTTTCTTGAAGTTCAACCATAGAATCATTTTACATGCATTAAATCTTTTATAAACCTAGAAAGCTAATTTGATCAAAAGTCTCATTAAAGCCAAACTATTGTAAATTTCACAACACGTTAAAAACAAATCAATAAAAAATATTTCTGGTTACAAAACCGAACTTAATGCATTCAAATAGTCAAACTCAATTGCGCCAAATTTAGACATTTAGAAGTCCTCAACTCAGTCGACATGGCACTTCCTGTGATGCTCAGTGCAGATTGGTTTATTGCTGCAGCAGCAGTAGACCTTTGTCATCCTCTTCACTGATGGGCAAATCCCAACAATATTTCGTGGTAGGTTTTGAGGACGGTAGTAGGCCCCTGCCTGGCACCGGAACTTATAAGATATTAGCAATAGATTGGCGGGATTTGCGAGTTGGGTACTGCAACTGCTGTTAAAACCTACCTTCTTTATTATTAGGCATACCTTGTTGCTGGATAGAAGTGATATGTTGAGTTTCAGTAACAACAGGTTGCGGGATAGATATGCCACTAGTGGTTGGTTCTGCAGTTGAATGAACAATAGTACAATCTTAATGAACATCCTTATTGTTCCTAATTGTTGGTAGAGTTTCTTCTTTACTCAGACTGTAAAAAACTGACAGTACTTGAACTTCATCAGAACCATTATGATCTGGGTCTGCATCGTTATTATCACTGTTTATAACATTTTCATATTCCACATGATCTACCTCATCATCCAATCCAGATTCCTATCACAATACAGTGAAATTGATAAATTTCACTGTATTTTAAATACTTTTTATTTTCACTGTCCGTACTCTTTCTACTCATTTGTAGAACTTAAAACTAATCATGAAAGAATGTTACGACTGTTCATTCGACAATAATCCACTGCAAACAGAATGGATGTATGAGAAATCCAAACATAAAAGCCAAACTAACATAAAATTTGCGAGTGACTAACAGCGAAACTAAATTGACTAATAGAGCAAAGCGTGTCAAACACTGACTCAATGAGCAGCTCCAGTGTAGTATGGAACTGGACGAATGAGTATTGAAGTAGATTAAGTGGGGGAATCTAGGCAAAAAACAAAATGTGCTCATAAATTTTATGATCGTTTAGCTTTGTAGGGTTGGGTTAATTTGTGACAAAGAGGCTACGCATAATGAAAAAGAAAAGAAAAATTAGACTAATTTGATTGAAATCCTGTTTTCCATGTAGGTAAAACTATTTCTCTAGATATCAATGTCAAAAGAGTTTTTTCCTGTTTCAATAGCGTTGGATAAGGTTTCTTTCTTGAGTTTCACATCTCAAAGCTATTCAGTGGATGGAAGTTGTACAGACCACTTTAAATTTGCTATTTTTTACCGTTTTGAATAATTACTTTTTCAGAAATGTTTGCTGGACCACTTGGAGATCAGTGTTACAGAGGCAGAGAAGAGAGCAAATTCTGCCTTAAATATTAGAGACTACTACACTGTTTACTTAATCGAAACAAAGTAAGTTATTTTATTTTCCTTCCTCAGCCCTACACCTGTGCCTAGTTATTAGGAATTCAAGGGTTAATACTAGTCCTCTGTCAAGAACTCTTTTTCTGTAATGAAGAACTAAAGTCTTTTACAAAATAAATAGACAATATCAATGAATCTATGAAAATATAAATACCAATCGTAAAATAATTTACATTTGAACTTAGAATTTGTCTGGTTACCTGTTAGTCGGGCATTTCACCGGTTCCTGGGGGTTAGACAGGCTTGAAGTTATTGCCTATCCCCTATCCCCTGCCTATCCCTCCCCAGGTAACCTAGACTGTACTTTCCTGCCTTACTATACTCATGAAACCTTTCTTTTCGGTGGCTTTGCTCACAAAAGATCAAATACGGTCACAGTGCCTCATGAGCTTTGCTGAAGCCTCCCATTGCTGTTTAGAGAATGATATTGACAATAAATACCATACATTCGGCACTTTTATGTAGTACTGTAATGTATTTAATCATTGCTTCATAGTGTTTGTCCAATAGCGAATGTCCAAAGTAAGAAACCCCTATATAACGAACATAACCTTTAGGCCTATATAATGTATTCCAACGGTCCAGACCCCTCTATTACGTATTTTATTTTTATCTAGGTCCACACACGAGCGGAGTTTCCCTTATTTCCGCCAGCCGCACATAATGTTCATAGAAGGTGCACATCTATCGTAGTATTAAAATCATTTGTAATTGTAAAAAACACGTTGGTGGCTCTTAGTCTGGAGTTGAAAAGTGAAGTAATAAAACTGAAGAAGAAATCCCGCATTTGAAGAAAGTGGACATTGCTAAGAAGTTTAAATAACACCAACAACTCTTCAAACAATAGTCAAAAATAAATAAAAATATGAAGACGAAGGTTGACTTTCTGGTCAGAGTAAAAAAGCTAAACGGCCCGAATTACAGGAAGTTGAAAGTGCTGTTATGTTATGGATGAAACAATACCATGAAAAAAATGTATCCGTTTCACGACCGGTAGGCCACCTTCAGGAAAAACAATTGGCCGAGCAATTAGGTCATAATGGTTTTCGAGCAGGCAATGGCTGGTTAAGCCAATCTGTAGCAGTAAAAAATACAGTATAGCAAAAATAACATATGCCTAAAAATCTAATTTAAATAGAGGTTGGACTCATTCAATATTCTTTATTTGGAAGTTATGACTAACCCCTATATTACGAATTTTGTGGGGAATTGTCCCCTCGGCAGTACGGTTGCAGAAAGGGGCAATCAACAATCGATGCTGTCATCGAAGCCCAGAGACCCGTGGGGAGGGCCGAGAGCCACAACCATTTCTCCCGCCGAGTGGTGCTTCTTGTTACGCTTGATTTCAAGAATGCTTACAACTCGGCGAGGTGGGTTGATGTGTTGGATGCGTTTCGTAACATCTTTCATATTCCATCATACCTGCTGAGGCTCATCTAGAACTATCTCCGCTCCAGACAACTGAGTTACAATACCCGTGAAGGAGCGTGGACGATGGAGGTCACCTCTGGACACACGCAAGGTTCAATACTCGGCCTGATCTGTGGAACGTCGCTTACGAGAGCCTTCTGAGATCCGAGATGCCTGAGGAAACCAGCCGATGACGTTGCGGATCTTATCGCCACACGCAACATTGAGCCGGCCCAGCTAAAGTTGAACCAGGTCATGCGTGTGGTTAACGCCTGAATGGTCATAGATAAAATAGTGTATACAATGATTGTATTATTGTATGATATGTACTCGTGAGATATTTAGAACATTTCGCATGTGGATTTAAGGCATTCATAATACAATTGCTGCATAAGCTCCTATTATAGTTTTGGACTTTTACCTAACATATTTCACCTTTTTATAACGTATGGTCTATGACTCAACCTCAGTACAACGCACTTAAACAAATGTGTCTCAATCTGAATAATCTGTCAGAAGAGTGGACATGCTGATGCGTTAGTTACCGTTTGGCATATCGTTGCATTAGCTACCATTGAGTGATCATACCATTCTGTTTACTGTATTTATCGTGTAAAGTGACCAAAGACCAATGGCGGGAAAAGTGAAACTGTGTGCGTTAAATGTTGAGATCAAACGTAAAATAATTGACAATTAACGTGTATTAATCAACTGTTCTTTGATGTTTATTTACCTAATGGAGCTCTTTCTTTTAAATTTAATAATTCACTTAATTGTTCTTTACTTTATTATTTGTTCTTTGTTTAGTTTTTAAAAAAATATACTTTTGAATATAAACTAGCCGATACTATTTGAATTAAAATGAATTTTATTTTGATTTTCAAACTACAGTATGTACAATTTACTACCTTAGTACGGTGTGTTTTATCAAGGTTAAATTCAGTACAATTCATGGAAAATATCCTAAGTAAAAATCTGAATAACATAAATCCACCATCACCAATAGTGAATTTCAAACAAAGATACAACATCTTTGACTAGTTCATTGGATTATTCATGGTCAAAATTGTAGGAAATCACAACATTTTAGACTTATGGCTCTTTTTCTTTAGCTGGACAGGATAGTACTGATAAATTTTCTTTAAAATATTTCAATTGTTTGACCTGGAGAGCTTGCAGATTGTAAGTTATAGCCATTCTTTTGTACTTTGTGTCATTAATTTAAGTAAGGTTTATAGACTAACTTTGATGTAAGAAAAATTAGGTGAATAATTGAGCCGTAAATTTTAAAACTTGTTGTATAGGAAACTAGACGATGGATGGCACCGGCCTACTCGACCATTGGGGCTTTTGTGGCGCAGGTACACAGAGTTTGAACAGTTGCGTGCCTACTTAGAAGTGACCTTTCTATGGGCAGTGGTGCCACCTCTCCCTGAGAAGAGACCCCTCTACACCTGGCATAATACTCCTAATGACACTTTTGATCCAGACTTTGTGGATAGACGTAGAGCTGGATTGGAGGTAATTCTTTATGAAAACCTATAATTTTTGACTAAACAAAATATTAAGTTTGAGTCCAGAAGTGGGAAACTCATTTCATATCATAAGCAGGCACCTTTGGCTAGACTATGTGACTCAATTGCAGTTCCCATATCTTTAATTGCATATTTTGAGATATCAATTGGAGATTTTTTAACAATCATTCTCTAAAGGATTCTGACACTACAAAAAAAATCCATCAGGGCTTTGGTAGACCTACACCATCTAGATATGTATGTGCACAGATACATTTAGAAGAGGATCTCTTGATAATAAAGTAGAGAGTCGATTATCCGAAACAAAAAGGGATTAAGGGTGTTCAGATAACTGAATTTTCGGATAATCGAACACAGACGGGAAAGAGATATTCAATGCACATAATAAAGAATGAAAATATTTTTTAATTTACTTTTTATAATGTGATACTCACAAAACATAGAAAGAACTCTATATAAAGTGCAAAAACATTCTAAGCTTTAAAATATCCAATAGAAAAAGCTTAAAACAGTTCTTTGAACATCAACTCAGCAACGCGAGTTTATTCGGGTCGGCAGCGCTGGGCAGCTGCTACCGCTGATGTTTATACCTTTTTTATCCTCAAGTTCGGCACGCGGTTTCATTTTTTTCATGTTTCACTGTGTTTCGGTTGACCGGGGTTTCGGATAACCGGGCTTCGGATAATCGACACTACTGTATTCACAATGTTTTACTCAAAAAGTAGTGAAGCAGTAATTGGATGGAATTATGAGCCAAGAATTACACTATTTCAACAGCAATGGTGTCCCACACAACGTGTTACTAGGGGCTACGGTATAGCTACCCCAAGCTACTTAGCCCTAGAAGGTTTTTGTAGCATCCCTTATCATTTGTCCCTGAACTTTCACAAAATGAATGAGGTAATCTAGCTTCTTGATTGCGTCAAGTCTCATAATTACCCTCCTCATCGTCAAAGGAACCTCAGCCTCGAGCCAGCCATTAGTCGTAAACTTAACAGTTTCTTTGCAGAACCCTCAGGAGTCCGGGAGTGGGAGTCTGATTTTTCTTATTCTAAAAAAATCTTATAACCATATTAGGTTTGAAGTTGGTTATTATGTTTGATGTTGAGGCATGGAAGGGTTGAGGAAGACGTAGGAGTTTGAATTTCGTACACTACTTTCTACTTTTTCTTGAGAGTTGTATGCTGAACTTTCCCTGTTTTAATGGAAATTATCATTGTATATAGAAATATTTTACAATTTCCAAATGCTAAAATTTATTTATTTTAAATTTTTACTTTTAATTTTTACAGAATTTCCTCCATCGGATTGCAGCCCATCCGATTCTTTCTAAGGACCCTATTTTCTTGGGGTTTCTTCAACAAGAAGATGGCTGGAAGGAAACAGTTAAGCAGACAGGTAAGTCCAAATCAAATTCAGATTTTATTTAAAAAATAGCTTAATAACCATGTAAAATTTTATTGGATATTATCTATATTTTCTTTTATATTAAGCAATAATCTTTTCACACTTCAAAATTGAAATTTTGACAATTTTTTTATTATTTTATAAAAATTAGTAATGGGATAAACTGTACAAATCATACTGTATTTGTGCATAAATCATTATGAAATAAAAAGAGTATTATTGTTTGAAAATCCCTTAGTAAGGTTCACACTACACACCCACACAACCCTATCATATTTTCTGTTGATGTTGTTATTCTCATTAAATTTTTTTAGGTTATTTGCAAAAGGCAGAAACGAAATTGCGAGCTCTCAGCATCGGAGTGAGGTTAAAATGTACTGATTCGAGATTTGAAGAAATTAAAACCTACGCAACTGGCTTACATGTGAGTTTGATGTATGGCTCTATTATTTATTTCAGCAGAGACTAGTTAAACATTATGAATTAATGGACATAAAATAATGAACAAACTGTTTTACAATATTTTAAGCTTAAAATCAAGTAAGTTAGAGATGTGCTAATATTGAATTCTTTTTGGATCAGGTAGGTTTAATCAGATTAGGATCAGATAAGTTTGTATTAGATAGTTACAGTTAAGATCGGTTAATTTTTGGATTTGTATTCTCACAAAACAGAGCGAAATCATTATCTCTATGAATAAACCGTAATTTGATATATTATTTGTTTAAACTGGCAACAGTAATGGGTTTTTTCTTATAGGAGCACAAGTTTCAATATTAATGATTCAACAATAAGAAGGTTAACATGGCCATGCCGGGGGGGGGGAATGGTGATTAATAATAAATATTTTTAATTGTCTTAAAACTTAGTAGTTACTTGTGATAACACACAGGCTAGTAATACACACAGACAAACTTGTAAATCATTATTCAATTTTATTAAATATTAATCACTATATTAACAATTTAAAGTAGCGAAAAAAAACTACAATCAGAGAGCGTACATCAGCAATAAATGTATTCGGCTACCGCAACAATTCAAAGTAGATAATACATATTTATCCATTATCCATCTATGAAACAATTTTTTTCATAATAGTGTAATTACTTACTGTTATAGAAAATTAAGTTTTCTATCGTCACATGGCACAAGTAGTTTATCAGTGTTCAGAAATCGAATAGGGTATCTTTTGTTTGGTAGTTGTTATAAATTTTGAGGATTTGAATTAGTTCAGGAAGTAAGTAGTTGTATTCTTTACAGGGTAATCTTCATAATTTGCTCAGAGTGAGAGCTAAGCTTGCTGCGAGATTGTACAGCATTCACAAACTTCACCAAGGTTACGGCCGGGTGTTCAGTGAGTGGAGTGTGGCCGAGAAAGATATGGGAGACGGACTGCAGGTAACCGGACTGTAAATCAAAAACTTCTTTATTCCAATACACTGAATATATAAATGTACAATTATGGACTTATATTTATAGGATATTCTTCCACACAAACTATGCACAGATTCTGTATGTAGAAGAATAGTCCTTAAAAATAAATATGTTAGTAGTCTTACTGTATGAAACTAAACTAACTCTATACCTTGCAAGTACAGTAAAGTCCAGATCATCTGGATCGGGTTTTGTAAAAAATTATTTAAATAACAGTTAAGATGTGAATTTTATCTCAAGCTTCTTCAAATTTCAGACGCAACCACAGCTCCATGCTAGATCCGGCAAGCGTCACTAACGATGCATGTGTAGCAACATGAACGCACACTCACTATATTGGGGGTTTTCCAAGTAGAGCGCTACAAGTGTTTCGCGCATGCAGCAACGGTCACCGTTTGACTTTTTTCAGTACTGAACTGTCAAAGCGTTTCCGTTTGATTTTGAGATTAGATGTACAAACACATGACGCATGCGTGAGTGGTCACTACTTGACATTTCAACTCTGAACTGTCAAAGGGTTTTGTTTGAGGTTAGATGTACTGTCGTTGTTTGTTTCAAAATTATTTTTACGGTCAAAGTGCAAACTGATGAATGATCTGTGGTCATGTATGGTTGTAAAAGGAAGAAAATTGTTTTAACGTGAGAAGAGTGTTTTATTCCCTACCTAAAACTAATTATAATAACTTTTAATAAAATTAAAACAAATCCTAACATGTTAAATGCTTGCTATACTTCGCAGCTATGATGTTGTATTGAGGATAAATTCATTCTGCAGCACTAATATTGCAGGCGCTTTTCACGATCGTTGTCTATGCAACGTGGATGTCTAAAATGGTATATTTTCAGTATAGTTTCAGATTATCCAATTCAATTCAATTCCCTTCATGGAAATATCAATATATTTGAAATGGTCCAAAAAAAATAAAGAAATTATGAACATTTTTCTGAAGCCATAAATTTATTCTGAAAATTTCAACTTTTATTTTGCTCATAAAGAAAATATAAAACACATTAGAGGAAAATAAATATTATACAGTTTATAATATAAAATTAATGAGCTATCAACATCAATAAACAAACATATAATATCTACATACAATGAAATCAACATACAATTACTTGAAACGAATTCACACCTAAACTATAAGTTGAACAAAGAAACCTTTAGCTAATGACTATTAGCTCATGAAATTCTGGTTGCTGTCCACAATGGCAATTCTGTAAAAATATCTGGACTAATGTGGTAACAGCCGATCTGGATAGAAAAAAATCTGGATATGAGAGCGGAATAGAGCGGATATTAAATAAAAAAATATAATTTTGGTTGTAATACTAACACTTTAATAACATCAAAGTCAAAAATATACGTAATACAGTACAAAGTGGTACAGTACATAGAGTAATACAATTTTACTGTTTTAACAATGTATACTCGTAAATGAAATCAAACTATCTAATGAAAAGTATTGTGTAGTTAAATTAAATTAAACAACAAAAATAATAGCTTATTCACCTCTAGCACTCTTCTTCCTACCCGAAACTAAAACGAACCGTTGCAAGAAAGATTAAATCACTCAAGCAAAACAAAGGTAAAACTGATGCGGGTGTTGTTATTACAATACACGTTGGCTATTGGGGTGAGTAGGATGGGGAGATTTATTGTTTTGTGAGTCAGTAACCTTGCACCAGATAGCACAAAACACAGAGAGTAGCGCTCAAGACTCAGGCGCTCGGGACTAAGGTTACTCATCGTTCCCCCACTCCGCTTTTGAACATTACCACTGTCCACATGGCTTCAACCCCATGTTCGGCGACTGGAATGAATATTCATTTTCCTTCTACAAATTAGACTTAAATCTCTCAATGTAAACAGTAAAAACAGCATTCAACCATTTGGTACTTGTAAAATTGGAAACATTTTTTAGTTGTTGATACAATAATTGTTGTAATATAAAACTTGTGATTCACAGAAAGCTGGCCATTTTTTTGATTCCATTGCGGCAGGGATAGGGGCTGCTTTAGAGGATGAGGAACTAGTCGCTGACCAGCTGAAAGAGTATGTTTTTGTATTTTTTACTCAGGCCGTATTAAATTAAAGATTGAACCCTCATTTAGTACAGTTTTATGATAATCTCACTTTCATACTATACCTGTATCTGTTTATATTCATGAAATTGTTTATGCCTTTTTAGCCAATTTCTTTTTTAGCCATGACAAGACTTAAGCCCGGGACCATGTTATTTTTTTGTCTTTAGGTTCCTAGAGGCCAAAACCAATAGTCGTTAAAATTTTTAATTTTTTATATATATGTGTCTGTGAAAAAGATAACTCTCGTAAATATGGTCTGATCAAGACCAAATTTAGGAGAGACGTTTACTCCTACATTTGCTCGGACGAGTTTGTCAACCAGACATATCGGTCAATAGAAACGGGTACTTAGGGGGTTTTGTGTTTTTCACATGTAATAATTTTTTTTCATTTTATCTTTCACAATTAGAATCAGCTTAAGAAACTACACAATTTAGTTCCCTAAAGTTCTTCTCTATCTCCAACGGTTACCGAGATATTAAAAAATCTGCACACAGTACGTTGTATTTTGGGGCTCCAATGTTAGTCTTAAGGAGGATAAGGAAAAATTAATATTTCACTTATCAATCAATATTTTTGGATTAAAATTGGTATTTACCTTCTTGTGGATGAACAATAGAGAATAGGTAAACTCCTTTATTTATGGACAAATGTTTATGAAACTTGGTAGGCTATAAATGGTAAAAATAAAAAAATTTATGCTAGAAATGCCTACTTTCAATGTTCCTCATATCAGCAAACCTGCATACTCTTTCCCATGTTAACCTTATGGAGAATTGGCAAATAACACTCATATTTATCGACAAATACTGATAAAATTTATCATATATCATTATTATTATTATATTATTGATTTGGAAATTCGCTGAATACACAGGTCTGCTGCGACACGGGTATTTTGTTTTTATTTGACCATGTCTTCTAAATGAATACTAAAAAATTTAGATTCATCAGTTAGGAGATAATTGTTCATAAACCATTTATAAAAAAAATATTGAAATATATTTTTAGTCACATATTTAAATATTAATATTAAAATTGTATTATATTTTAACTATATTTAAAAAAAATATTCATCTATATTCTTATTTCTAAATAAAAAATATCCAAGCAATTGTTTATATTCGCTCATATAAATTGAAAGATCTTTTTGTAATGTTTTGCGCACAAATGCAAATTTATCTATTTCTTATTTTGGATAAACACCGAAGGAACCCTAGAAAGTGTTCCAGGATGTGTGATTAGATGTGTGTCCTTCAAATGTAAGATCAATTCTACATTCAAGGTTTTTCTTTCCAGGTATTTATTTTTCTCTGGGTCTCTGCAGGCTTTATGTCGCAGGCAAGAATTGCTTCAGTACGAGTTGGAACAAGCCCAGGAGAACGTCCATATTAAAAACCAGATTAAACTCAGGGTTCAGCAAGGTACTAATAAGACTTATATTAGATTATTCATCCCCATCTTATACTCTCCTCCAGCTATATTATGAAGGAGTAAGTTTTAATGTAATTTTAACTTTAAGTGAATTGGGAACACCCATTGGGGTCTCTGAAAAAATTGTATGTGTTTTTCTCTTGTTATGGATGTATAGAGAGATGTAGTTTACACGAGGATTTTTAATTTTTTCTAACCCGGGATGATTATTTTATTTATTTAGATCAGTAGTCAACGCCATTTACAATATAGTGGAACTTAAATATAACAGATTTATACAACATACAAAAAAAATATGACATAATTAATTAGATGCTCCAAAATGTAATAAAACAAACGTGTAGACGACAAATACTTACAGCAATATATATTCAAAATAAATTAAGCGCAACAATAAAATTTAAAAAAATCTTAACATTAATATAATAGATTATTATTTAGCCCATAATAATCACATAAAGGAACTAACACATGGTTTTAACTAATCTACAGTAAATAGTACAAACATACATAACAATTAATTAGGGAACCTTGATATACAATAATAATAAATTATGCTCAGAACAAAAAGGAAACAAGGACATCCCTAAAACTACGAAACATAGTAGTTTTCCTTCTGAAAGCCGGTAGGGAAGAGCCAAAGAAGTCCACAGCTGGAGAGACAGAATTTCTGATCTTGAAAGTCGAGGAACTACACTGTTGTAACCATACAGGGTATAAAGTTGAGGCTTGTCAAACAGATTCTGAGTACTTGTGCCTCTAGGAACACGAAAATCCTCAAGAGCAAGGAGATCAGAACGGTCAATGCCACCATTGAGAAGTCTATGTAAAAACAAAATATCAAAATGTTTCCTTCTTGACTCCAGAGGCTTTAATCCAAGACTCTCACGCAACTCCAGTACAGGCACATCCAGGTAATTGAAACCCAATCGGATACCATGACTGAGGCATATTCAAGGTGGGGTCTCACTAAACAGATAAAAAGATGTCTCAAGGCAGGGACAGAGAATCCATCTCGAGAGGCTCTCAGAACAAACCCTAGAGAAGCATTGGTCTTCTTTGAGATATATAACAGGTGTTCCATTGGGTCAAGATTTGGAACCATTATGACTGCCAAGTCCTTTATTTTCTCAGTACGCTCCAGTTGAGTGCCTGCGATGGAGTAATTATAGGTAAGAGGCAAACTTGAACAGGTGTACATTACACATTTATCTGGGTTTAGATTTATATCGTTCAGAGAACTCCATTCCACAAGTCTATCAAGACTCTTGCAATCTAGAATAGTCATCTGGACCAGTGATTTCTGAATATATTTTGGCATCATCAGCAAATAGCAGGAAGTTCATTGGTAACTCAATGCCACTGTCATTAATAAACAGGATAAATAGAAATGGTCCCACCAAAGAGCCCTGAGGAACACCCGAAAAAACAACGCCAAATCTCACACGAAGGTACCCATCCGCAAGATAACTCACAAACCAGTGCAGCAGGTTGCCGTGAATCCCATAAGCTTCAAGTTTGGAGATCAGGTGTCTGTGACTAATCCTTTGCAAAACCTAGGTATATAGTATTAATCTGAGTATTCCTGGAGAAAGATTGCATAGTTGGGCCTAACTATATGCTCCTAAGTAGCCTAGTCAGCAATACTGATGACATATGTTTGTGTTCCAGGCAGATCTGGACTGATGTTTCAACTATTTGGGGCAGTTGGGCCTAACTATATGCTCCTAGGTAGCCTAGTCAGCCAGACTGATGACATATGTTTGTGTTCCAGGCAGATCTGGACTGATGTTTCAACTAGTTGGGGCAGTTGGGCCTAACTATATGCTCCTAGGTAGCCTAGTCAGCAAGACTGATGATATATGTTTGTGTTCCAGGCAGGTTAGGACTGATGTTTCAACTAGTTGGGGCAGTTGGGCCTAAGTATAGGCTCCTAGGTAGCCTAGTCGGCAAGACTGATGATATATGTTTGTGTTTCAGGCAGATCTGGACTGATGTTTCAACTAGTTGGGGCAGTTGAGCCTAACTATATGCTCCTAGGTAGCCTAGTCAGCAAAACTGATGATATATGTTTGTTCCAGGCAGGTCAGGACTGATGTCTCGACTGTTCGGGTCAGTTGAGCCGGAGGAGGTAAGAGACATGAAACTAACGCAACTAGAGGCTCGAATACAGGCTGACGAGCAAGCAGTACAAGACTCAAAGTTGGCTCTTAGGTAAACAGACACCAGTTAGTCCCTGTAAATCTAAAATCGTGGCTTTTCAAAAATGTTATGAATGATTTACTCTCCCCTGTGGTATTAAAATTTATTAAAGGTAAAGCAGTTATGTTTATTTTTCAGTATATAACTGAGAAACTTATCAAATATATAATTAAAAGTTAATAAATAACAGGTTACTAACCTTACTATCCCGTCAATCCAATTCTATTTGTCACTAACTTTGTGACCCAGGGTTTCGAACTCGTGGTTCATTTTCAAACAAATATCAATTAATTCACTCCATTGGATAGCCAGGGTCACAAAGTTAGTGACAAATAGAATTGGATTGACGGGATAGTAAGGTTAGTAACCTGTTATTTATTATATCCACCAATTCAGGAGGCCTATAAATAAAAATGAATAAATTAAAAGTTTTTTATAGCTATGCCATATTATGTGTTCCCTACCAAACTAAATAGAATCTCATTAGTCTCAAGTTCTTATTACCTCATAATATTGTATGAATTCGATTTGATTTCCCAATTGATACAAAATTTATTCCTCTTCAGAAATACAAATATTATTGAAGTCATTAGTACATAAATAACTGAAGAATGATTAGCTAATATTTGCACTTTAATTTGTTTGATTTCCTCGCAGAACAGTAGAAAAAAGGAGTAAAAATTTCTATATGCATAGAAACTTGTAAATGATATGATATAAAAGCATCTATATGAAGTCTACTAACACTAAAGTGCAGAATTTAGTCTTTGCAAAGTTGTGTAAATTCCTCACATTATTTATATCAGGATATGTAAAAACTAAACTATACTTTTTATCCTGTAAATGGCTAAAATCCATTTCAGACTATCAGATGCTTAACCCTTTCAGTGCCAACGTCTGTATATAAAGATGCTGGTAAAACATGCAAGAAGAGCCAGCGCCCGACTATACGTACACCCTAAAAATGTATAAACAGAATTAAAAAATGTTTTTTAACATTTTAAATTTTTTTATATTTGTATTTAGGATATAAAGAACAAAATAAACATTATCATTTAAGTTAAAATGTTATTCTAAGTATTTTTGGTTGCAGTCCCCATCAACTTCTGTTGTTTTTTTTATTTGTTTAGTTAGCCCATAGCCCCAAGCAATTTGAAGTTATTATTATTGGCATGGTTTCAGTCTAATAGCCTCCTCTTGAACCATAGTAAAACACTAATGCAAAAATTAAAACTCACAATATTTTCTAAACTAATAATAACAATTTTATTTTTGCAAATAAATGTTTAATTGTTTATATATGTACAACACTAAGTGTTCTTAAACAAAAATACTCAATTTTAAGCGTGAGGAATTTTCTACTGGAAATTGTTTTATTTCAAACAGAAAAATTCATTGTAAAATATTATTTCAGTAATCTTATTTCACACTTTATTTTAAGAATAAAAATCTGTTACATTTACCCAACTTATTTTTATTTATGAACAAAGCAAAACCAAAAGTATCCAATTTTAGCAGTAAATAATGAAACAATGAAAGTTTTTCTCGAACAGCTAAAAACTGCTGATTTTAACCTGGCATTTCTTGCACACAATATAGGAATAACGCCTGACACTGAAAGGGTTAAGTTTAAAACAACCTTGGCACTTATTAGTATTATTCAAAGTTATTTACCTTTGTTTCAAAATTGTTCCAGGTTCTAATTGCCTAAATTAAGTTAATTTTGATAAGCCCCTAAATGTGCTTAAACAATGTAGCAACAAAAACAAATGAAATGAAAAATTCTTTATTTAAACAGGCAAAGTTAGGGCCACATGGCCCTTTCTTACACTTAACCTGCATTAAAACCTAAAAATATGAACATAAAAATAAACTTATCATAGATTACAAACAAAATATACTTAATAAAACATAGAATATACAAAATAAAAAATAAATAGATTGTTTTTATTACAAAACTTGCACTCAAGCACATACACTCACATCAGCAACCGCCCCACCACAGAAGCTCTACGACACGCCAGCCGAGACCATCCGATCAAAAAACATAGTTTTTAGTGCTGCCACAAACTGTGAACGTTTTTCAAGGGATCTTATTTGTAGGGGTAGGTTATTCCAAAGGCGACAGGCAGTGACAACAAAAGCCCTATCATAAGCTGGGGTCACATGATGAGGTATTCGTAATGTGATTGATGAAGAACATGAATTTCGCGAACTACCTTGAGATACGAATTTAAAGTCATCTCTAAAATAATTTGGAACACCTGTTTTTAATATTGAAAAAAGTAATGACAGAATTTTGATTACTCTTTGATCTTTCAATTTCAAAATTTTTGCCTCAAGGTAGTACGGCGTAATAAGCTCATCACGTCTAAGACAATAAACAAATCTCAAGCAATAATTTTGAGAACGCTGGAGCATACCCGCCTGTGTTGCAGTCATGTCATCGATCAGTGAGTTGCAGTAAGTAAAATGGGGAAGTACAAGTGTTTTGACCAAATGCAGTTTAGTGTGTAGTGGCAAAAAATTCTGTAATTTCTTGAGTGAGTGTATTGATGCGAAAGCCTTTCTGCGTATGTCAGTGAGTGCTTCGTCCCAAGTGAGTGTTGTGTTAAGTATTACTCCAAGATCCTTTACTTTGTCGTAATATGGCAGAGAATTTCCGCATACTGTAATTGAATCAATGGAGTCAAAGTCAATTGAATTGCGAAGTTGAGTACGGCAGATTGCAATTGGTTTAGTCTTTTCATGATTTAGTCTCAGTCCATGTTTTTCAGCCCATGCAACAATTCTAGTAATGTCCTCATTGATTCTTCTGACAGAATCGCTCACATTGTTTGTAGTAAAGTGGTCGTATATTTAAAGGTCATCAGCGTACATATGGTGTTTGCAATGCACCAACGTTGAGTTTATATCATTTACGTAAAGTGCAAAAAGTAAGGGTCCAAGGATTGATCCTTGTGGAACACCACAAGTAACAGTCTCCCAGTCGGATCTTTTCTCATCTTTTCATCTTCTCATCTTTTCTTCAGCCACTCGGAGGAGTGCTGTTTCTGTACTGTGTCCTGTTCTGAAACCTGACTGAAAGTCAGATAAAATGTTGTCAGTGATGAATTCAGTCATTTTACAGTGAACGATTCTTTCTAGTCCTTTAGATAAAGCAGGCAAAATACTTATCGGCCTGAATTCACGACATGTTGTCGGAGCTGAGACCTTGTTTAAGGGACGGATGAGGGCAGACTTCCAAAGAGAAGGGAATGAATACCGCCTGAAAGATGCATTAAAAATGAATGTTATAATAGGTAGAATAGCAAAGAGTATCTCTTTGATGAGGCGGATTGATATTGCATCAGATCCGACAGCATTGCTTCGGATTCTGCGAATGGCCATCAAAACGTCAGACTGTATGACAGGTTTAAAACAAAATTCAGGATATCCCAGATTAGGAGTTTGGGCATTTACTAAATCATTCAAATAATTATTGATCTTGTGCTGATTGATATTTTGACTACAAGACGAAAAGAAAACATTTAACTCATTGAGATCAATATGCACTTGTTGAGGATCAAATTGTTTCCCTAGCCCAAGACTCTTTACTTTACGCCACAAAATTCTAGAAGGTTGCTTAAGATTTTCAAAAAGTTTACGTATGTATTTGAGTTTTGAACAAAGCGCAAACCGGAAGAGTTATTTATTTATTATAATTTATTTATTTATAAGTATTTTACTTAACAATAAAGATAATTTATTAAATAAAAAGATACTATTCAATGATATTCTTTATTCATCTTGAAGTAAGCAAGCAATTGATATTGTCGTTTTGGTGTCAGTCAATAAATAAATTAAAATATTTATGTACAAATAATTATACACATGCTTATTAACTAATGGTAACATGCTAAACAACAAAAATGGAGATAAAACTAGGTATTGGGGGGAAAAAAAGAAACAAGGCCTAATAAATAGATAAAATAGCATTGCCGTAAAACAAGGAACCACCATCCACACTACATGAAGAACCTGACTGACAACAGGCTGCACCAATAGTTGAAAATGTGGCTGATTCAACGACTATTCTACTCACTAAAGGAATTTAGTGAAAACTCAATGATTAGAAAAATCTCAACTGTAACAGATGACACTATTGTAATTCTTTACGATTGAACAATAAAGAATATTGTATTGTATTGTCAAAATAACAAAATATAGATGGTCACGGTTTTCTATATTAGAAGGAGTCATGCACAAAAATTCATTAATAAGATAAAACTGATTGGAAATTAGACCTTTTACAAAATTTTTATTTTTAAATTTATTCAAGCTACCTTTACATGGCTTGGCAATCTATTAAGTTGGCAAATTCCCCTAACTATATGGTTATAACGTTGTATAGCCTAACATAAGGAACATGAAGATCATGCCTATGTCTTTGTCAAAATTATGAAAGTTCATTCTACATTCATAATTATTTTTGGACTTAAAAATAAACAATAATATTTCAATCATGAATAGGTTGACGACTGTTAAAATTCCAAGTTTGACTAATAAGGTCTAAAGGTATCATTTCTCTTACCTTTACAATACTTTTTATGTATTTTTTTACAAATGTAAAATGTCATTGATAAAAAAAAAATCTTCATAGAAAAAAATTTTTCTAAAGGACTATGCGGACAAAATCACATATCAGCTGTTTATTTCACTTGACAATTAGAACCTAAAACAATCCGCCTATCAGCTGATGTGATGACATAGTTTTTGTCTTTTCCTCCAGATCTTAGTAAGCCTACAACATTAAACTGGAACGGATCCGATAGTTAGTTTGGCATGCCACAATTTTCATATTTTTTCTATTGTGTTGTTTTAAGTGCTCTAAGTATTATGAATGTGTTTATGAGTACTTTGTTCAGAAATAAATGTTCATATGTTAACATCACAATAACTATTGAATAATGGACTTATCTACGCTTCTGAAGATGGACTGTCATAAGTTTGAAACGCATTCAGCGTAAGAAGATAATTAATTACAGAAAATAAAAATCAAATGGTTGTTCTACTATTGTCTGTGCTGTTAGAAGTTTTTTTTATGTGAATGTTAAAGCTATTCTTGTGTGTCTGGTACACAGTAAAATGTTAACAGGACCTAGTATAGCTTCTCAAATGTATCGTTTTACCTAAACATCGTTTGTGATCGGTATTTATTGTTACAATGTTAACTTTATGAGGAAAGATAATTTTAACTGAGAAAAAAGAGTATTTTACCATGAGGCCGGGGGTTTTGTTCTAGTGATTTCTCAAAGAGAGCAGTGGACGAGTTTGATGGGTTTCAACGGAGGAAGGCAAGCGACATGAGGGAAACATTGGCCACTTACATGTCCTTGCAAATAAATATGGCTAAGAAGGTAATTAAAAATAAATAAACTGTGGAGCGAGTTTAACACCTAATATAACTTATTTTATTATATATATTAATAGAATAGACAGATAAAGTCAGACCTTGATATAAGGAATCCGAATGGACTGAATAAAAATATGTTAGAGCGAGGAATATGTTATATCCAGGTTCGTTAAATTGAGGTTAGGTTTGCTAAAATTTCGCTATTCAGAGGTTCACAGATCTAACTGTTAACTTCTTGATAATGAATTGAAGTGACTTTAACCTTGATAAAACACAGGATAAGGTGATATTCAGTACATAGTAAAGAAAACTAAATAAAGCTCGTTATAATTCAAATATTGTAAGGTAGCTTTATTTCAAAGTGTTGTGCTTAAAAAGATAAACAAACAAAAATAGACAATAGGTAAAAAGCAACAGGATGTATGTTCTCACAGATGATTCAGATTGAGACACATTTGTTTACATACATTATATCGAGGTTGAGTCATAGACCATAGGTTATACAAAGGTCCAACACTGTAAAATTTGTCACGTAGAGGTAAATTTATGTTTGCTAGTGTAACGAGCGGGATCTCCAACAAACTGGTCCTCCCAACTAAACCTGGGGACCTCGCTCGAATACAATGGGGACGTAACTCAAAAAGGAAGAATAAAATATGTGCTGGTAGACTAACTCACAATTTAACTAACACAAAATGATCCAAAAATAAAACCAAAAATGTAAATCTCTTTTTCTATGACGTTAAACCCCTGAATACAACACAACACTCTTTACTTTAACAAATCTAATTCTTTAACGAAACCTTGCCAACCAAAACACTCACCCAAAAAGGTTGCTGCCCAGGGGAACACTGCTCTTCCCCAGAGTCAACTCCCCTACACACCGACTGACCCCCTCACACCAACAGACCACGAATCTAAATCTCCCAGACTATTTAAACTAGAAAGAATGCTAAACCCAGCAAGGCCCAAGGTAAACAGTGTATCGCTTGTGGTAGCTGCTTACAAACATATGTGCCTGACATCCACAACTAGCCTATTATTGAAAATTGTTTTATTCATAATATAGAGGTAAGATATATATTGTTTGTAATAAACAGTTCAAGGGGATTTTCATATATTCGTTAAATCATTGAGGTCCGTTACGTCAAGGTTTGACTGTAGTGAATAATACCGGTATATTTTGAAAATAACGCTAAAGTACTTATACTGTCCCATTGAATAATGCCAGCATGTGTTGAGAATAATACTAAATTAAACATTGTCCTATACATTGTCCCTTAAACCATGACACACGACTTATGTCGTACAATGCCCTAATTGTGGCAACCGCAATGCACATCATATTTCATGCAATTCCCTTGTTACGGCAACCGCGATGCACAAGTTTTGTCGGATTTGACGTTCTCAGCTGATTCTCTAATGATAACAAGTTGTTTGCTAGTATTTCTTTCAAGCTATGACTGTTATTATTTAGATTTTTACTGCGGACATTTTCCATCACGATTTTATGTAAATAAAAGTTTCACGACGTTTCGGGATCTGGAATCTGATCCCGTCCTCAGGTGAACTAATATCTAAAACATAGCACAATTAACATATAATCCAAACCAAACTGGTATAAAGCTGAAAACATACAAGTTTAAAGCAGTCAAAAAAACTTACAAACAAACCATTCAATAAACATTACACACATAAGAAACAAAAACACATCCACTCGTCATGGAGACTCAAAGACAACTCCAACGTAGTGGTAGTTGTTTCTATGGAAACATATGTTTGTGTAATCATTGTGTATTTGTAATTAGTAAATACTATTTTGTTGAATCACCGAAAATGCAAGTTGCAGCGAAAATTGTTAAACATTGATTTTAAAATGTTACAGGGATTGCAGACTTGGACCCACATACGGGAGTGCATCGAAAGTATCCCTTAAGAGTCAGTTTGCCCTAATTCTTTATGTACTTAATACAGCCTCACTGTGATTTCTTACTTGTGTTCAGTTTTATAATATGTTACCTCTGTTATTTAGGTAAGATATATAATATGAAATAGTCCTTAATTAGTTGTAAACAAGATTGTATTTTGTATTTGCAATGTTTTGTTTGAATTTTGATTGGAACGATCTAAAGAATTTTATCATTTTATGGCCTTCTTCAAATAAATCATTCCATATCAATCAAACGTGAAAAGTATAAGATAAAGTCAAACTCGATCAGAACTATAAACAGTTTAGGCCGTGAAGGTGATGTAACTTACTAGGCCTGACCTAAGCATGGCCACATGCTTTCATTGATAAAAGAGCCCTTAACCGTTTTCTGAAACTCTCTTTTCTTTTTTCAGCTCAACCATTTCTTGTTTTAATTCAGTTATTTGTTGAGTATAGATTCCAAATTTGTTTTTTCAGGAAATATTTTTCATGGAAGGGGGTCTTTATAATTAATATTTTCACGTCATATTTATTACTTTGAAAACCCTTTGTAGACCCAACATATCTAGAACCCTTCATATTTGTAAAACCTGCATATGTTGTGTAAAAATTTAAGTATGTTAGTGTAACAAATGCCTTGAAAGCCAGAAAAAATTTATCATTAAAATACAAATTATTGTTGGATAGAAAACTTGTTATGAGGTATTCTGGCCAAATACCGTGAGTTCCCTAAATACCATGATTTTTTTAAATTTAGATGTTGAAAAAAGAAAACGTACTTCTTGCCTGTATATCGATCTGTAAACATTCATATAAGCATTTTACCATTAGTCTTTATAGTACGGTATATCTGCTCTTGTATTTATCTTGGTATTTCACTTATGGTCTGTTTTAAATTATTAATATTGTGTTTTAATATTAATTACTTTTTGTATATCCTGGGTAAACCCTCCAAGTGTCGATTGACAAGTGGCATCTGTCAACAATTTATTGAACTTACTAGTTGATATATAGTTGCCATTCAGCCGTTTTACTGTAATCTGTGAGATAATACTGGAACTAATTCACGGGATTGAAATATTTATATTATTTCGTCCATAGTGATCTACCAAGATATATATTATTACATTGTGATTCCAAAATATATATTTATATGTTTAAAATAATCAGCAGGTGATACCCGGATGTTACAATATTAGGCCAGTTTACCTTAGTTATATTTAATTTTAAACAATACAAATTGTGTAATGTAAATGTGGCTTCATGGGGTAACATGGTTTCAAATCACAACTGAATAAATGAGGGCTACGTAAAAAATGAGATTTCTAATGCTATAAATTCACTGTTCATAGTCCTATGCACAATCTGGAAACACCACCATGTTATCATTGATGAAGATTATTCCTGTTTTTATTAATTCTGAAATGTCATAATAAAAGTTCACTCCTGGTTAAAATAATACATACGTTTCTTTACCAATTTCTATGTTTTAAGGTAAATGTAAGTATAATATAATGTTGCAACTCGAGTGCTAAGTGCAATTGCCTCACTCTAGAAATAATTCCATGCTCACCCACGGCCAGTGGCGTAGATATGAAGGGTTAATTACGATAAGGGGGATATATATAGCCCCATAATGGTTATCTTTACTAATAATTTAAGAAAAAAATATATACTGAAATACTGCTATGCAATTACAAATAACACAAAAAATTAGACCGTTGATGTTACTATTTCGTTGACTGTATTTTGCACGTCGAAATTTATATGAGTATTAGAATTTAGGAATCTTCCTCAACGGGTGCAGCTACCGGTGCCGATTCGTCTAAAGGAATTAGACATTCGTCCACTATACCTTCACTGCTCTCCAGCTCATCTCTCCTGCCATTAACCACCCTCAGCCACCAAAATCTTATAACTTAGGGCCTAACCTAAACAGTCGGGACCTTGACGTTGGTTACATATGACCTCTTATGTCATGCATTCCCTCATCCCTTACTTTTTGTGCTCAGCTTTCATGTTATTTTTTTATTACTTTTCACTAAAAAATTATTTCTATTTACTTTTCTGTGATAAATAGATTAGATCATGGATAGAATGCCTAAAGAGGATGTTTTCAGTTCCTTTAAACAGCTGTTCTTAAAAAACCATATGACGGTACATCCATTACAAATTTTGGTCTGACAGATTGCCAACCCCCCTCCAGAGCTAAGACATATCCATGTCAAAACAATGCACTGGATTTTAAGCACCTTAAAGAATATTTTAAAGCTATTTATTAAAGTCGCTATGATTTTGTTCGTGGCAAGACAGCGCTAGATTATTATGGTATTGGAAACGATAGGATGATTTGGACGGCCTACCCAGCGGCAGCTGGAAGATACGGTTTAGTAAAAATTGTAGTTTCAAGAAGTAATAAAGCATTGAAATATATGTTCTATATAAATTACATAATCAAAGATAAATAATAAGGTTTAATATTATAAAAATTTAACAGTTTTATAAATGATTTGTTTAACTACATCTTTGCTATTTCTTCTGTTCAAACAAAATTTGATCATTATTAATTTTACTTAGCTTACTTAGAAATTTAAAAAATAACTGAACCAAAAAAATCATAGAAAATGTAATACTATTTTCATTTTAGTACCATTGGAATGCTCTACTAAATCAACTTGGTTTTGAGTGATATCATTATTTTAAGTCTAGCCAGAGAACTGTGACAGCAGCACTGGCTACACGATAGTCATAAACAGATCGTTGAGGAGTCAAATTTAAGATATAGTGGCTATCTTGGCTATTGCATTATTAATGTTTTTCAGAAATATCCTAAAGTACATCCTCTGGAATAGGTTTTTACTCCCGGGGGTGAGGGTTATATCCCCTCCGATGAAAAAACTGTATCTACGCCACTGATTGGTCGTATCAAAAAACATTCCTTATGAGCAATTAATGTGCAAAGGTTAAGTTGATATATTATGATGCAATAGAAACTTTGTTATTTCATGTGTTATATCTGTTTCATTAGATAGTGAGTGATAAATAATAAAAATTATGAAGATATTTCTATTGAATTCTAAATGTTTAACACATAGTTTACTATTAAAGAGTCATTAAGTTAAAACATTATTTGAGAGTTTGCATGGTTTCATAAACCATTTGAAGCTAATATTTTAGTTCTATTTATTATCAGTACCTGATCAATTATTTTACTCCAACCATCTTAGAATTTATCTGATACCGATAGTCACTATATTTCTCACAAATTAAAATTAAGTTTCTATTTGTTTAAGTATCACAATCCACTAATTTACCAATTATTTTTTCAACTTTTCTTTTCTTTCAATTAGCCTTAAAAATGTGTAACACATACAACATATTTTAAAGTACAATACAAGCTATAGACGCCAATTAAAATTATTATTACTATTTTATACTACATTTCATCCAGAGAATGTTGTATTTTGATTACGTTTGCAATGTTGTGTGCCTCATCAGTTACATCAGTGGATTTGTTAATTGCGGACACGTGCCTGACGGGGTACACGCAGTACATTAATAAGGTGTGTTGTGCACGCTCCCGAGTCCTTGCTCTGAATGTTTTCTAATACCAACACAGATGTAGTTAATATTGTTTAAATATTTTTCTGCGCCTAGCAGAAGACAAAATGCAAGAATGTACCCAGGGGATGGACTGGGTACTTAGGAAATTTAAGAGGGGTGCACTCTCTTAAATCTCCTAAAACGGCGGCCACAAGGTTTATTTGTGCCTGAGACGAGATATTGTTAGGCGCCCCCTATCAGTCCCTTACCCCTTAAGGTGCCCTCAAGTACGACCCAGTCCGCCCCTGAATGTACCCGATGGGATGCAAAATTGCATTCATTTGAGGTATGAGTTACACATAGGGTATTAAAAATATAATTAGTTTTATGTGATATCAACATGCATTTTTAATCATTACAAAGAGAAATCAAAACAAATAAATGGTACAGGGTTTTGAAATATTTCATGTAAATTGACCTGTGGCAAATACAAAAATTGAAATTTACGCCGCTGTCACTAACAAAAGCCATGTAATACCGCCTTCATCATTAAAGGACAGAGTACTAGAGTGGTGCAGATGTTCTTGGACTCTTCAATTCACAACAGCTGGCATATGAGCTCTTTAAGTATGCTCTCTTAGTTTTACTTATAATAAATTAATTAATATTCAGAGTTAACATAGTTTAATATCTGAGGTTTTGTATTGTATGGGAGATAGAAAAACATTTGGAGACCATGGGTTCGAATCACATCCATTTTGCTGATCGGTTAAACTCAGAGACATATCATCTTTACAGGAGAGATCAAGGAAAGAATTATTTATACTAACGTGATGATTAAATTATTTGTGGCTTTTGTATTTGACTTGTAATTGTATTTATGTTCTTTTGAATAATTGTTATCACATTAGATATTCTTGAATCTAAAACATATAATTTCTCAGACTTTTAAGTACAAATATACCATTTTTTTAGTAGAGGATTTAAAGGTTCAATTGTGTGATTATATGGTAGTCGCTTTGTGTGTTATACAATTGAATTAACTGTAATTATTGTGCTTATGGTTTCACGAATTACTAAATAATTAATAATTGATATTTTAAACCACAGCTTATTACTTATCATCTATTACTAAAGAAATAGGGATATTTGCAATTGAGTCTTCCATCACTGAGATATTTATTATTCATTTTGCATTACTGTAGCTCATATTATTTTTTATATTTTATAAAGTTGGACCAATATGAGGTGTTGTATCAGTATATTGTATGTTGGCACTATGTTTTTCCTCTATGTTTTTCCTTATGTATTCCTAAGAAAAGATTTATTCTCAGTGAAATGTTATAATAGTTATGTTATATTTTTTATAATTTTATTTGTATAGTTTTTACTAGACAAATTTTCAATGTTTTGAATATTCAATTTTTTTTTCTGTTTCGACTGATATGTTTTCTCTAATCAAAATATGACAGCATTCTTTGTTTACATAAAAATAGTATTAGTTATTATATAAATGCAGCTAAGAATGTTTATTTAAAGTTAGAATATATTTTTCAGAATCATAATATCATTTACAGTTTATTATTATAGTGTATAACTTTTGATCACTGAGTGTAAATAGTGAAGCACTGTCTAAAAATATGTGAAACTACAGTGCAACTCGGTTATTGCGGCCTCGGCCATAACGTCAACTCGGATATAACGTCATTTATTTTTAGGTCCCGCCAAACTATATGTATTTATATAGGAAAAAACCTCGGATATATCGTCAGTAAATTCTCAAACCTCGTATATAACGTCAAGAAAATCGGGCCGAGATGAAGGCAACATATAGCTAAGTAGAGTAAGTTCGGTCGGTGGTGCAACGTGAGGGCTGCGGCTATTGTTTAGCTACATTCTATTTTTAGAAACGGCATTTTATTGCTGTCTTACCGCTAACCACCCCAACCCCCTCCCCCAACCCTATATCCGCTGTCGCCGGTCATCAAGGTCAGTGTCATTGACTCACGTCGCATCAAAGCACTGTGATGCCGTTCGTTCGTACCTACAGTTCGTGTAGATATCGTTAATTCAGTGTATGTATTTTACAGTTATTATACAAATACAATTATTAAAGGTTTTACGAATTTAATAATTGTATTCGTTTTTTTCTATTTACTGTATTATAATTATATTTCGTCAAAACTATTGCACCGATTTGATTATTGAGTTTTGTAATGAGTTTTATTTGTTTTTTATATATATTGTCGTCTATTGCTTATTATTAATTTCATTGCAGTGTTTTATCTTGTTTTTGTATTTAAATGTGTGTTACAATTTTTTTTTTCATTTGAATGTTGGAAGTTAATGGATTTTTTTATTATTATTTTTAGTACCTATTTGTGTTTATATCTTATGTACCTACTTTATGTGAATTATTTAAAACAATAGCATATACTGTCATCTTAAAATTTATTAATTGTTACATTTTAACAAAGCCTCCAAACAGGCTATGCCTTGGAGGAATACATTTCTCTGTTTAAGGTCAGTCTTGGCATCTTACTGTAATATACTTGGTTTTCTACTTTTCTACTTTGTAAGTTTGTTTTTTGTTATTTTAATTTACGAATACAGTATTGAAAATAATGGCAAGTGTTAAGAGAAAGGTTTTGCTGAAGAAAAGGTGTGAGTTGTAAGAGCGTGTGAGGAGGGACGTAAGATAGCAGACGTGTGTTCGGGCTTGTTTTTTAAAATCGAACCAACAGTTGAATTCACCAAGCCGAACTTCATTGCAATATTTTCAAATTCGATTTTTTATATAGTAGAGTAGTCAGTCAGTCATAAACATAAACTTACGGTGTATTTCAAATTACCTTCATTAAATGTCTTAATTTCATGTAAAAGATGTGTTTCCCTATTTTTCCTCGGTTTTAAATTAAAATTATGTTACCTTTTTTATAGCGTCACTCTGATATAGCGTCATTAATTGTGTGGTCCCTTCAATGACGTTATAACCAAGTACCACTGTATCTTCATTCAGTATCATATGTAATTTTAGGCAGGAGCCTTCACTTTTTATACTTAGAGAAGAAACTATAAATGGTTATATTTATTATATTATAAGAACATCAGTTTGTGCTTATAAATCAGGCTCAGGGCTAATGAACCCAGTAAGTCAGAGGTGCTAAATTGAGCGACCGGCGACTCCTGTTAGATCATGAGTGATGGGTAGTTGAGGTTTAAGAAGAAATTATTGTGTAGCCACAAAAGTATATTGTGATTCTTATCAATAAGTAATATAATCAAAATTCTTACTTACATATCATAGGTTAAGATTTTTATTTTTACCTCAATCACTCGTAGATCATAACTAATTAAATAATCAGTGGACTTATCTTTTTCCCGTATGCAATTGAATGATGATAAAATATTTGCTATAGAAAAATTGTTGTTTTCCCTTCAATTAAACGATTCTATTATACTGTAAAAATTACAGCCAAGCATAGTTTGGAATATAACTACTTCATAAATCATAACATGTTCTTATGACCAATATAACTGTTAGTGAGAAGTCATATTAAAACCTTAACTTGTATTCTGTTAGTTTATTCTGTTAAGTTGGTTAAAAAACCAACTTATCAGTAACATACTTATCAGTAATATATCTGTGAATATTTCAAATAATGTAAAAAATTAAAATTAAAATAAGTATTTATGTTATTATATTTTATTGCTTCTTTTTTACAGAACTTTACAGTAACCAGTACTAAATAATATTTAGGTAGCATATTTTCATACCATGTGTTATACAGATGTTATTTTCTATTGTTATTTATTGTTTGGCCATATTGTTGTATTACTCTCATGCTATAAAACTCCACTACAAGTTAATAAAAAGTTTTCAAAAGTTGTGACGCTTGTTTTATGTTTAGTTTTCTATGTTCACCTTTTTGCAATGTGTAATCTAGTCAACCAAAATGGGCGAAGCTAATTGGGAGCTTGGGGGACAGTGCCCCCCCAGACCTCTTAAGTTTTTGAATTTTTAATGCCAATCTCATCAGTTATAATTTTTCATTTGACACAGATATTTTGGTGAGTTTTTACTGTCGTTTAATATTATTTTTCAGTAAATGCTTCTTTTCCCTTACTTTTAGGCTATATTGTGTTAAAAACTAGGAAATTAAACTAGGATATTAACTCTGTGCCCCCAAAATGTAATTTTTAACTACGCCCATGTTAACCACATAGCCAAATATCACATAGCCAATCACAATCATGCCTTTTAAGCAAGATAATTGATGTATTTTAAAATTTGTTCTGAAAGCATCATAATACAATTAACTAAGTTAATTGGTAAGTAAGTTAACTAAGTTAAGGTAAGTTAACTAGTTAAGGTAAGGTATTAACTAAGTTAAGGTAATTTAAGGTTATGCAGGATTAGGAGGCCCCAGTAAAGCCGGCTAGACAAGTCTTCCAACGTAATATTGTACAGCCACTGGAAAGAAGCGATTCATAAGGATTGGAAAGGGTCCTACTTTGACCATTTTCTTATAGCATTGTCCCGATTACGCACACAAGATTCCTATTGAACGGATTGTAATTTTATTTCGATATTTGAAACAATATTTCGAGAACACAACAACGTCCACCGATCAGTCAATATTCTCTGGGAGTAGCATTATCGCTGATGAGCGGAGTTAGTGAGATTAAATACCCCTGTCACAGCAGACCTGCATACTCAGCGAATTTCCAAATGGTTTATAAAGTCAAAGTTTTTTTTAAAGTTGATATCATTTTCCGTATAGTCTGTAAATTTCCCTGTACAAGTTTCAGAAATGCATTCCGTCACAGTATAGGCAAACACACAAATTCCAAAAAGATATAAACACAGAGTATTCAGAAAATCTTATCATATATGATGCGTTATGTATGATTTTACGTACATACAAAATATATGTTGTACATATACCGTGTCTCGAAAGTCCCACCCCCTGTTAACTTTTTTTTATTAATGGGAATAAAAATTTTAAACTTTAGGAATGTTTATTTGATCAAAAAAGGTAGTTTTTTATGTATTCAAATTTTCACCCCCTCCCCCCCAAAAGGGATAGTTTAGGGGTAAGTTGAAATTTTTAAATAGCAACCCCCAGTTTGTTGCATATCATTTCAAAGGTCTTGACAAAAGAAAATGAATGGCGTAAATTGGATGTCTCTACGTTGATTTGATCAAATGTTATGCCAGTTCAAAGTTTTAAATTGTTTGAAATCTGATAAATTTTTAATTTTGTAAATAATGAAAAAAAACAAGATTTTGCTATATGAAAAGGGTTAGTTAGTACCACGGTCGAAGTCCTAATTGGTCACATACATTTACCGATCACAGGCTAAATCCTGTCCGAGATTATGGGGTTACGGCAGCGACCCCTCTAGGCCTCATTTGCCAGAAGCTTATCTAGAGATAACAGCTCTTCCAGTTTTCTCCCGGCGTGACATTATTTTAACTTCCATAAAGCTTAGTTTTAAATTTTAGATGTATTCAAATAGATTTTAGATGTATTGTGAGGCAGGATGGGCGATTTAGTGTGTTTTATTAAACAATATTTAGCTTAAGATTTTATAATTAAAATAGTTGTAAGAGATAATGGTCCGATCTGATCAAGACAAAGTATGAATGATTATGTTCTAAGGCGAGGCGAAAAGAAATTTACATGAGGCAGTCCGCTTGTTTAATAACGCATATCTTGATAGGCCAACCGATAGGGCATACATTCGTCGTTTGGTAGACAAATTTTCAACGACACTTTAGTATCAAAGACGCCCCAAAGTCAGGTCGCCCTTCAATCAGGAGAGACGATGTTAAAGTTGATGTTCTAGCTCATTTTGCGGCAAACCCATTCCAAACACTTTGTTCAACTGCTCGAGAAATTGGGATCTCAAAAGATTCTGTTTATTGGGTACGGTATTAAAAGAACATAAGTACCATCCGTACAAAGTTCAACTTCACCAGGAACTAAATGAGGATGAACCTGACCGGAGGATTCAGTTTTGTGAAATAATGTTGCAAAAGATTGAGGAGAATATTAATTTAATTTCTCAGAGGTGTTTGAGTGATGAAGCTTCATTTTCATTACATGGGACGGATAATCGTCACAACTACCGTTACTGGGCAGACCTAAATCCACACTGGATGGTTGAAGCACATACACAACAACCTCAGAGGATAAATGTATGGGCTAGCATTTGAGGAGATTCTGTAGTTGGCCCCCTTTTTATTGATGGTAATTTGAATGGAGCAAAATACATAGACCTATTACATAATGATATCGTGCCAACCATAAACAATATTGCCCTAGAAGGTGATTTTGATCTTTTTTTCAACAGGATGGTGTCCCTCCTCATTACGATGTAAGAGTTAGATACTTTTTAGCTGAGGAGTTTCCCGAAAGTTGGATTGGTAGGTGAGGTTTTGTAGAGTGGCCTGCTCGATCACCTGACCTCACACCTCTCGATTTTTTCTTCTGGGGCTTCATTAAAAGCAAGGTGTATGACACTAAACCCGCTAACCTTGATGAATTAAAAGTGCCGATTGAACGAGCGTGCCAGTTAGTTACACCAGAAATGTTGGCAAATGTGAGGCAGGCATTTGAGTCCAGACTTTACTTCTCCCAAGAAGTAAACGGTGGCCACTTTGAGCAGTTAACCTAAATTTAATAGTGATGTTTTCCACCATTTTCCCTCCTGATCAATTCACATTCTGCATTATTAACAAAATTAATAAATTAATAAGGTTTTAAAAAATTTAAAACTAAACTAGCATAACTTTTGATAAAATCAACGTAGAGACCTCCAATTTGCGGCATTGGTTTTTTTTGTCAAGACCTTTGAAATGATATGCAACAAACTGGGGGTTGCTATTTAAAAATTTCAATTTACCCCTTTTTATTCCCATTAATAAAAAAATTAACAGGGGGTAAGACACACGGTAAAAGTACTGTACAATCATGCATAAATAAATAAATACTTAACAGAATTAACTGTCTTCCTGTTAGCGCTTGGCAATTTGAGGAACTATCATGCTCCATGGCTGGGATACCCTACCGTCCATACATTCTAAATAGTCAAAAAACATTCTCTGAAATAACACGAAAAAAATAAACCTATCATAATTTGTGACTCTCTTTTACGAAGTTCACTCGTCTAAAACTAATCAATTCATTGAAAGTTAACAGGACTGAAAATTTTAGGCCTAACAAAAACCTTATGCTTAGCAAAAATACTTTTGACTTATATATGTTTAAAGTAGAACAGGGCTAGGATATAGCTACCCTATGCTATCTAGAATCAAAGATCTTTTGTTAGCACTTAATTTAGTCACATAGCTCGGCCTTAAACAAAGGCTAACAGCTTTGATACCCAGCTCAATCAAAGATCTTTTGTTAGCACTTAATTTAATCACATAGCTCGGCCTTTAACAAAGGCCAACAGCTTTGATACCCAGCTCCTTAATTATCTAGGTCTAGAAAGACCTTTCTATAGAGAAGGATTTTCAACCTTCTCTGACTTAGTGACGAGCAGTCGAGCCAGTAACGGGTAGCATGCTCAATTTCCTCCTCGCAGAATTGGCAGACCTGTGTGAGTCCGATAATCTTGAGTGTTACCTCAGTGGGCTGTCCTGTCAGAAGCCCCACCAGTAGGCTGATGTCCCCTTTGGAGAGCCTTAAGAGCTTATTATACACGTTTAAGTATACCGGAGAGAAATACCTTTTCCATAATACCTGCAAGGCGAGAGCTCACACAAGCTACAGTAAACCTGATAGATTAATGATGTCCACTCACTTGTGAAATGGCCAGCTGACAAGGTGAAGGTGATTGCTTTGGTAGTAGGTTTGTTGGTGGTAATGAACAGAAAGACAAAAATGAAGTGCACGACACGTTTTTTCTTTTCGTTCTAGACATTACTTTTAAGAGTGTTTATTTTTTTACTACTGAACATATACTTGTATCAGGTTCAATTTCGTCTTTAGTTTGTCATAAGCCACCTCTCTTATGTCCTGGTTGTGATATTCCTTGCACTTGGTTCGCCAAAAACACGGTTCCGATCTTTAAATTTCAATAAATTCTTCCAGAATTTGGTTCCGTTTTCAGGTAGACATAATTCAAAGAGAATTAATATTAACCCTAGATTACTAACCTTTCTAAAACTTTAAAATTGTTACTTACCATTTGTCAATATTAATTCTTTATATATTTCACACTCTTGCTGTGTAATTTACTAACTTTGTTATTGTTTTACTATTATCAACCACATTATTGTAATTGTGAAAAGTAGATAAAACTAATATAAACTGTTTAATAATATATTTTCATATTTTTATACAAATCTAAATAAATAAAAACATAAAGGCCAGCCAAAGCACACTTTAACTCCTGACATTTTAAAACTCAAATCATAACATCCTTGTTTCTTTACCATTAATTTTGTTTTATTCACTTCCTTTTTTTCTCTTTTCATAAACTCTAGGCGTAATTGTTTACTCAAACATTTTTTTCCATTATTCAATTGCCATTGTAAAATTCCATAAGAAAATAGTTTTAAAAAGTTACTACGATTACTAACTACTCGTAAAATTTACTAATGTTACATTTATTTTATGTGCATAGAAGGCTCAGGAATATATTTCAGTCACCCTCTCTGTTAAACACCCAGTGGCTATATCTCCTGGAATTTTAAACTGTAAAAAGAAAATAAATTTAAATTACGTTAAAAACAAAATTTGGTAGTAATGATTACGAATGGTTAGTGATCTAGGGTTTAACAAGCTAAAAACAAGACCAGTGACACACGGCTAAATAGAAGACACAGAGGGTTTTACCTGCACAGGTAAACCTCTCTGGTATGTATGGCCAGCCTTAGCAGCTCTCCTTCCTGAACGGTTCAATCATAATCTTAAGCACTCCTCCTCAGAGACCAAGATGTCTTTACCATCCTGAGGTTCAAAACTAGTGCAACCATTTCCACCTCGCTAGATGGAAAAGATTAGATGTTCCAGAAATGTAAATTGAGGAAGAGGTTGGACAATATAATCCCAGAAAAGAAGAAAAATTATAAGCTAATGCCCAAAAGAGAGAAGTAGGCTGCCACTTTTGGAGGAGGAAGGACTGCGAGCTGAACAGACAGTCTCTGAGTTTGGCTAAGTTACCTTGGGGTTGTCAGCCTCCCCAAAAAGGAGAGACCTCCCGTGTAGTCAAAAGCCATGTACCCCTGAGCAGATTTCTAGTTACATACAAGCTTATTATCTCGTATAGGAGTGGTTTCCATTGTGAGAATTATTTTATTTGCAATATTTATGTATTTTTTTAGATAGTATTTTTTTGTATTTAAACTGGCACTCTGAATATAAATATATATTGTATTTTGTGAAATAACTGATATTTCGATTTGATTGCTCCTGTGGGCATCTCCCTGTAACTCAAACAGCATCAGAATACCATTTTCAAATACATGACGATTAGACACACTTAGAGTAGACCTAGAGTATTATGAAACATAAAATTAATATTTATTAGTACTACTCACAGACGGTAACCCTAAAAAATTTAGAATGTATGTTATTTTTATGTTAATAATAAACAATACTTAAAAATAATTATTGAACTTATTCTAAAAACATAGAAAAGTTAGTAAGTGAGGATTTTTTCACTCTTTGGTAAGTAAAGTTTCATCCAGGATAAAGTTTGAAATCATGAGTTATTGAAACCTACATTTTGTTGATTATTGGTAATGGAACTCGTACGACAATAGATTAAAGAGGAAGTATAATCATCTCGCAGCGAGGCTCGGCGCCACTGCAACCCATGTCAAGCACATTAATGAATAATAACTCCATTGCTACACCTTACGTTTTTCGCTAAATATTGGTTTTAGTACTTAATTTTTCATCGCTGAAATAATTAATGAATTAGGGAATGGAGAAACAAGCAAACTTTTACACAAAGGTATATTTTATTAAGTAAATTTAGCCAGACAAGATATCGGTTGCTGCTCCCACCACCTTAAAGTCATTTTATCAAAAAATTAGATATTATGACGTGATGGAGGTGATCTTGAAGGGGATCTAGGATATGCATGGTCGTAAACAATTAGATCCACAATATCTTGCAAATCTTCAACTTTAATTAAAAGTTTTTTTTTTGTTTCCTGTAACTTCTTTATTTGAGAACGTTGTTTTTTTATTGTTGTTTTAGCTTTGTTTAGTTGTATTTTTATCTTTTCTATTGGTTCTGTTGGTGACTTAGAGCGTGGTGGAGGGATGTCTTCTATTGTGAATTCCGCAATGCCACTGGTAGTTGGGTTTTCCAGGTCATGTCGTTCTTTCTTTATTTGAGAACATTGTTTTTTTATTGTTGTTTTAGCTTTGTTTAGTTGTATTTTTATCTTTTCTATTGGTTCTGTTGGTGACTTAGAGCGTGGTGGAGGGATGTCTTCTATTGTGAATTCCGCATTGCCACTGGTAGTTGGGTTTTCCAGGTCATGTCGTTCTTTCTTTATTTGAGAACGTTGTTTTTTTATTGTTGTTTTAGCTTTGTTTAGTTGTATTTTTATCTTTTCTATTGGTTCTGTTGGTGACTTAGAGCGTGGTGGAGGGATGTCTTCTATTGTGAATTCCGCATTGCCACTGGTAGTTGGGTTTTCCAGGTCATGTCGTTCTTTCTTTATTTGAGAACGTGTTTTTTTTATTGTTGTTTTAGCTTTGTTTAGTTGTATTTTTATCTTTTCTATTGGTTCTGTTGGTGACTTAGAGCGTGGTGGAGGGATGTCTTCTATTGTGAATTCCGCATTGCCACTGGTAGTTGGGTTTTCCAGGTCATGTCGTTCTTTCTTTATTTGAGAACGTGTTTTTTTTATTGTTATTTTAGCTTTGTTTAGTTGTATTTTTATCTTTTCTATTGGTTCTGTTGGTGACTTAGAGCGTGGTGGAGGGATGTCTTCTATTGTGAATTCCGCATTGCCACTGGTAGTTGGGTTTTCCAGGTCATGTCGTTCTTCTTTATTTCGTTATTTTAGCTTTGTTTAGTTGTATTTTTATCTTTTCTATTTAGCATGTCTTCTATTGTGAATTCCGCATTGCCACTGGTAGTTGGGTTTTCCAGGTCATGTCGTTCTTCAATGTTAGGACATTCCTTTACTGTTACGGGTATGGCTCCTTCAACTATTTTCAACGTTTTCAATGTCCTTATTATATCTTCTTGCCTGAAATGGCGTGAGCATACACGGCTATACTTTGAAGGAGCCCATTCATCACCTCTCTGCACTGCTTGCACCCACTTATTCTTCAGCTCCTGGTTTGCAGGAAAACTGCAAAAACATTTATTTTTAGTGTTTAAATCTAAATGTGTTTTGAAGAAAACAGATTAAACATGTGTATATGAACCTTCAATTTCAATCAATTTCAACTGTGTGAAAAAAAAATTTTTCAAACAAAGCAAGCTTTTTGAATCCCAAAGCTTTTCTTAAAGATAACGTTTAACATTATACAGTATTTACTTTTTGTGGAATTATCAACCGTTAAAATATATCCAGCAGTTATCGAGCAGTGCCTGTTTAGAAAAAACTCCACAAAAAGCGTAATTTGTTATAGATGTATACATTAACCCTGCAGTAGGTGCGCCATCAAGTATATAACACATTAAGGCATGTAGCCCATGTACATTATATTTTATAAATGTTATATTTTGAATTTTTTCTAATCCTACTTTTAGTATAAACTTGTGTAGGTGATTGTCTGTATGAAAATAAATAGATGTTACACGATATTTTTTTACAAAAAAATATTTTTGTGTTTCTCTGTTATTATACAATGAAAAACTATGAAACTTCATCGCTCAAAACTTTAAATTGATCTTTAAAACAAAGTTATGACTTTTGATAATACACTTATTAACCCTAGAACAGACGGGCTGGGTCTGTGAGAACCAGGCACGTTTGTTATTGTTCTAATTCAAGGTCATTGGTCAAGAAAAACGCAGAGGTTCTGTGTAGCTTCCTAAAATACTCCAGAGAAAACAATAGCGTAGTGGGTTTTTTCCACTGCAACCCTCAGTTTGCAGTTATCAACTTGGTGGAGGTTTTGGTGGAGGTGGGTCTGTCAGACCCAGCACGTCTGTTTACGTAACTTTATTCGACCGAGACAAGTTTATGTTTTTCGAATATTTTTTATTCATATTTTTTTAATTTACTATTTTTAACAGTTTTATGTACCTACATAGTATAGTGATTTTTAACCCTCCAAGTGCCGCGCCACACGATCGTGCGCTTATAATGCTTATTATGAGTGCCAAACGCACGATCGTGTGTATTTATGCAGCGCTGCTTTCAATCACGTCTAACTCTTATATTTACCGCATAAACTACTCGTTTTTGACTATTTTGGAAATGTTATTGTGTTTGTGAATATACTTGTAAAAATACTGCTCAGGGGAAAAATAAAAAAAATAATAATTTTTGACTTTTGACAACCAGAAGCTATTATCTCCCGATGGTGAATAACTTTTATTTATGCTTTTTGCATTCTGTGTGATTTTAGCTTTACACTGATATATAAAACATAATGTAAAACCTTCAGACTGTATTTTTTGTGGACTTTTTAATGTTATTCTGCTAAATCATAAAATGGGCCGGCACTGAGGTATTAAGTATTAGGCACTGGGAGGGTTAAACAAATATGGATAGCCGAAAACAACCAAGTAATAATGAAATTGACCGAATTGTGTTCGAGGTTCTATTGGAAAGTGAAGTTGGTGATTTCGACCATGATCCTGACTTTCTTTTGGAATGTGATGATAATATGATAAGCAAGATTGAAGAATGGATCACTGATGAACCTGAAAATAATTTAGGCACACACGCTTTGAGTGAACAAGGTGTAACATGTGATTACGAGATGTTGTGTAACAACTGTTGTGACAAATGATTTTTTAAAGAAATTCAAGCCCTTCAAAAACGTATTATTTTAATTGATAACTACTTAAAAGTATTTTTTACACGAACATTATTTCATTTTCTACAATATTCTTGTATTTAACATCTAAATTATAGAATTTTTATATTTTTACTAATTAGTTTTAGGAAAACATTGTATTTTCTTTTAACTCATACAAGAATTTTATATTATTTTCTAAATCTGTCTGTATATTTTTATATTTAATCAACCCTGAATTTTACAATGTATTATATATGAAGGTTTGATTAAAAAAAAATGTTTTTGTATAAATCAATTGAATTAGTATTTTTTGAGATTTTTTAGTTTTGGATCTGATAGACCCAGCCCGTCCAACTACGTAACTTTTTTCGCCCGTCCACTCTAGGGTTAAATTTACAACTGAGTACAAAAAACCCTGATTTTCATTAGGCTCTACAATAAATGTTTTCAAGAAAAGTACACTTTTTTCAAAATTAAAAATCATCCTTGCATTTCTTTAAATGTATTATAATACAGTTTTGCCCTTGTTCTCCAATGGTTTTTCATTATATACAAGTCACACACTTGAGAATGGTTAGAGCAAATATTGTTTCCAGATGTGACACTTTCGTTTATTTCAGGACAAAAATTTTCAAGGTGAAGTTTGTGGTGAACTCACTTCTTGCCAAAGGAGACCCTTCACATTGGTTACACTACCATTGTACATATTTAGAGCATTGATGTTGAGTAAATAAAACCAGGTCCATTGCCTTGACCCAATGTTTCTTGATGAATTGTATTTTACACACATCTTGATGATGTCAACTCTTTCTTTCATATGGTTTTCGAAGGTGACGATCTTAGGTTTTCATAAATTCTCTGTTGTTTCATCATTCTCGAGATAATCATGCTTAGCTTAACACTCCGGTGCTCATGTGTTTAATGAAACACGAGCGGTCAAGTGGAGTGCCACTGCACTCCACGTAATTGATGTGATTGGTGATGTTATAAAACACATAATTTAGACCAAACAAAATTATTTTGCAATACAATAAATAGATATCGGTGCATAGAAAAATTATTTTATAAAATGGTTAGGAATAATTTTTTCAACAACTGAATTGAAACCCAAAATCAACTATGACAACATACTTTGACAAATGCACCTAATTAGCACATTCTACACACACACTTTTCAAATGATCAAGGTAGACCCACTTGTTACACTTAGAAAATAAGCAAATTTTACAATAAAATAAATGAATATTGCTGCATAGGATTATTTTAAAAATTTTTAGGAATAATTATTTAAACAACACAATATTATCTATTTCAAGTTCATCAGGGTCTTCATCACCAATGACACTCTCATTATCTCCCGTTTTAGCTAGCCAACACCATAACTGTTCTTGGTTGTCCATTGTTCATTCATTAGTTAATACCTACACACACTATTAAGTTTTCATATAAAAATAATGTGAACTACGTGAAATTAAAATCCACAACATATGTCACTCAGTGGAAAAACGGAACACGGATACTCACGTGGAGTGCACCTGCACTTCAATACTGAGTTACCATGGGAAAAAATCAATAGAAAATTTGTTTAGCCCGAATTGGTTGCTGTCACTATACTAACAGGTTCCAGGGTTGTCAGAGGGAAGGTAGATGACCGTTCAAGGTCTAACATGCTGTCAACTGCGTTATATGCACAAAACACCATGACTGGAGTGCCACCGCACTCCGCGCGAGCACCGGAGTGTTAACTAAGCTTAAAATGATTACCTTAACTCATTTGACTTAAAGTTCATCCAAACTAATAGCATCAGACAACCCAAACCGTTCTTGGCCACTCATTGGGTCACTATCCTAGGCTCACAAGGTCGTGGGGCTACAGTTGTAGCCCATACAACTTTAACAGCACACAAAATGGACATGCTCAGTCTGTCAAGGCTAACAACACAGTTAGTATGTATAAATGACAATCGGTAGCTATCTGTGTGCTAATCCTCCAAAAACAATAGGCCTACTTAATGGAATGACAGGAAAAACCAAAACACTGAGCTACAACTGTAGCCCATGCGCCTACTGCAGGGTTAAAATCATGATAATAGGTTATGAAAATTTAACACATAACAATAGTTTACTTACCAGTGGTAGCTTATCCCATCAATTTTTCCCCGGCTGCAGCCAGAAAACACGCATCTCTGGACCATGCTTAACAGGAATTGTCGTCTCTTTAGAACTGCCCCATCCTTTTGTAACTGGATCCAGCTTTTGGATCCAGTTCCAAGATTGAAATGACAAAATAGTGGCGGGAAAACTTTCAGGTTGAATCTTGCAGATATGACAGCGGATAGAACTCTGTTTTTTTTATTAATGCCAGTGTTGAGGTACTGTGCAAGAGTAAACAGTGCAGCATTTTAGATTTAATATTTGAGAAGTAGTGGTTTTCAAAAATTGATTGAATTGTTTTTATTACATTATCTAAAGCTAGATAGTTTTAGTGCCGGTAATTTAGTGCCGTGTAGAAAATATATTTTTTTTTAATTTTCCACTAACATTTAGCAGTAGTTTATAAACATAAGCTATTTTTTATTTTGAGCAAAGTTTTAGAATTTCTTGTTCCAAACCTAATAGACCTAAACCTAATTTGCTATGGACATATTTCACAATTATTGATGACAACAATAAGACATGACGTTGAGAGTTGGTAAAACAATTAATTCATCAGTGCCGGATATAACAGTATCAGCGCCAGCGCAGCGTGCTACCATTGTTTATGGTACTACCTTCTGAGCGAAGTAGCGCAGCGGCCTGTGGAACTGTTTGGAACTGGAACTGCTTCGCGGAACTGTTGCATATCCGGTACCGTCACGTTGCAGCTGGTTACAGCATTGATACCGTTTGGCACACCTCTATGTTGCAGATGAATGACAGTGACTGTTGACTGAACTGACAGTGGCAGGAGACAGCTGCTGATACAGAGCTTCTACTTTGGATAGCGCTCAATACGCAGACGTACTGGAGTAGGGTGACTCACAGCGTTTCCCCCACTTCAATTTTGGTCATTACTTATCGCTAATCCACACCCGCAGATTCAAATCAAATAATTTATTTTAGAAACTTTAACAAGCATTGAATCAGTCATTGTATACAATTATCAACTTAATCTAACAAACTAACGACATATATTTAAATTAACAGTAATTATACGTAATACACCTCTTAATCGTTTTTTTTAATTTACAACACTATCACACATGTACTCATCAATACTATAATAAGCTTTTTTTACAAGTGCACTTGTTAAATTGCGTTTAAAAATCGTAATGTTGGGTTCTGTTTGTAGTTGAGATGGAAGATGGTTGAACAAAGAGATTGCTGAGTAAAGAGTGTGTTTTTTGAAAAATGTGGTTTTGTGAACTGGAATTTTTAAAGCAAACTTCTGTCTTGTATTATACTGGTGAACTTGTTTGAAGCGATCAAAATATGACGGATTTTGCTTGTAAAAACGAGAGTATTGAGAAGGTAGATGGATGGGAAAGTTAAAATATTGTTGTTCGTGAATGAAGGACGGCAAGTTTGTCGTTTTGGAATATTATAAATCAATCTAATTGCTCTCTTTTGAAGGATAAGGATTGGCTTAGTTTTTGAGCAATCAGCACCCCATATTGAAACAGCATATGTCATATATGGAACGATGACTCCATAATAAGCCATTAAAAGAACTTCTTTATTGCAAATTCGTTGAAGTCTGCGCAAAATAAAAATTCCAGAACTTACTTTATTGCATACATGTTTAATGTGCAGATGAAAACTGAGCCTATTGTCAAGCGTTACACCAAGGAACTTAACACTTGAAGAAGATTGGATTTTAACATCATCTAAAAGAATACTTAAGTCGGAAGAGTGAGCTTCCCTATTACGAATAAAAAGCTCTATGAGATGAGTCTTGGATTTACCAAGGAATATCGAATAAGTATTGAAATGAATACCGTAAACTATTATAGACAACGACAGCATGTTCATGTGGCTAAATCTCTAAATCGTTACAATTTCAAGCGAAAATACAAAAAGTAATGCCAATAGACCCTTTATCATTTAATATATAACATGAAAATACATATATTAAAAGATAATATCATTATCTTTAGGTAGGTAGCATTGCGTTTCATGAAATTAATAGCCATGCACTTTGACCTGAACACAAAAACAAGACTATATATTTTACTGACCAGCTAAAATGTCGACTGACCGGGTACTTCCGGTTGTCCGACCGGATTCATTCTTGGTACCGTAATGAAAAACGGCCAACCAATCCCAACTATAAGAAAAATAACTATCTTCCTAGCCTTCCTAACATAATTTTAAGGGGAGACAATCAAAATAAGCAACAATACGATAGATTTATACAAAACAAAAACAATTTAATATTTTTTTGTAATAATAATAATGAGCAGCTTATCAAATTATTCTTCGTTAGTTTATCACAATCTCGGTAAACTAAAAATTCTAATTGCAAATTTTGGTATTAACTTGTTTTAATGTTTATATTGGCGATGACTGTTTGGAGGCAAAGAGCACTACGTCCTGCTTTACCGACGTAACAAGCATCACACTATTAGCTTTGAAATGGCTCAGCCAGTGACGCATGAAAGTCGACTCGGATAAAATTAATGTCATTTACTTCAGGAAGGGACGAAAATGCAGAGAGCAGTTTCAGCAGTTCCCATCTAGCTGCTGAGTGATCAGACGGCCAGTAGTCAGTTGTGATTCTTTGTGACTCGAACACCGCTATCTCCTTATTGTGATCGTGATTCGGTTCGCGGTTAACGATTTTTTTATTCAGTAAAAGCGACACTCTGTGGTTAAGTGAAGTGAACTTTTGATTGGATACCATTGCGGTTCTGCAACCTTAATGAGATCCATCCATCGCTTTAATTTAGCCACTCAGATGGGCGGGACGGAACGTCTGACCACAACGGTAGCTAGATGCCAACTGATTCAAGAAACCATTTAATTTTTTTAGCAGGTACTCTTAATGAGGGTACCCCCACTCCTGCGAGGGTTATGTGGTGACTCCACCGTTAAGCGGTGTTTACCCAAACTAAACTCACCTTCCCCCATCCGTCCAGACGTGTATGAGCGAATTACACACAGGCGAAAGGACTTTATTTGGGCGAATCACAGCATTAGCGTTTACCGCTGTAGCTGCTGGAATACCTCTTGGAGTGGCTAAAACAATCAAATCAGAACAGGGCTGGAGCAAGTGAGGATATGGAGCAGGGTGGATATCACCCTGCTCCATATCCTCACTTGCTCCTCACATACTCCTGAAATAGTCGTTATGTCATTAGTAGAAACAAGGTAGAGGCTGGGGTACTCCATCCTCTACCGGACGTGTCGTGTATAGCACCCCCTCGACGCATATATGGAACTGGCGACCCTCTAAGTAAGACTTGAGGAGATGAACTGCTGCTGCCGGGAGCGGGGACTCGCTGAGCTTGATGAGTCCCTCGTGCCAGACCTTGTTGAACGTCTTGCTGACATCCAGTAGCACTGCAACAAAGCATAAGTTAATATTACGGCTGTCGACCAGCTTCGTAATCACCCGTACCAGTTGTTGCGTCGTAGAGTGTCCGCGTCGAAATCCAAACTGCACCGCCTTATGTATCCGTCCAGGAAGGAGGATATCCTGGACATGAACAGACGTTCGAAAAGCTTCGAGACCGCCGAGAGTAGAGAAATGGGATGATGGTTTTCGAGGAACAAGTGATTCTTGCTTGGTTTTGGGATCAGGATTACCTTCGCGAACTTCCACATTACCGGGAAATAATGGAACCTGAGGGCAACGTTGAAAATTAGTTTCAGATATACAAATATGGGGGTCGAGGTGGCCTGCAGGGCTGACGTGCTTATCCGATTGAGGCCAGGGGCTTTCCGTGGCTTGATCCTTAGAATTGCTGCTTACAGCTGCGTCAGGGAAGGGGTCTAAGCTGTCTCCTTCAGGTTCTACGAAGAAGTTCTCCATGAAATGCTCAACCCTCTCCCCCTGGAGTTCGTCGTAAACTTTGTAGTTTGCCTGAAACTGAGCATGCATTGTGTTGGCAAATGTTTTCATCTTGTCCTCCGCTGTGTAGATAATGCCATGAAGGGAACGGGCCGCCGGTTCGACCCCCCTTATATCCTTAGCTGCCCTCCACACGCTGCCTCCTTCTACGTTTAGTGTTAGCAGGTACTTGTTCCAATTCTCGGACCTGAAATTGTCGACAAGTGATTTGATATTATTCTGTTTTGCCTGTTGAGCTGCTGTCTAAATTCTGGGTGTCTGGTCGCCCATCATCTGATGCTCAGCTGGTTCCTCAGCGTAATCTCACGGCGTACATGGTCCGGTAAGCCGGCTCTGGGTATATGGGGTGGCACCTCTTACACACCATGACGATGTTAGTAGCTCATGCGATTCCGTGACGTATCCGTCGAGTTCCTCCGTGGACGTTGGCTCCCGTGCTGGCGGAAGGCGCTCCGAGACCAGTCCTCGGTACTTTTTCCAGTCGGTCCTCATGCGGGCATTGGAAGGGGGATGACTCAGTGTCGGGCTAGCGGGAGAACCGGTAAATGGTCTGATAACAGACCATTAACCGTGACCGTGCTACGATCTCGGACGGCAGGTTCCTACACAGAGAAACATCAATCACATCAGGTAAATGGTGAGGATTCGATGGGCGGTGCATCGGCTCGTCAGGGGCCACGACGTCTGTGCCGGATTGTTTGTCGAGGAAAGCTCTCAGCGCCTCACCACTTTCATTAGTGCCTCGTGTATTCCAAGACGGGTGTTTGGCGTTGAAATCACCTGCAACAACAATAGGCTCAGGGTCTGTTAGTAAATTCTGTAAGTGTCTGCGCGTCAAGGTGTCTGATTGGAAGGTGGTAGGCCGCGACTAGCCGGAGCTCCAATCCACCTACGTGCACGATAACGCCAGTTGTTTCTAGCAGTCCTGTGGCTGTGGCGCTGGACCTGTGAACAAGGCGTCGGTGAACTATGATATCCGTGCCCCCTCCCGGGTTGCGGCCGTGTTGCCTAAATGGGCAAACCGTCCTGTAGACTTTCGTATGGTGGTAACTTGAAACAGTCACGTTGGGTTAGATGGGTTTCATTGATGAGGGCGACGTTGATGTTCAGCCTTGACAGGAAGAAGTGCAGTTTGCTCTTGCGGATCTTTAACCCGTTGGCGTTTCACACGATGACCCTGATGTTCCTAGGCTCCATTTAGAAGTTCTAAAAGGCTGGACGTCAGCTCCACAAGTAGCTCCGGCATGGCCTTGTCCTTGGCTGAAATCAGAATGGGAATTGTTTCATTGAGCCAGGCAACTAGCTGCCTGACTGAAATAGTGTCTCCTTGTACCGCGGCGGTCATGACCGGGGCGGTGCAAGGAGAGTTGACAAGTTTTACAAAAATGTATCTATACACACCGAATAATAACTATAGTTGACTAAAACATTATATAATAAAATAATTATTTGAAAAAAAATTATAAAAACGATATAGTGTCACAGAAAAATATAAAACATAAACAGGTTTACTCTGAAATGCAATTAATTTACAACATTATGTAATTGATTTTTGTAAATTCCACTTTCATTTTAAGGCTACCTGTTGGTTTTGTACCTCTTGCATCTAAAAGAAAGACTTTGAAAGGAGTAGCCTATTTCTTCTATTTATTTTTACAAAGAAAATCATTATTTATTTACAAAGAAAGAAACACAATATTGTGTAAGAGTGTAATTTTTATCTAGAAACATATTTAAAACAATAATCATATGCAACAATAAACATATTCAATGATAGACTACTATAATGTATGAACTAAAATATTCAACTAACAAATAACTACAAAAGCAATAAATGCAAAAAATAAAGCGAAATTCATAATAAGGGTTGCAGGCTGAAAATGTACTAAAAACAATCACTGTAACAGAGGGTGAGGGTGAGGTCATTGGCAGCTTGAATGGGGACCTTTGGAGCTACTGGGGGAGCAACGTCTGCCTCCATATCCCTGTTGTCTAACTGTGAATTTTTAACAAAACTTTTAGCATTTTGAGGCTTTGCCGCTTTCTATTGCGTCGTTGGCGGTACGGCCTTGGCTGTAAGATTACAGTCTGGGTTTCCGTCACTTCGGTCGCATCGGTAAGGGTTACCACCAGGAGCTTAACCTCCATCCTGCAGTAGTGTACAGCCCGCAGTCGACGCTCAAAGTCAAGTTTAGCCTAAATCTTTTTACGACTTATTCTCTTATGTTTTTTGCAGTCATGGGAGAATGACGATTTAAAGCTATTTTTCTTATTAAGTTAATATAAGTAATATAAATATAAATTTAGTTTAAGTTAATATGTTTGCTTATAAGCCAAGTTTTTCTTTTCTATAAATAATTATTCCTCTTAAATGTGTATTTTCTCAATTTTTTTTAAGTACAGTATGTAACATCCGTATTATCAGAGTTTTCGCATATATTTATAATACCTACGTTCTTGTATTATAACTATAGAATACTTTCTTTCGTTTTGGTTAACAAACTGTTAAATAGTTTTTGGACAATTTTTTTACTGTACAAAGTTTTTACTGTATTTTATTAATAAAATATGAATTTCAGTCTACAACATATCGTAGTTATGTGTAGTTCGAGTAAAAATCGAGTTGGCAAAATCGTTACCCGTACCTACCACATATACCACCTAGTTCTTTATACTCTTTGCAATTTAGTTCGTTTCTATTATCGCTAGAAAAAAATCATCTTCCCGCCTTTCCATAGTTTCCCGCCAGAGTGGCAGACGCTATCTTTGTCCCTTTGTCTTGTCTTACGTGACTCCATGAGTGGTCTTCCGGGTCTTAAACGTAAGTATACCGTTATAATTACTATTTTTATTTTACTAACTTATTAATTTATTTGGCAATTGAAGTCAGTGTATAATAAAGAATTCAAATCAAAATAGAACGGCAAGAGGCGCTACGGTAATATATTTTCTTCTCTATACATCAAAACGTATCTTAAGGCAATATTGATGATCTTGAACATTCTCTATCAGGATTAAACTATAATAAAAAAACCTTAGATATACGAGTCAGGGGTCGAAATTGAGTATTGAAAAAAGTTGTCACATTCCTATTAGGGCTTGATGAGTTTCCTTCAAGTCTATATGTCCGGTTTTTTATGACAAGTTATCAGTATTATAGGTCTACTATTACTATGCTTGTCAGTCCTTACTTTCCCGGCCTTGACTTCTCATAAGTGGTTTATTATGCAGTATAACCTCACTAGATCGACACTTAGTGAACCCAGAGGTCGTTGAGTTACGGGGTTGTCAAGTTAACCAGAATATAGCAATTTTCATGTGGTCTAATTAACCCTAGAACACAAAGGCTCCCTGAACCAAGCGTTGTTACAAAGGCGTAGTCTCCCAGACTACTTTTTTTGAAAATATATAAAAAATACTATTAATGACGGGGAAATTTTTTTAATTATAAAACACTTAAAGTGAACATTGAATTAATGTTTCATAAGAGTTTAATGTCCAAACCTTAATTGTTCTGGCACTGGTAGCAGATTGTCCCTTGGTGTTCGCCACACATGACTTTTGCGCAACATCCATAAAATTGTTTTGTCATGCGCCGTAATCTTGGAGGTAAGAAGGCACACACCTTCCTGCCTTGTTGGTCTGGCTGTGGAGCTTCATTTGGCACACTTGCATTTAAAATATAAGTAATAGGTTGCCGGGCGAGAGTTCGTAGCACATTGTGCCCTGAAGCCAGGACTCAGGAACTCTCTGTGCATTTCTCTATAAAATTTTGCCTACTTAGGGGCTTACACGATTGGCTCACACAGGATTTTCTACATATAATACGTATATATCATTTAAAGTGATGTTTTTGGTGTTATAAAACATGCATAGGGGCCACCTCCTTGTTTTACGACTGTGTTACTGCACATTTGGTCCAATTCAAATAAATATTTTCACTATATACAACATATATTTCCAACATATATAATGTTTAACTAACACCATAACACACGAAAAAGCGAAGGTATACTATACTCTGCAACAAGACACATGATCCGTACACGTTGCGAGTCTACCGCGAACTGTGTGTTGTTACAAAGGCGTAGTCGACCTGACGACGCAAACTTAAAAAACTTAAAATCTTGTTAAACAAAGAACGCAAGCAAACACCAACCAGACCCTTTTAATATTAGGCCAAGACTGACAGCTACACAGAGTTCTGTGAATTTTAGTGGAGTGGAAGGGGGTAAGGGGTACAAATGAAACCTTGCGCGTCGTCTCTCAGACGACGCCTTTGTGTTCTAGGGTTAATATGTAATATACTTAAGTTTCACATAAAAAATTGTAATAGTAGCCTACACTACTTACAGGAGTATTGGCATATATTAAGTAAACAGCATTTAAAGAAATGTTAAATATTCAACAATTGAAACTACTGTAACTTACATTTTCGTTCTGAAAAGTACTATGCTTAGTTGATGTTTGCTTTCAAAGAGGGAAAATTCCTCTGCCAATAAGTAACAATAACAAGCTATGTCACCCCCAACAAAACCCGCATCTTTGACCTTAACACAACGAGGCGCACATAAATCTACTGTCCGTCTTAGCCCATTTCCGCCATTCAGCGACCTTGAGAAGTCAGCACAAGTACTGAAAGATAAAGACGTTCAGCCAGCTGTTAACTGTCTAATTACTGGGTGTTGAACTAGCGAGGTGTTACTGTATTTAAGTATAAAAATGAATGCATGCAATTTTTCAACTTCAACATACTCGTTCGTCCTCAAAGTAATATGACTGAGTCAATTTTAAAAAGTACTGGGCTAATTGTTACAATTCTTTAAAAACTTTCTAGGTAGGCCCCTTCTACATTAATGGAGTGTTGCCAGTGAGACTCCTAAGCATTGCAAATGATAGTTGCAAGTTTTTTAATGATGATAACTGTAAGCTGGCCTATAGGAATATAAACAGTGTTTACAGGAGGGAAATAGAGAGAGCTAAACTCTCTTATAATGCTATGCTTATTGACTCCACAAATATTTGTAAGGCTGCATGGTCTATCATAAAGCAATTTACTCAGACTGACAATGTTAGTAATAACATACCTGTCCATCCAGACACTTTAAATAACTTTTTTATTAACTCTGTCACTGCAATTAGAGACACCATTAGTGTATCTAGTGTTATTTGTGAACAGTACCTTAACTATGCGCCTGCTAATGTACAGATTTTCAATTTTTCACCTGTCAGTTGTAGTGATGTTCTTTCTGTGATCAATAAAATGAAAATTTCCAAAACAAGAGATGTTTACGATCTTTCAAATTGGTTGCTCAATGAGATCTCTGTTCTAATTGTAATACCTTTGACCCACTGTATCAATGTTTATCTTCTTGAAGGCACATTCCCTGACTTTTTTAAAATTTCTAAAATATGCCCTATCCTAAAAAAATGTGATACGTCCTGCCCAGGCAACTATCGGCCAATCTGCTTCAGTCTGCCAATCTGAATAGAAAGGGGCAAATCCTCAAAATGCTAAAAGTTTTGTTAACGATTCACAGTTAGACAACAGGGATATAGAGACGGACGTTGCTCCCCCAGTAGCTCCAAAGGTCCCCATACCAGCTGCCAAGACCTCACCCTCACCCTCTGTTGCAGTGATTGTAATTAGTACATTTTCAGCCTGCAACCCTTATTATGAATTTTGCTTTATTTTTTGCATTTATTGCTTTTGTACTTATTTGTTAGTTGAATATTTTGTTAATATATTATAGTAGTCTATCATTGAATATGTTTATTGTTGCATATGATTATTGTTTTAAATATGTTTCTAGATAAAAATTACACTCTTACACAATATTGTGTTTCTTTGTAATTAAATAATGATTTTCTTTGTAAAAATAAATAGAAGACATAGGCTACTCCTTTCAAAGTCTTTCTTTTAGATGTAACAGGTACAAAACCAACAGGTAGCCATATAATGAAAGTGGAATTTACAAAAATCAATTATATGTTGTAAATTAATTGCATTTCAGAGTAAACCTGTTTATGTTTTATATTTTTCTGTGACACTATATCGTTTTTATAATTTTTTTCAAATAATTATTTTATTATATAATGTTTTAGTCAACTATAGTTATTATTTGGTGTGTATAGATACATTTTTGTAAAACTTGTCAACTCTCCTGGCACCGCCCCGGTCATGACCGCCGCGGTACAAGGAGACACTATTTCAGTCAGGCAGCTAATTGCCTGGCTCACTAAAACAATTCCCATTCTGATTTCAGCCAAGGACAAGGCCATGTCGGAGCTACTTGTGGAGCTGACGTCCAGCCTTTTAGAACTAAATGAAACCTAGGAACATCAGGGTCATCGTGTGAAACGCCAACGGGTTAAAGATCCGCAAGAACGAACTGCTCTTATTCCTATAAAGGCTGAACATGGACGTCGCCCTCATCAATGAAACCCATCTGACCCAACGTGATTGTTTCAGGTTACCACCATACAAAGTCTATAGGATGGCCCATCTAGGCAACACGGCCGCAACCCGGGAGGGGGCACGGATATCATAGTTCACCGACGCCTTGTTCACAGGTCCAACGCCACAGCCACAGGACTGCTAGAAACAACTGGCGTTTTCGTGCACGTAGGTGGATTGGAGCTCCAGCTAGTCGCGGCCTACCACCCTCCAAGCAGACACACTGACGCGCAGACACTTACAGAATTTACTAACAGATCCTGAGCCTATTGTTGTTGCAGGTGATTTCAACGCCAAACACCCGTCTTGGAATACACGAGTCACTAATGAAAGTGGTGAGGCGCTGAGAGCTTTCCTCAACAAACGAGTCGGCACAGACGTCGTGGCCCCTGACGAGCCGACGCACCTCCCGTCGAATCCTCGCCATTTACCTGATGTGATTGATTTATCTCTCTGCAGGAACCTGCCGTCCGAAATCGTAGCACGGTCACGGTTAACGGTCTGTTATCAGAACATTTGCCGGTTCTCCCGCTAGCCCGACACTGAGTCATCCCCCTACCAATGCCCGCATGAGGACCGACTGGATGAAGTACCGAGGACTGGTCTCTGAGCGCCTTCCGCCAGCACGGGAGCCAGTGCTCGACAGATACGTCACGGAATCGCATGAGCTACTAACATCGTCAATTTCAGATGCGACCAGAGAGGCGCCACCCCATACACGCAGAGCCGACTTGCCGGACCACGTACGCCATGAGATTACGCTGAGGAACCAGCTGAGCATCAGATGATGGGCGACCAGACACCCAGAATTTAGACAGCAGCTCAACAGGCAAAACAGAATAATCAAATTACTTGTCGACAATTTCAGGTCCGAGAATTGGAACAAGTACCTGCTAACACTAAACGTAGAAGGAGGCAGCGTGTGGAGAACAGCTAAGCGTAGCAGGGGAATCGAACCGGCGGCCCGTCCTCTTCATCATCTTCACCCATCATGGGATGGGTAAATTTTATGATTTGTACCATTATTTTTGGTCTTATGTTTGTAAATGTCAAATTAATATAAATCCAAGGAACCAGCATAACAATATTTTAATTATTGTATCCTATACATAATAATAATTGTACCTCAACAACTATGTTGAGATAATATATAGTACTAGCTGACCTGGCGAACTTCCAATCGCCTGACAGTAAATACATGTTAACTTTAAGATTAGCCATGTTCTGAAGTCGAATAGCATTACAGCTTCATTGTGAAAGGTTATATATTCTGGGTCGCGGCATAGTGAATAACAATACTGAAACGATAATACATATTAATATGATAATGACTGGGACGGTGGCGACGTCCTGTAATCCAGCTACTTAGAGGTCACGAACTGTGGATAGTTGTGTGAGATGCTCGGTGGATGTAGTGTTCTCTGTGTGGATTAACGTCCGCACTATTGAATACTACGTTAATCTGTAAAAACCATCCTCGTAATTTGACCAATTCGTAATTAAGAAGTCGTGGTTCGGATTCCACGTTAAACTGTAGGTCCCTTAGTTGCCATTGGCTGTTGAGCTATTAATTAACAGTCCTGTCTAAGGAACATGTAAGCCTTAGTCAGTAACAAGACTACAAGATCGCGCCACAATCATCCTACACTCATTTCTCATTCATACTTGGCTTAAAATACCTACCTGGCCTGGCAATTTATGCGAGGCAGCTAACGGACTCCTGCTAAACGTAGATATGAAAGTATTGAAGCGACCTCCGTACCCCAACATGTAAGTTGCATTTCATATTTTATGTGTGGATGCCAAAAGTTTTTAAATTTTATCGTAAGGCTTTTATTTGGATTAAATAAAAAAGCTATTAACTATACAGCTGGCAATTTAAAATCATCCAGATCTGAAAATAAAAACAAGAGACAATAATTTCAATAATCTAATCTAATGACATTCCCACAAAACAAATAAATCTGAGTGGATTAATTCACAATTTTCAAATATAATCCAAACCAAACCTAACTGTAATACAGCTTTTGTAGGAAAGATGTAGGCTACAACTGCTGATTATTATAATAAACGTAATATATATAAACATTGTAATTTTTTTTCATATTCAACAAAGTTTTTATATATTTGTTTATTTTTGTAGGTCTAACATAGGCATGCATATTTGCACAAGAATCTTGAAAATGGCTGTACAGAATTTTCTTAAATTTTGAAAATAACTAATTTTTGATTAAAAAATAAATTCTTAACAGGTCTTATGTCCAGATAAACCCCAGTTTTCTTGTAAATTTTTTTTAATTTTGAAAAATTTTACATTGGGCTTAGAAACAATGAAATGTAAACAAATGAAATCCAAACACCTCTCTTTAAAGAATGTTGATATTCTGTTGACAGTGGTTGGCATACAAAGTGTTTCTGTGAGATATTAAGGATTAGGATTATTTGTACTGAATATAATAAATAAATACCCCCATCACAGCAGACCTGCGTACACAGTGAATTTCCAAATGAATATTATGGTAATAATAATACAATTATGTGACAAGATTGATCGATCACCAGATATCAACCTGTTGATAAGTTAGAGTATTTGCCTATTCCTAACTTTAACATGAATCCCAACCACATGAAGCTAAATACAAAGTTTCATCCAAAACTATTGGTTAATAAGGGAAATATTAATTTTTCCTTATCCTCCATAAATCAAATCAAATCTTTATTGCTGTAAGACATTTTTACAAATGTATAGCAAGAGTCAGAAATTTAAAATTATTAACAGCTAACCTTATCATTCACTCTCTCAATTTCACTACAATAGTAACATTCTCGCAACAATAGTCACCATTCACACTTCTCATTTACACAAGAACTCTCCCCCTGCTTAAATTCAATGACCGATAAATAAGATAGATAAGATAAGCATTGGAGCCCCTAAATACAATGTACTGTGTTTAGATTTTTAATATCTCGGTAACCGTTGGAGATAGAGCAAAATTTTAAGGAACTAAATTGTATAGTTTTTTGAGCTAATTCTAATGGTGAAAAATGAAATTTTAAAAATTACATGGAAAAAACACAAAAACCCCATTTTTGGGTACAAACCCCCCCCCCAAAACTACCTGTTCCAATTGAGTGATACCTTATATCTGGATTACGAACTCGTCCCAGCGAATATAGGAATATACGTTTCTACCAAATTTGATCTCGATCAGACCATTTTTACGAGAGTTATTGTGTTCACAGACACATACATTTAATATATGTGTAATATATATATGGCATAGTGAATAACAATAAACAATGGTTGGTGGTATACGTTTGATATTGTAACAACCTCTATTTTTGTCTTTATAGGTTTAGCTGGATAAATAGATATAATTGAATTTAAAATGTATGGATTGTCCTGTAATTTAGACTCAATAATTTTTTCAGTCCCAGCAGTAGAGGAGGAAACCACCCATGGACCACCCAAAATAGCCATAATTGTTGTAATGTCCAATTTGCATCCCAAGATGGGCCAGAACAACATTTACGATATATGCGAGGCAGCTAACGGACCCCCGTTATACGTAGATATGAAAATATTGAAGCGACCTCCTTACCCCAAAATGTAAGTTGCGTTTCATATTTTATGTGTAAATGCCAAAAGTTTTTAAATTTTATCGCAAGGCTTTAATTTGGATTAAAGAAAAAAGCTATTAACTTTACAGCTGGGAATTTAAAATCATCCCAATTTGAAAATAAAAACAAGAGAGACAGAGTAAATTTGATATGTAACTTCCACATTGTATTTATTTAAAAACTAGTTAATATGGTTTGTTGTTATGAAACCAAAACTAGAAACCTCATAGCTTATGTTTGGATTATTAAATTATGATCAAAAACTCAAAATAACACATCAAATTATTATAATATAATATCAAAAAATTTCCTATCTAATTATTATCCCAAAACCAAAATTAAAAAAACCTCAAAAAAAAAAGTCACATTGTAATCCTATCCTAAATAAAGATCTTTTATTTATATTAAAGTTATATAAATTCACCCATACCCACCCCAAATCGCAATGAGTATAGCTGTCTTGTGTATTCAAAAAAAAACCTGCAGCTAAATACAGCACAGCTGCTGTGCTTTCAAATTTTTCTAAAAAAATTTAGATGTGATCCCTCATTGATTTCAGCTAGGAAAACTGCGAAAAAATGCAATAAAGAAAGAAATACAGTGCAAAATTTTGATAGTAAGTGGGTATGAGACACTCCGAATGGCCCAAAATAATGGAGACCGTATATTTGGTTACACAGACAAATCGCTGGATTCGGATGAAGAAAACATTTCTGAGAGCAGGTGCTACACAATTTACTCTCAAACAAATTTACTATGTGTTTAAATTATAAATTTTTACCTAAAGTTAGGGGAGCTGCTCCTGTGTTGGGTTGTGAAACTCTCACTAAATGGAGTAACAATAAACCAAATATTTGGGCCCATGGCAGCGATTTGATAATCTTAATCATTCTCAAAACAGAACCACAAAGATTAGCTACAGAGCTGAAATTGAGCACAGTTGATGAAGCATGCCGGGACATGACACACACGCTCATTGTGCTACAAGATAAGGAACTTACTTAAAATAAACGGTATCAGTGGAGTAACACATACTTTCTCTTTTAAGTAAATTGAAAAAAAAATTATAATATTTATATTTTATTAAAAAAATTTAAAGAATAAAACCATCACCATAATCCATAAAACCATATCATGTTCTTGAAAATTTATCTAAAATCATTTAATAACTTATTGTTTCAAAAATAATCATCCCATTTCTGAAAATAAAAACAAAAGAGAAAAAGTTAAATTAATTGTTCGAATTGTATGGGGGGAACCCCCCTCCTGGTAATACCAAGCTTTTTGAGTTGGTTTTGTTGGGTGATTTGACCTTACGCTTCATACCATGTTTCATGGAAAACGGTTGGAAAATAAGGACGAAATTGATTTTTTAATATTCTTCTTAAGAATAACATTGGGCGCTTTCAGACAACGTACTGTGTTTATCATGGACAGTAAACTTTTCTCTGGCTGTTTTTGAGAAATTTGGATTTTTCACGTTTTTAAAGGTTTTTAGGGGTGAACTACCCTTAAAGGGAACGCTACATTGGCTAACTCAGACATTTGCTAACCCTATGTTAAATACAGAAATATATCTCCAATACTATAATACGAGCAAGGTTTTTATATATATTTGCACACGGATCTCGAAAACGGCACTAAGGAATTTCTTTAAATTTTGGAAGTAACTGATTTCCGAGTAGAAAATAAGTTCTAGATAGATCTAATGTCCAGGAAAATTCGTGTTTTCTTGTAATATTAAAATTAAAATCTAAAAATTTAACATTACGCTTATGGAGAATAAAATGTAAACAATACAAACCAAAACAGCTGTTTATAACCGCTTGATAGTTCTTGATTGAAGACGGCGGGGAACAATATGTGAATAGAGGTTTTTCATAAATATTTATTTTATGTATGTAATAAAATGTAAAATTATCATGTTACTAAACAATTTGTAAACACTTAAGGGTAACATAACTGTGCGAAATAAAAGCAGGAAAGAGTATTTCCAAAATCTTCCGTGTTTTGTTAGAAAACGTATTTGTTGTATTGCTTGAAGCCACTGTAACAAACCAATTAATATGTGTAAATTAAATTTCTCCTCTGCTTTTCAATCCTCATTCCGTTTATATCAAAATCAGTTGGTCTTAGGCTAATAATAACTGTATGGATAGTTAAACAGTAAATGATCGGCTAAAACAATTGAAATTGCTAAAACACCTTAACCGGCATTGCTCTATTAGCAGACGCCGTGGCCCAGCGGTAGCGTGTTGGCCTCATAACATGAAGGTCGCGTGTTCAAACCCCATCAGGGGCAATATTTTTTGTTCAGTGCTATATTAATTATGGTGTATTAAATCGGTTTTATTTAAACCACATAAATGTTTTCATTGAGTAATGAATGTGTCTTAATTTTTCTAATTAATATTTATAATACATGTATTATTATAAACGTGTAAAGCTCGGTCACCAGGTACTATATATGAAATAAACAGAAAATTGTTCGTTGGTGACTTTCGCTAACTCAGACGTTAGCTAACCCAAACATCCGCTAACCTGGTTAGCAGATGTTTGGTCCAGACACTATATTCGCTAACTTCTCTCCCGCCAGAAATCAGAAGAGTTTAGTCAATTGGTAAAAATAAATCAGGCTGTTCAGTGTCACCCAGTTTGGAAAATTAAAAGATGGTGTGAACAATAACTATGTACTAAGATATATAAATGTGACAATAAATAAATCTCAAAATTTAACTGAGACTTTATTTTTTGCACTATGACGTAATGAAGTGAGTTAACAAATAATATATATTCATAAAACAAACATCATCGTATGATTCGTTATATTTTATATCTGACGTGATTTAACAGCATCAGTTGTGTACTTGTACTAGTTGGAAGATAATAGTAACTACAGGATAATTACAATGAAAATTATTACTCTAAAAGTAATTTTCTGTAACATGTATGGAAATTTAATTATTTATATAAATTTTCATAACTCGGTAAGTTTGGTGGCACTGATTTTAAGAAGTTTCGTTGTTAGTCTAGCCCGTCAGCATTTTAGATAGTCCCACATGTATGTAACCAAAATACTTTTGTATTTCAATATAATAGTTCGGAAGCCCATCTTTAGCTAGCTTCAGCCCGTTATCGTTGAAGGATGTCTTCACTCCATTTTTCTTTTGCGCCATGTAGAACAAGAATGTAATTTTAAGTGGCATGTTTTCTTCAAAATAAGTTATTGCTAAACTAGTTGGCCGGTGTATCTTATAACTAACTGTATATTTCATAAAATGTAAGTTGATTAGCAGCTGTAGGATTTAATATGTAATTTATTTATCATCATATTAGTTAACAGAATAGAGATCTCCTCTTTGTATTAGGCTTTACAGCTCTTAATTGTTCTTGAAACTGAGAGTTCATGCCTAAACTATTCAGAAAGACAAGATCAAATTGGCCTTTCAAAAAGTATTAAGTCCTCTGATTAACTTGAGAGAAATTTACTCAACACCAGAGTTAGCCCAAATTTAACCTAACTAATGGTTGTATTTTCTATCCTGCTTGTAGACATTCAGTCTGAACTTCTTAGTTCAAATTTAGTTATACTTGGATACTAAATCATATACAAGTTTGCCATAATATACTACTTTTTCTTGTGGTTATTCTAGTTCTGATTTACTACTGATAAGTTACTAACCCATAACATTTCTCGTATCATGGAAACTTGCAAACTACTTAAGTTGTTTGCAAATGTTATGTGTTAGTAACTTATCAGTAGTAAATCCGAACTAGAATAACCGCAAGAAAAGCTAGTACAGACTCATTTAACTCATATAATTCATTTAATCAGAACTAGAATAACAGCAAGAAAAACTAGTTATATAGATAGATATTTTTATTTTCTCAGATATTCATTATAATTTTACAATTTATACACATTTCAAATCATAATATAATTCCATTTGGCATGCTAGGTTAATTCTTCTTATTTCTTGCTGTCTCTTGCTAGTTTTTATCACTAGATTAATAATAAATAATAAAAAATAAAAAGAACATTTTCACATGTATTAAGAAAAACACAAAGCATTGCAATAACTATTAATAAACAAACAAATACTAAACAAACAAAAACAATGACTCTGGGAAATCTAGGAGCTCTTAAGGCAAGGCCTGTTTTAGAGGTTCCTTAGTAAAAAAAACAAATTATACTTAAATACGCTCATAAAAAATTCTTAAATTCATATTCCGCTGTTGAGATTTTAGTTTTATAAAATAAAGAAAAAATAAAAAAAATTTATATGTCTTAAAATAAGAGAAGGAAACATGTGGTAGCAAAGTACATGATTACTTAGTGTTTTGATTTGTGAAAAAAGACAAAAAATATATTAATTTACTGGCTATACTAAAAAAGACTACAAATAAAAGACTTAAGATTTACTTGTACATTATTTACATTTAAATTGCTAGCTTGCTAGTTATTTTGGGGAAGATTTTCATTTCTGCAATGATATGATTTTAAAATTCTATAAACAAACAAGTGTCTTACTGGTAGGATTTTCAGTGAAATAAATATTGGATTACAACTATCTCTTTTTCTTTTTTTGGCAATTAATCTTACAAAATGTTTTTGCTGAAGAAGAATCAATTTTATATTTGAATAATAGGTACCACCCCAGCATATTAGCTCATATTCCAACCTACTTTGTACTAAAGAGAAATAGAGTGAACGCAAAACATTTTCAGGGCACAAATCTCTTAGAAAATAAAAATATCTCAAAACCCCATTTAATGTGGATTTTAATTTTGCTGTATGCATTTTCCAATTTATTTCACTGTCAAGAATAATTCCCAGATACTTAATACTACAGTAGAGTCTCTATAATCAGGCCGTTCAATACACCGGCACGTCCAGTAATCCGGCGCTGTGTTTCCGCCGACGAGACAGTAAATTTTCATGTCTAGACTTGAAAGCGTGAGTGTCCACAACAGTAGTACACTGACGTCTGCTAAGGGTAGTTGCGTTCAGTGCGTGGCGAGTGAGTTGAGTGAAGTCAGTGTTTTGAGTACAGTACTATACAATCCACAAGTGTAGTGCGATGTCGGGGAAACATAAGCATGTTACGCTGACTTCAGATAAAAAGTATACAATTTTAAACGTTTGGAAAAGGGTGAAAAGTTGGCTCATCTGTCTAAGGAATACAATATCGGGCGTGCTACTATACACGATATAAAGAAGAAGAAGGAGCAAATTGAATCATTCTTTAAGAGGAGTAGTGAATCATCTTCCAAGGTAAGAAAGACATTTAAAGCAGGTGAATTTCCGCAAGTAGAAGACGCACTTTATGCTTGGTTCATGCAAGAAAGGAGCCGACACACGCCTATTTCAGGCGATATTATCATGGAAAAGGCAAAAATATTTTATAACAAAATTATGAAAAAGGACGACTTCCGTACAAGTGTCGGGTGGTTAGATAAATTCAAACGGCGCTTTGGAATTCGATTGCTAACTTTAACTGGAGAAAGGCTTTCGTGCGATGTAGAGGCTGCAGAGCATTTTGTTGAAAAATTTAAAGAAATCGTGAATGAATTGAATTTAGGCACAGATCAGATCTACAATGCAGACGAGAGTGGTCTGTTCTGGCGTCTTTTGCCGAAACAAACCTTTGTTCATAGAGAGGAAGCTAGCGCCCCAGGTCGTAAGTTGGCCAAAGATAGAGTAACTTTTATGCCGTGTTGTAATGCTAGTGGCACGCATAAATTAGAATTGTTGGTCATTGGGAAAGCCAAAAAGCCAAGGCTTTCAAAAACACACAGTTGCCGGTTTCATACACAAATTCAAAAAAGGGGTGAATCACAAAAACTCTTTTCTCGGAATGGTTTCATAAAACTTTTATTCCATCGGTAAAAAAGTTTTTGAAAACACAGAAATTGCCTCAAAAAGCCCTTTTGTTGCTTGACAATTGTCCTGGACATCCAGATGAGGATGAATTAAAAAAGTAAGGATGAAAAAATCACTGCTTTATTTTTGCCCCCTAATGTAACTCCGTTACTGCAACCCACGGACCAGAATGTGATCCAAACTATAAAAACAAATTATAAAAAAACCCTGTTGTACAGTGTTGTCAAAAGAGGGGAGTGTTGTTACAGCTTTGAAGGAAACCGACCTGAAAGATGTTGTTTTTAATCTTGCAAACGCGTGGGACAAAGTTTCAACAAAAACAATTGTTTGTTCATGGGCGAAGTTGTGGCCTTCTCTGGATTTATTAGAGGATTACAAAAAAAATAAAAACCTCAAGAGACAATGACAACAGATGACAGTGTGACAACAGACACTGAGCTAAATGACTTGAGAGAAGCAATAATTGAACAATTAGTAGACGAGCCCGATGATCTGACATCAGCCGACGTTACCGCCTGGTTAGAAGGAGCAGACGACGAGCAGTGTCAAATCATGACAGACGATGAGATCATCGAAGATGTTCTAGACGGCAGTGACGTGGAGGAGGGCGGAGCCAGTATGTACGCGACAGCTGCACAAACAGTCAACACGGATTCGGCGCTCTGTGCCTACGCAACTGCAATAACTTGGGCGGAAGAAAACGGTGCTTCGGCTTCCGACATATTGACACTAAAGCGACTCCAGGAAAATGTTTTAAAACTTTCCTTTAATGTAAAGAAGCAGAAAAGCATTACAAACTATTTTCCTGTTGTTTAAGTAGGCCCTAAATGTAAAGTGTTCTGTACAGTATTTTTCATTTTGTACACGTACAGTATTTAGTGTGATTAGCTTTGTTCATTGATTTAAATTGTACTGTACTGTAGTTTGCTGTTTCATTTCACTGTTTCTTTTTCATAATCATACAGTAAATAAAATTTCCTTAGGCCTATACTGTACAGAAATTCAAACGATTGTTATCATAGTTTTTGTAAGCAATAAAAATGTTGTTTATTGTAAAACTACACTTCATTTTCTGATGCATTTCCACTAATTCGGCATTTTCGATGATCCGGCCCTACTAATTCCCATATAGGGCCGGATTAACGAGATCGTACTGTACCTACTTTCTGAATTTCTTCACAACTAGTTGAACAAGGGGATAATTTTAAAAGACAACTTATACATCTATAATAAATGGGTCTAATAAACTGTACATCTCTCCACAAGCTAAAATTAACATATTTTGTTTTCTCTGAGCTTAAAACCATGTGGTTTTGAGTGAACCAGAATTTCAGCCTCGTTAAATCTGTATTTATATCATTTTGGACAGTTTCTAAGTTATCACCCACATATCAGAGGGCAGTGTCATCAGCAAATGAGTCCAATGCGCCCCTGAATGTTGCACAACAAAGATCATTTATGTAGATCAAAAACAGTTACGTACTCTGGAACCTAAATACAAAAAAATTACATGGCCGGGGGCTTAAGTCTTGCCATGAGACCTACGGTAATAGCTTATTCCCTATGGGAAATTCGTTAAAAGAAAATTATTTTTCAGCAATAAAAAATTATGCTAAAACAATTCTAGTGCTACAGAGATATAAAATTTTAACACAATGATAGATTTATTAAACAGTAACAATTTAAAGTACAGACCTGCAAAAAGATCAGAACAATACTGATAAAAAGCTTAACTAATTTTTAGTGCTTTGGAAAAAAATATTTTTATGTATACGTTCGTTAAAATGTAAATTAACATTTGTAAAAGGTATAGTATTATTTAATACATTTTAATAAATGGACCAGCACAAAGCAAGTACCACATATTAATTTCATTTGCTTGGCTTCGCCCGACGACAGAGCTCAAATGCCTGCGATTGCCAAGCAGCAATCCACTCAACAAATTTTGGAACTGACGATACCTATAAGTTCTGACACCTGGTAGTTATGAACCTTTAAGTTATGATTTGATTTTTATTTTACATAGACCTGGTAGAAGTGATACCTGGGGCCTGTTTCATAATCAAATTTGTACTAATATTATTAGCTTTGTAACTTGTAAAATTCTGTTTCATAATACCAAAAAACTAATTTACAAATTACAAACTAATATTATTAGTTTAGTAGTTTGTAACTTGTAAAATTTTGTTTCATAACTGAAAACTACTTGTAAGTTGAAGAATTCTGTTTCATAATAATTTACTAATACAGTAGAACCTCGATTAACCGTCACCCTCGGGACCGGGACCATGACGGATAACCAAATAGACGGATAACAGAAATAATAATAGCGCTGATACAACTTAACACCTAGACAGTGTTTGGCGTGGCAACATCACAATTCACTGCCTTGCATGTTATAACGGCGCTATTGTAAGTCCTAAATAATTTTCTTGATTGCTGCGCTACTTGATTGCTACTTAATGTGAATTTATTTCAAATGAGAAAAAGCAAAACTACGCCAGTTCAAGTGAAAAATACTTTATTAAGAAAACAATTAAATATCAACTGTACATGTACGTACTTTCACTCTCAAAACTTCCGTTACCGGTATTTAGTTTTTAAATTAATCCGTCATTTTCTTTTGTTTCTTTTCCCGTCGAGTTTTTCAGGCGGTCATGTTTCTAATTTTCCCGAGAAGAAGCACCGGCGTTTAATAATTAATTGTTTATTGTCGATTCCCAAAACTACACATTTCCGTTTCTCAGCCATAACAGAAGAGCACGCACTACGTATAAACAGCACTGTCAACAATAAACAATAAAGCACGTAAAACGCTAGTAGGCATTGCATTCGAAATCAGCAATAACTTCAGTTCACTGATGTAAGCCAAGCACCACATTGAACTGAAATGAAACAGTAGCAGTGGAATGCAGAAGACAGTGTAAGGGATTAACCAGCTGGGCCACTACCCTTGCCGCCAATGATTCACGCACATTGCAGGTGTGCAGACAGTCGTCACTACTCATCATAGAGCCTCAACAGACGATCTGGCTCAGCGCTGACGCATAATTCTTTTTGCGCTTGTGGGGTGGCGGTTAATAGAGACTGACGGTTAATCGAGGTTCTACTGTATTTTAAAAATTATTAGTTATCATGATCCAAATTACAAGTAGATTTTCTTATTCCTGCTTCATAATGCTTACTAATAATATTAACTTGTAGTTAAATTACTAATAATATTAGCAAAAATCTTACAAACATAATTTTACCTAATTTTTAAAATATTAGTAAGGTTAAGTCATCAATAATAATACTATTCAGTAGTGAGTGACTTAAGTTTGATAGTTATTTTTATATTTTGATGGAGGAAATAAACAATTTATTGTTTGATTCTTCAAGTGAGGAAGAGGAAAGGCAAGAGATGGCAAGATTAAGGAGGAGAAAGGTATACAAAGAGAGAATAAACTTTTTTTTTGTCAATGACCTTGAGTTTAAGGAAAGATTTCGGATGTCCCCTCAAAAACTTGAAAATCTTTGCATGATAATTGGAAATGATCTTCACCACCATAACAGAGGAGGTGCACTCACTGCAAGGCAGCAAATATGTATTGCTCTACATTGGCTTGGGAGTGGAGGACAGTACCATACCGTTGCAGATATGCACGGAATCAGTAAAGCCACAGTATGTCGCTGTGTGAAGAGGCTAGTATCTGTTGTGAACAGAAATCTGTTCCACATAGAGATTTCATGGCCAGACAACATAGGAGACACAATTAGCGATTTTTACCAAATTGCTCATTTCCCACATGTAATGGGTGTAATTGATGGGATTTTGATTCCAATTGATGCACCAGTGGACAACGAGCCAGCGTATGTAGACCGACATGGGGACCACTCAATTAACTGTATGTTTGTGTGTGGTCCACAATGCAGAATCTTTTATGTAAGTGCCCGATGGCCTGGAAGTGTGCATGACTCTCGTGTTCTGAGAAACAGTACTTTGTATGAAAGATTAGAAGAAGATGACCTTTTCCCGAATGCATTAATTTTAGGAGATTCTGGATACCCCTTGAAGCGATGGTTAATGGTGCCATGTAATGAAAACCCAAATGACCATGGCGAGAGGAGATATAATAGAAGGTTAAAGGCAACAAGACAGACTATTGAGCGGTGTCTTGGTATTTTAAAAGAGAAATTTCCATGCCTAAACCATTTACGGGTGGAACCAAACTATGCAGCTAATATTATAAAATGCTGTGCAACACTCTGCAATTTTGCAAGGAAGGGCGAGGAGGTAATAGAATTATTAGAAGTTGATGGGGAGCAAGATGAGAATGAGCCTGAAGTGATGGTTGAAGAGGTGTTGGAAGCCGATGACCAACCTGTACGTGGCCCAGAGAGGCATCAAGGAGTTTTGAGGCAAAGGGAGATAATAAATGCCATGCGGTGATTTGTTGTGCTAGTTTCCTAGACTGAGGGAATAAACTATTTGTATATATTTGTTGGAGTTTAAAATTAATAAAACCATTTTGTTCCATACATTCACTAAGTGTTTTGATTTTTATTCCATTTCAAAGGTTCCCACACAAACATATAGTATCCACAAAAAGTTTGGATTTTATCTACTACTGTAATATATTGTCTATTAATTTCTAATAGTCTTATATCAATTTTTGCAATCAATTGCATGAATATTTCTGCATTTCTAACAACGTAATTATGAAATAAAATAGAATATTTTACACAACACTTTTGATGGCTTTGAGGCTATTCGAAATAATAAACATTATGTATTTAACGTACAAAAATAACTTTTATTTACATTCATATTTGGTTTTTATCTACAGTTTCATAAATAAAGATAAATAACTGGTATTGAAACAATATATCAATCATTTTGGATAAGTGTGTCTTCGTACATAACTAAATTGTAACTATCTGAATGAATAATATCTTTAGTAAATTCACTTGTAGGGATGCCCAAATCCAACTCCAATTTCTTTGACTTAAGTTTTGATCGATAGATTTGATGTTTTAGTAATTCAACTTGAAGTTTCCTTTTTTCATCATCTTCTTTAGTTTGCCCTGAAAACATTTTTATTTAAGCGTAAATTAACTTAATTACAAAGTGCAAAATTATTTAAATTTTGCATATCCTAGTAATATATAGTGTTTGTACTATAGTGTCATCATAGTAAATTTATATTTTATCATTTAATCTTTAAAACAATTCCACATAACAATTAATAGTGTAGCAAATTTTGCATGCAATACATTTCATATTTAACTATTTTAAAACACCTATACATAAAGGAATAAAATAAAAGTGGCATATACAGTAAAACTGTTTTCCTGAAATATTTATTTAGTAGATACAAGATTGCATTCTGAAATGTTTACCAAATATATAAAAAATTATAATATTTTAACTAGAATAAAAGGTTACCTGTAGATGTCGATGGTTTTTTTCTAGATACTCTCTTTGGCAATGGCTCAAGCGTTATGGGATTTGTATGAGGTGGTGACATGACATTTTCTGTTGATCGATCAGATGATCCAACATAGGTACCATTACTCGGAGAGAGTGGCAGGTCGTCAGGATAATCATTTTCCATAGATTCACTGACCCTGAGTCCAACAATTGATGGTGAATCCTTTCCTATGATTATAATTACTTCCTCGTCTACTTCAGTTAATATCTTATCCTTACCACCTCCTGTTCCAGTTTTCTTGGCATTATCAACCTTTTCCTAGAAAATCAAAGTTTTTTTACAATTTATAAATAATTTTTTTAGTTATAAGTAAATATACAAGGAGGCAAGGAAAATTAAAAAGACCAACACTACTCCATCAATTTAGACCGGAATATCTTCAAATATTTTTTAAATACCAATTTAAAAAATGACCAAATTTTTTTTATTTCTCAAAAATATAGTGTACGTAAACAAAATTGAATAAAGCCTAAGTTAGTGAAAAAATGTAATCTTGTTATCGTTTCTGTCAAGGGATATTGTATTAAAATTACAGAAAAATCATCTCCCCCATATCACTGAACAAAAATATTTTCCCTGACTTACCAACATGTACACGCTTTTATATCTAGTTCACTAAGGGAAATAAATAGGTCTAGGCTTAAAACAACTGTAACGGTATATTAATAATTCCAACAAGTTTTATTCTATGATTAATTTATATTTATGTAATAAAAATTGCTTATTTGTGTTGTTTCAAGAATTTTTCAGTCTAAAATTTAACAAAACAATTTTAAAGGCATAAATTAATCTTAAATAGATATTTTTAAATTAAAAAGCTACTTACCATTGACGACTTTCTCACATTAGGCCACCAAACATCCCGCACATAATTCCAATCTTTTGAGCTGTCAACTGCCCCAATTGATTGACCATAAGAATTGAGTTCTTTCCATTTCTCTACTTTTGACTGCTTGGTCAGGGTTTGACTTAATTGCCCAAACAAAATGTGTTTATATTCTTTTATCTTGGCTAACAAACACAGTTTCAGTTTTCTCTGGTGATCTCGCTTCCCCATAATGATGAAATATTAAGCAATGTATAATCTATACACTTAGTAAACTTTACAAAAGTTGACAACACTATTTTAACCACAATTTATGAACAAAAACAAATTATTTGGTCAAAAACAATTAATATTCAATCAGCTGATTATAAATATACTTGTAAAACACAGCTAATAATATTAGCAAATACAAATGTATTATGAAACCAAAGATATTAGAACTTGTGAATTTTTACTTGTAACTTGTATTTTTGAATCAGCTGATTTGTGGATTTGTAAAATTCACTAATTAAATTTTCTCATAATATTAGTAGGTTAGCATTTTAATTATGAAACACTTTTTGTACAAGCTATTAATTTGTAGATTTGTAACTTGTATTATTTTACTAATATTATGGAGATGATTATGAAACAGGCCCCTGGGTAGTTGTGATGTTGTCAATATTTAATAAATTTTTGAGACCTGGTAGAAGTGAAACCTGGGAGTTATGAACCCCACCCATCATTAATATTATACACTGGATTCAGCGCGAATCAGCACCATTTAATGCGTCATTGAGAAGGTTGTAGTCGACGCGATAACGGCCCATGCCACGCACAACTACACAACACAGCGAGTGGTCGGTGGTGCCAGTGTCAATCACACACGTTTCAACGGTCGAGCAGCTCTTGTTCACTACTCTTGCATAGATATGGTCTATACATGTTGCCGACTCGCTGGTTATTCTTGTTGGTTCCAATATAAGACATTCAAACCCTTGACTAGACATTAGTATTTTATATTCATCAACTACTGAACTTTCTTCCAATAAATTTAAATTTATATCACCAATTATAAGAACATTATTATTTTTCTTCAAAATTAAATTAGTTTTCAAATAAATTTCAAATTCGTTTACAAAAGCTTCTCTTGCGAAACAATGAGTTCTATAAATAGCATACATATCAAAAGCCGTATCATTTAATTTTAAATATAATTTAATTACATCTGCCGTTTCAAAAATCAGAGTGGAACAATCTATTTTTTTAATCGAATTTTTTACATACACAGCTATTCCTCCAGCTCTATAATTATCATTACATTTAACATTAAGACCGTAATTCGCAATATTATAAAAGTCTCTTTCATTACTATTTATCCATATTTCACTAAAAACAATTATGTCTGGATAAAAACCATTTAATGTGAGTTCCGCTAAAAAAGAATCTAAATTTACTTAAATTAAACTTCTTATGTTTTGGTGTATTAAATCAAGTTCATTTCCTTCATTTTTTAAATTATACATAAACTTCTTGATTTGATTCATTACTTAGCTTTTATTGTTATATTTACTAATGAATAACAATATAATTTAATCATTATAATTTAATATAATTCAGAAATGCTGGCATCACACCCACAGACGTTGCAAATCGGAAAATTTTCAGACACAAAATCACACATATCACACAGCTGGGAAGTTGCACCGGAAGACACACCGAAAAGACCTAGGGGAAAATGGACAGAAGAGCGTCGAACCAAACACAGTGAGATGATGAAGGATTTCTGGAAGAAAAGGAAAAACAACAGCAACAGATCATAATTTGCTATGTGATCCTCTATGGGCCTATACAAATGAAATAAATAAATATAATTTAATTTTTGAGCAAACCTATATTGTAATACAGCTCATAAGAAAAAAAACTAATAATAGAAAATAACAAAAAAATTAACTTCGATCATTTTTTGTGACAAGCCTTAATAACCTACAACAAACCTAGGTCAGTCTGGCATGTTACAATCTTCACAGCAGCATTGTGTCCTCCTTGCGAAGAAAAATCTTCCCACGACGCACCCACAGATATTTATAGTTTTTGTCCCTCGCCATCGCAAACAGCCGCCGCCGCGCAGGTGACAGTGACTCATTCACGTAGACGGGTTGGTCCAGTGGAAGATTCATGTGTCTCGTCGAGAAGTTGCTCTTCACCCGGCACTTCTGCAGCATCTCTTCCTTATCAAGGCGCCTGACGAACTTTACTACAATGCAAGGAGTGCGGTTTTGGGCGTTATCCCTCTTCCCTAGCCTGTGACAGGTGTCAATCATGGCATCGGTGACCTGCATCCTGAGAGCCTTCCCGACCTCCTTCACCACACTCACAACATCTTCGTTCGGCTCCTGTGGGATTCCGTGAATCTCAAGTGCATTGCTCCTCGAATACTGCTCTAATTCTTCCAGACGATTTTCCAAGACTGTAACCTTCTCTCTTAGTTTTTTGTTTTCCGTAGTCAGTTCTTAGATTAATTTTAAAAACTGGTCCTTCTTCACAATTTGTTCCTGTATAATTTTCATTTTTCATCAAGTTTACTGTGCATCACTTCATACGATGAGTTTAATCCCTATTCTATCACCTTCTGATCACTCTTCATCTCGGTAATTGCCTTCATTATGTCATTGAGTGTAAGTTTACCCTCAACACTTGCACTCTCAAACCTCATACTTTTGCGCCTCTCGGCGCCACAAGGAACGCATCTCCACACTAAAGCGTCAGATGTGATACAATCGATGTCAGACTTACTCATTTTCAAGCACGATCCGTGATACACTTTTCCACAGTCATTGCAAGTAAGATTAGGTTGCGAAGTGGTGACATTTTTATTGCAAACACCGCTTTTTGCCATCTTTAAAAACTATATACTGTATTAAATAAATCACTTAAATCCACAAACGTGAAAATAAAACTCTGATAAATTCTGACATAAACACTGCACGCGAAATTAAAACTCCACAGCGGAACAAGGAAGTACGAGCGGTCCTTCTCATCTGAGCGCCGGCTCATCACTGAGTTATATGACACAGACTTGAGCGCTGTTTTATAAACTACACTATTTGAGTGGGCCATGTCATACAGAAGTTAAATTTCATGTAGGGCTACGCAAAATTATGTTTAACATAAATAGCTGTAATATTTTTTGTATTCCATTGGCAACCGATGAATTCAGGAATTTTTACACTTACATTTTTTGTTTGGATTCACCTTAAATTTTGGGATGGCTATTTGCGGGACGAAAAAGTGTAACAGAAGTCGTAACAGCACACGATTATGTGGGCAATGTTTTTAAATGGAATTCCAAACAGTGAAAACATTCCCTTTATACATATACATGATCTAAGCTCTTTCCCACAAGGGAAGTAAATGGAGATTGGGGCTCCATTGCAAAAGCTTAAATGAAAATAAAACATTAAAGTCGTAGAAATGTATAAATAGGTAAATATAGTATATTTATTTATATTTACGGTAAATATACTATTTTTTCAATTTAATATATTTAGACATCCCTTATTATGAATATTAAAATAATTCAGCTTTGAACTATGCAGGCCGGTCACTGCTGCTGAAGGTATAACAAATCAAAAACCGTTTATTGTATTGCAACGAATGGGATGATGGCGACATCCTGTAATCCAGCTACTTGAAGGTCACAAATTGTGGATAGTTGTGAGCGATGGTCGGGTCTTCTTAATCTTAATCTCTTGTGTTGATTAACGTCCGCATTATTGAATACTTTGTTAATCCGCAAAGACCATCCACATAATTAGACCAATTCGTAATTCAGAGGCCGTGGTTCGGATTCCACGTTAAACTGTAGGTTTCTTAGTTGCCATCGGCTGTTGGGCTATTAATTAACAGTCCTGTCTAAGGAACATGTCAGCCTTAGTCAGTAACAAGACCTCAAGATCGCGTTACAATCATCTTGCACTCAATCCTCATTCATACTTGGCTTAAAATAGCTACCTTGTGGTTTGGTCGCCATTTCACTTAATTAACAGTCCTGTTTATTTTAAGAAATAAATTAGTCAGTAACATAGGTCAATATCTGTCTGTTAAATCATTTACATAAACTCACTGCAACAAATTAATCAGCATACAAGGGAGTGATGGGATATTTCTAATCTATTAACATGAGTCTTATATGACAACAGACTTTATGGTGTTTTATAAACTACACTATTTCGTACATTGATTTATGTTAAATCTGCTTTGCTAGTAAAATGATGAAATTATGCTGGTAATTAATTTTGTGCTAATTATTAACTTGCTGACAACAAATTTGGTTGTTACATTTTTTTACTATGAGAAACGAAAAAACATATTATATCAGCGAGCAAAAGTGTAACATATTAAACAGCACACGTTTGTGGGCAATGTTTTTAAATGTTCCAAAACATTTCGCCATCTTTATACATATACATGATCGCCTCTTAATCCCTAGCAGTGAGTAAATGAGATTTTGTGGGCTCCATTAAAAGCTTAAATGAAAATAAAACATTAAAGTCTTAGATTAATTTGATATGAAAATTGCTAGAATATTTATTTATATTTTACGTAAGATGATACGATAGTGTTGATTTAAAGATCATATTAATTATAATAACTAATTAATTAAATTATATTTAAACACTTGTCGATCCATTTTCTAGATCAAGACATGAAAAAGTTGTATAGCGAGGATTTTTTTTATTTTTTGGTCAGAGACTTTTTGTCAGCGAGAAAGTTTTAGGTAAATAACCAAATTTAATTATATAATTTACAAATATTTTTTATCATGTTTGGTTTTCTTGCAAAGTTAGGTATAATACCGGTGGGAATTAATTCCGTCACATCGCGCCGCGCGCCGACGGGTCGGCCGCGGCCAAATGTGAGTCAATGATACCATTATGTGATGTTATTAATTACATTTTAAATTAAATGTTCACTATGGATTTCACAATTATGTATATAAATGAATGATGAAAGATTTTATTTCCAGAAATTACCCAAAATACAAATAATTTACAATAATAATGAGGAGGGATTGTATTTACTAAAGAAATAAATTTATTTTTTAGAAATTTATTTGTTTTTTTAAGAAATTAAATTTATTTTTTCCAGTTAATGTGCCAGGAAAAATTTTAATAGCACTACATTTTAATACGGACTAATCTGTTTAAAAATTTTAAATGCTTACATTACAGAATTGTTCTCATTCATACAAAAGATTCTGTAAAGGGTAAAATAAAAACAATTACACTTTATAAAAAATGCACGCGAAACAACGAAATGACAGCCGACTTGGCGCGAGGCAGACGCTCAAGTGATGAAATTATGGCACTCATATTTTGTGCTACATCTTAACTCTGCTGAGTTAAGTTTGGTTGTTGATATTTTTTACTATGAGAAACGAATATTTATGTACAGAGTGTTGTATATCAGCGATTTTATTATGCTGTATCGTATCCTAACCAAAATTTCATTACGTTCATCTTCTGTAACAAAATCCAGCCTTTGTGACTTTACCAAATATTATATATATTTTACAAAATATTTTAGGACAACACCTTTAAAAATACTGTGTTGAACATAACTATATTTTATGAATATTTTACAGATGTGTTTTACAGAGTTTCTTTTTTCTGTTTTACAGATGAAACAGATTGAAACTGAATTCTCCGGTAGCAGATGTGAATGGAGCTGCGGTATTGACGTAGAAATCTTCAGATCGAAGAATGTCATTTCTCAACGCTCGATGAGACAGACGAATACTGTTGAACGAAGGCCCAGTTGCCCTAGTTGCAGTAGCGACGACTCGCTGTACTGCAACAGCTGACGGTTCTGGACTAGTCTCTAGTTCTTGCCTAGAGAACCCCCTCTAGTCGTAATGCCTTAACAAAGTTTAGTATTATTAGGGGTTCTATCGTTGGAAAACCCTCCACTGCCACCTGGCGTGTTCCCAAGCTTCTGGCTCTCTTTTGACCTATTGCATCACACTCCAATAAAAAGAAAAAGGCCAATAGGTGTCTAGGTGTTTCCTCGCCAGATTGACAGAAGCGACATTCACCCTCTTGAACAATGGCCATCTTGCTCATCTTGCTTCTCCGACAGTTCCAGACCATCTTGAATCTGAAGGTTGCTGAGCTCAAGGCTCCAATGGCAGCCATCCTCATGCTCATGCTGCGATTATATTTCGCGAAATAGATTAACCCATTCCCGTCTAATGATGTACATTGTACGTCAGCGTATTTCGCTAGACAGATGTCTAATGACGTGCGCGGAGCGGGTCGCGGGGTGGTTATGAGCAATCAATGTGCGTTGCCTGCTTATATTTTGACGTAGTTCTTTTTTCCGCTGTTAGGTGTTCTAGTTCATTTCTCATCCGGTAGATGAGACCGTTAATTTTGACCTATTGCATCACACTCGGCCAATAGGTGTTTAGGTGTTTCCTCGCCAGATTGACAGAAGCGACATTCGCCCTCTTGAACAATGCCCATCTTGCTCAGATGACCCCTGAGCCTACAGTGCCCAGTTAGAAATCCCGTCAGTATCCTTAGATTGTTCTTCTTAAGCCTGATCATAGTCTCAGACCTTCTTATATTATGCCCTCCAAGCATTTCCTTAGCCTGCCGGCATCCCGGAAGATCGGTCCCGGGTTTCCCTCTGGCTTCATTTTCTTCCTCCTTTAGTTTCTTTTTAAAATTGGAGTCCTCCAGTGCACAACCTGGCTCCGGTCCTACAAAGGGGGTGGCTGCCCCTACCCTTGCCAGTTTGTCTGCTACTTCATTCCCTGAACACCTTGGTGCCCAGGTACCTAAAGTAGTGACAACTTGTTGTTCTTCCCCAACTGGTCCTGACTTCTCCAACAGTTCCAGACCATCTTGAATCTGAAGGTTGCTGAGCTCAAGGCTCCAATGGCAGCCATCCTCATGCTGCGATTATATTTCGCGAAATAGATTAACCCATTCCAGTCTAATGATGTACATTGTACGTCAGCGTATTTCGCTAGACAGATGTCTAATGACGTGCGCGGCGCGGGCTGCGGGGTGGTTATGAGCAAACAATGTGCGTTGCCTGCTTATATTTCGACGTAGTTCTTTTTTCCGCCGTTAGGTGTTCTAGTTCATTTCTCATCCGATAGATGGTGTTGGCGTCCTTTTTTATCATCTTATTTAGTGTCAAATGTTCCGTATTGACAGTAAATTGTTTTCTCGTTCGCACAATTCGTTTAGCGATTGTATTTACTGATGATAATACAGTTATAATGATTATTATTTAAAGATTTATCATTAACTATTTATTACTGCAGGTAACTAGAAGTAGATCTGCCAAGTGAAATAAAGGAATCTTTTGAAAATAAAATGAAATTTGACGAAACAAATATACCAACTTGTTTCTAAGTCTACGGCTTGGAACTGGTGAAAAAGTACAGTAATATTTTTTTTTCTTGCTAAAAGTGATGGTATACGAATTTAAAGAGTATAAGGAACAGAGCAAATAAATCAAAACATACAATTCATGAAGTTACTGTTAATTCTTTCACGCTAATAGTGACGCGCAGTCGTAGTGAACGAGGCTCAATTTTCGTTCAGCCCGGGTGGCCTCAGGCATCGACCGTTCTGCCCGACAGGAATGGGTTAACAGACGGTGAAAGCGAAATTATTAACTGCGTGAACATTCACTAGCAGACAGTTTCCGGTCCTATCATTTCTAAACAGTGATAGCTTTCAGAATGTGACATATATTTCATGTTTAATTAATGTTGTGTAATATACATAGAGTGTAGGCCCTAGTTAGTAGAATTTGTAACTATTAGGTAGTTTAGTCATAGAAATGTTAATAGTCATAATATTTTTGAACTTATAATCATACTCAAAATAGTTTTTAAAAAATAGTATAACGCAATTGTAGTATTAAGTTGTAGTATTAGTAATAGTGATAGTAGTAATAATAGTATTATTCATTGTCTTAAGGATACTAGACTAGTAATTTTATTTGGAAATTATAATAGGTTTTTAGGATTAGTGAAGTAAATAAATTATTGAGAATATTTGTAACTTAACTTTTATTTAAAACTAGATTATATGTAATTATAATATACTACTAATTATATTAAATGTAATAGAAAAATAAATTGTTATCACTCTTTTTTTCACTGGTGCTATATAGCAATTCTTAGTTACTATACCCTAATTAATATATTATTGAAATTTATGATATCATTTTCACTTTCCTTCAATTCTTTCACAAAAGCACCATCCTATATTTTTCATTAAAATTTATATTACAATAATTAATTGTTGGAAATGTTCTTGTTCTACACTCAAGTGCTGCAGTGTGAATCTGACTTATCATTCATCAGTGTTGCCAACGTTTTCCTTATAGTGCCACCTTAATCCCTTGGACTTCTTTATTTTTCTGTTGGCCACACTGTGTCATGTCAAGGAGATTGTTAACCTTTATACAATCTCAATCACCAACGAACTGGATTGTTGATATGGATATGTCTTAGCTCTGGGGGGGGGGGTGTTTCCATATAATCTACCAGAGTTACTGTTCAAATTTTTAATTTTAAAAAATAGGTAAGAACAGCTATTTATATGAACTTGTTAAGCTCATATAAACAGTTGTTCTTTTTTTTAGACATTTCCATGATCAAACCTATTTCTCAAAGGGAAGTAAATACAAACATTCATTTTTTACTTTAGTAAAATTAAGATGTCAGGTACCTTGATGAAATTCTAAAAAAAGTCAAACTCCTTAGAAATTTCAAAATGTGCCATTACTTCTAATTCCATTTCATTTTTAGCAGCCATGATCATGTTTGAATCATCTGCACATAAACACAGGCGATTCTTTTTGTGCTGAATATTACTTCAAACATATTACAGCAACTCTGAAAGGTAAGCCTCGCTGTTACAATACAGCAGTCATTTGAAAAACTTGAAAGTATTTTATTGAAGCAGGTAGAACAAATACCTTTTGAACCTTGAACCTTTTGAAGGTAGAACCTTTTGACAACAGTAATTTCAAAATTAAGTAAGTAATAAAGAATTATTCAAACTCATATAAAAACGCTTTGTGGAAATTATTTTAGATTTCCTAACTACACTGTATTTAGTTCAAATCACCCTGACAACATGGCACATGGAGGCTGTGCAGTCATAATTAGAAATAAAATTACCCATTATGTGTTACTTAACTTTCAACAAAACTTTCTTCAAGCTTGCAGTGTTACCGACCAGTTATTAGCATTTTTCAGTACCCTAGGTACTCTAGGAGTAAGGTTTCTAGTAGGTGGGGACTACAACGCCAAACATCCAAACTGGGGATCTAGGCTAACAACAGTTAGGGGGCGCCAACTTAAGGCCACTATAAACGCAAACCAACTGGAGCACCTAAGAACCAACCTACTACCCTACGGATAGGGCAAAAATTCCCGATTTGCTGGACTTCTTTTGTTACTGAAGGCATTTCACATAACTATTTAACAGTTACGTCTTGCTTAGATTTATCATCCGACCATTCACCAATCATTGCATGTATAAATTCTTCTATTCAGTTAAATAATCCACCTAACACTCTTCATAACAAACATACTAATTGGAACCAATTTTGTCAAAATTTAAATGAACATTTGACTCTCAAGGTGCCATTGAAGACCTCGACGGACATAGATTAAGCAGTATCGTATTTTAACAATAGTGTTCAAACAGCTACAAGGTTTGAAACACCTTCTACTAGACCACATCTCCAAAATCAAGTAATTTACTCAGTGGAAGTCAAGCGGAGACGATTACGGAGAATTTGGCAGATTACCAGAAACCCTAGAGACCCCTGAACCTTAAAAGATTCCTTTACAATATAAAGAATCAAATGTTTCATGAAGTTACCAAAAATCTTGGTGCTAGTGAAGCGACTGATTATTCGTTGTGGAAAGCCACAAAACATCTTAAGAGGCCCCAGATAAATATTCCTCCTATTTTGAAAGAAGATGGTACTTGGGCAGAAAGCGGTCCGGAGAATGCAGTCGTTCGCATCGTATTACAAAGAAGTATTCAAACCATATCAAATTAATTTGAACCTTGAAAATGACATCATAGAATTTCTTGACTCCCAAATCTACTGGAAATGCCTATAAGACATGTTTCTCCTTCAGAAGTAAAAAAAGTAATAGTATATGATTTGAGTGCTAAGAAAGCTCCAGGGTATGATCGAATCACTGGGAGAGTGTTGAAGGAATTACCTAGAAAAGGTTTGGTGTTCCTCACAATGCCTTTTGATGCAGTTCTGAGATTAGAATACTTTCCCCCTCAATGAAAAGTTTCCCAAATTGTGGTAATTCCAAAGCCAGGGAAGCCCCCAAATCAAGTCTCATCTTATCGACCGATAGGTCTCTTACCGATGATTTCAAAAGTATTTGAAAAGCTCTTTTTACATCGCCTCCAACCTTAAATTGACAAAAGAAACCTAATATCACCTCATCAATTCGGGTTTAGGCGCAAGCACTGGACCATTGAGCAGGTTCATAGGATATGTGAAGGCCCTAACTGCAAAAGTCACATTCTCCAATTTTTTCAGATATTGAGTTATTGGTCTAGTATTGCTCACCACATTTAAAGGAACAATATAACGAAGGATTTAGCATCCAAAACTCACTGTCTCCTATTAAAATTTAATGTCAAAGATCGAGCTTTGCTGCAAAACTAACAGTCTCCACTGACAACTCTGTAGCAAAACTCACATTCTCTCCTCCCAGCCAATGAAGAAGCTCTGTTGTGGTCACATGACTTGTACAAATGCGCATGGCATTGTCACGTTTTAGGTTATGTTTGGTTGAATCGAATGAGGTGTTGTGGCGTTATGAAGAGGTTTTAATCATTTTTAAAATGGATTTAAATGTTAAACCTATTGATAAAAAATTAGGGGAAAAAGCTAGAAAGCGTGTCGTCACTCCAGATAAATGGAAGAGAGCCCAGTTGAAGTTGCTCTCCATCAGTTGCTAGCAAAAGTCACATTCTCCACATTTAAAAGTGATATTTCTCAGTTATGCTTCATGTACGATTTCAAAATGCATTACAAATCACATTGTAGGGCTACTGCAACATTGAATAAAAAAAATTAGATTTAAAAACCAAGTTTTATTAAAGATATATGTTTTCTATGCCTCGTGTAAAATTTGAAAAAGTGGAGAATGTGATTTTTGCAGTTAGGGCCTTCATGTAATGTCATTAAAGAAGACCTTGAAAACAAGCGTTTCTGTTCAGCTATATTTCTGGACGTTGCGCAAGCTTTCGACAGTCTGGCATGGTACTATTTAAAATAAAGACTCTGTTCCTCATATGTATTATGGAATCTTACAGCCAGTGGTGTAGTGGAGCCGGAGCGGTCCGGAGCGCCGCTTCGGCACAGCTGTTAGATCCGGAGCGGCGCTCCGGCACAGCTCGTGCAGCCGCAACTCAGATTTTTATACTTGTACTTTGCCCTTTTATAGAGTGGTAGGTAAGCGAGTCGCTTGCATCATTTCATGATCAACACACAATATCGAGGCAATTTTAGGCGTTTCACATTAACCCTAACCTAAAAACATCGTAACACCAGAATCAGACATTAGGGCTTTCTTGAAGACCATATATCTTTTTATAGTATCTAGTTTTTTAATTCAAAAATATTAATTTTTACAACATACTTGAGGCTGATTAAGAATTGTTGAGGTTATTTGTATTTCCAGACTTCGACCATTTAAATCCTAATAATTTTAATCTCCGTCTAAGATATTTATTTCAACACACCCTCTTCCTACGGAACAGCCTTTAATATCGATGAAGTTGCGGTGATTTTTACAAAATAAAATTGGAGGATTTTCCTCCGTATTATGTGGTGGGTAAACTCATTTACAAATATGTTCTTCTTCTAAAAGAAAGCGAACCCTTACTAAAAAGAGACCGTTTGCCTTCGACTGCAATACTTTGCATGAATACAAAAGATACTCCAGGAGCATCACTAGTCGCTTTAGCAAAATTAAATTATATATATATATATATATATAAAAATTAAATTATATATATATATAATATATATTAAATATATAATTCGGTTTATGTAATTATTTTTAAATAGATAAAATCATTTTACACAATTCCTCGCGTTTGACCACGCAATGACCTTCCTGAGGAACTTCCAGACTTTAACTACCCATTACCCCCCCCCAAAAGAATAATGGCCTTCCTGGGAAGGGCCGCTACGCCAAACACCGCTCCGGCACAGCTTTTTTTAGCACTACAACACTGCTTACAGCCGTACCTTTCTAACAGGCTTTTCCAAATTAAGTTCCAAGAGTGTCTGACTGACTTACATGAAATAGCGTCAGGAGTACCTCAAGGCAGTGTTCTTGGGCCTATCATCTATATTCTATATACCATTGATCTTCCGCAAACTCCAGGTATTACGGTTGCAACTTTTGAAACGGTTTAAATAGCTCAGTGGCTTGAAAACTGGAAGTTAATAAAGCAAAGTCACTTCATGTAACGTTCACGATGAATACGGCAACGTGTCCTTCAGTAACGATAAACAATGTCGTTCTTCCTCAAGCGGATGAAGTAATATACCTGGGTATGTACTTGGACAGACGTCTTACTTGGCGCTCCCACATTTGGAACAAAAGACTAAATATGAACTTAAGAACTTTCTTTTTAAGTTCTCTTCATTCAGAACCTTTCTGAATTTATAGAGGAATGAATTTGTCGTGAAGCCATTTCAACAAACTCATTTCTCTATTCGTCAAATAGTTACACATTCTCCCAATAGAGTGTAGCATCATCTAGTACTGTTTAGTAATGCTACCTGTTGGGGTTAGAATAAACTACGAGGAAATATAGCTTAAATAGAACATTGTAATGTTTAAACTACTAAACGTCCCTTCATTAATCATAAATAGAAGACCTTCTATCATCTATGGTCAAATATATCGACAAAATCCCCCGAAAGGGTTAACGTATTTTGATATAGATAAAAATGACCTAATCAATCTAATTGTAAATTAATAGTAAATAATTAAGGTGAGAATATCTTTTTACTTTGAATTTATTTGTTTAGTGTTTCAACCTTATATTTAGTCATAATAATATTTCTTCTTTACAATGAATCCTAAAACCTGTACATAGGATGGGCTTACTACTAGTAAGTTGATAAATAAAATACAAAGTTTTGGCTACGTATTGCCATAGATGAACGGATACTGCTTGGAATTATGATTTTTGGTTTAATTCTACGTTTTATAACCCCGAAAATCCAAAATAGGTCTTATATCAATTTCCGTCTGTATGTCTTTTTGTAAGGCAAAAAATGTTTTTGCTTCGCTTTCACGTGAAAAAGATAGCACCGGCAGTTACTGTATGATACGTATTTTCATAATTCTATACATTTTGGAAATGGCTTTTGTTTACTTTAAACTGACCTACGCACTATGAAAAATTAAATAATAAGGATTCAAAACCACCCAGTTTTTAGCAATATTATATTTATATGACTTTTACAGAATATTTGATACTTAATAAAGTGATTTAACAGAAAGAAATAACCAGTCGCTGTAAAATAACACCATTAACAAAGAATATTTAATAATCTATGTCTCAATAATTCTTTGGATTCACCCCCACGCACGGCTGCCATCTCTATTTTTCTATTCTGGGTTAGTTGGTTAGTCCCACTCCAATTATTATGATTTTGGCGTCCCTAAACTATCGTGAAGGTGTGTTGATTTTGATTGTCAAACTAGCATGACTGTCGATATTCAAAGAGATTGAATGTACAGAGTGAACTATAAAATATCGAATAAGGGCGAGAGAAAAAAGACGCAGCCGCAGCAACCAGACCAAACCAAAAAATTAAAGCAATAAATAATTAATTGTTACGATTAAAGCCATTTCTCTTTTGCTCTATGCCAAACAAAAACTGTGTTCATGTTCTTTACTGAATTCAACACCCGAAAATATAAATATGCAATGTAAATACCTAGTTGTTATTATGATCCAGAGCTGTTACCATAATATGTTATTTCCTAAGATAGGTATCTCATTAAAACAATATTTATTCAAATTTGATATATGTGTGGTAATGAACGATGAATTATCGTAGATTAAATCTACGTTGAGCAGGAACTTTTATATTTATCACCTCTCCAAAAATAAGCCAATGAATATAGATTGTTAGGGGGCATTCATTATAAGAATATTAATACGACTAAATCAAATTTAACGTTCTTTTGTTTACAGTATAATGGTAGTAATATAGTATAGACTAAAGATAGTTCTTTTACTTCTCTGGTCTTTGGTACTATTGTGGGAATCGATGGGATTTTGTAGTGTTCTGGTGTACATTTGTAACAAAGGGTTGGGTGCACTGGTATTGGTAGTGATTGACTGAAAGAAGACTGGAGTGAGGGAAGATAAGAAGAGAAATTTGAACGTATGTTATGGTTGTGATGTGGTTTGTGTTTTGTTTGTATTCATGGTAATGTGCTTCGTCAACAACTAGGTACATCAGATAATTATTTCAAAACACCAGGTAATTTACCAAGATCCATAGATAATCCGTTAGATATTTCCATTGATAACTTATGTTACGTAATAATAATTCCCAAATTAAAATTAATCTGTTCTTCCAACCTCAATGTCCTTGCCGGTGTCTGAGCTTGGGTCCTGATAAAAACTTCTTTTATTAAAATGTTCATTTTATAATGACATATTATAATACACTATTCTACTTAATCTGCAGTCTCTGTTTATCCAAGATTGAATATGCTCTGAAATATTCATAAATACCAGATGTTCAGTGGCTAGGTTATGTTCAAATTTGTCCAATAAGTAAGATGTCTATTAAACCTAAGTATTAATAATTACTACCACTATCTTCCTATTAACTGTAAGAATGCATTGTATTCTATATTCAGACGGTCATTGCTCTGCAGGGTTAAGTTAGGCTAGTTATTGACAGTATAAAAATATTATTAGTATAGAAATATAAAATACCAGTCCTAACTGAATTCCACAGAATAGGCCCTACTGTATGTCTGAATACATATAGCTGACATATAGGCATGGCTGGAACAATATAAAAGTACCTTTATTTTAATATAGAGCTCTGATGAGAGCTAAACATTGATGTGGATTGTTTGGTAGAATTGCCTAATATGGCAAAATAAAAACTATGTGGTTAATTATGGTTAAAGTATACAGTAAAAATCTCTTTTAAACACATCATTAGACTCATTGACATTATTGACATTAGAATATGACAATCTTTATGCTAGTTTTAGCAAACTTTGATTCAATAGAAATCTTGTAAAGGCATTTTTAGATGGTACTTTCTAATTACTCACTTTTTTCTGTTTTAAAAGTACACTTAACTCCCAACTACACACGCTAGGTGAACTTTGGCTGCTACATGCAGGTGAGCGCTGAGCAAAACAAAAAACAACCTAATTTGAGTTGAAATACCTTTTTAACCCTTGAGAGGGCGCTTGCAGAGTTTTTATCCACACAGTAAAATTATGGTACTGATAGGTCTCACATTATCACAGCATATCTACGACAAATAAAGCTCTGTGTAATTGAGGTACGTTGATTATTGATAGTATGAAGTATTATTGACAGCGTAGGCCCTATGAAAAATATCATAAATCAACATTACCTAAATCCCCGGAGTGCTGGGTCTCAGCGATCTATATTCAAGAATAAAGAATAATTTATTCTGACATACAGCGATCTGGAGCATTCAGTAAGGTTGGATATTGATAGTACAAAAATATAAATTTTACCAACCTAACATATGACCTCAGGGCGCTGGGTGTCGGCGATGTATATTCCAATATACAGCACACTGACAGTTTAGTTAGGCTAGTTTTTGATAGTGAAAAACCTCAACAGTTTTAAATATCAATAACCAAACTAACCTAACTCCACGCAGTGCTGTATGTAGGTAATGGATTTTACAATCATGCTCAAAATATCAGTACCATAATCAACATTACTGAACTATGAGTAACATTAGCTTCTTCCAGTTTCAATTAATGGTTACAGCATTGGGAAGAAGGATAAACTGCATACAGTAAAGTCCAGTTTATCCGGATCTGAATCATTTGGATCGGGTTTAAAAATATGTATAAATAACAGTTAAGATGTGAATTTTATCTCAAGATTCTTCAAAATTTCTAAGATATCCAAGACGCAACCGCAGTACGGTGCTGGACGCGGCAAGTGTTACTAACAATGAATGCATAACATGATAAACACACACTCTGTGTATTGGGATATTTCTAAGCGGAGCGCTACAAGCACTTAGCGCACACGGGAGCGGTCACCGTTTGAAATTTCAATACTGAACTGAACTGTCAAAGTGTTGGTGTTTCAGGTTAGATGTACAGTGGTTGTTTGTTTCGAAATCATTTTTTAGGTCAAAGTGTATACTAAAACTGTGATCATTAGTGGTTGTTCAAGGAAGAAGGTTGTTTTAACATAAGTAGAGTGTTTTATTTCCCACCTTAAAAAATAATAATTTTTTTACTTTTACAGTAATAAAATTAAAAACATATTTTTAACACATTAAATGATTGCAACATTTCTTGGTTCTGTTGTTGTAAGTAGATTATAAGCAGTCTCCAGTGCTATTATAGCAGGTGCTATTCACGATCGTTGTCAACGTGACATGGATGTCTGTAATGGTATATTTTTAGTATAGTTTCAGATCATCCGAATTTTTGGCTATCTGGATCGGGACCCTGCCACATTAATCTGGGCAAACCAGAATTTACTGTAGTAGTATTTAAAAAAAACATGGTCTGCTTTCTTTTATTTGAAGGCTTTGCAAGCTAATAAACATTAGCCCATTGTACTGATTTTAATGTTGTGGCTTATTGTTCTTGTTGTTGCCTAAGTGGTTTATAAAGGTGTGCTTGGTACAATTTTAAATTATCGTTATTTCAATTTAGAGCTCTGTAGAGAGCAAAACATATGTTGATTTTATGGCAAAATAAAAATGTTGTGGTTTATATAGTTGAAGTATACAGTACAATACCTTTCTCAAACACAATCATTTTACTTTTTTAAATGGCATTCTCTTGAGCATTTCCAATTAGAAGGGATATATGGTTAGCAGAGTGGAGATGAGACTGTGTTTAGGCTTTGCTTAGCCCTTTGATTAGAAGCATACTTTGTCTTAATCTAAGGATACGGAACCACTAACATTTGTGGTGTTCTCCCCCCTGTCCCAAATTTTTACTGCGTCCCATACCATAAGGTGACTGATGCCACAAGTAGGTTCAGGAGTGTTTCCGTGGAAGAGACTTTAATCCCCTTCTTTGGTCAGCTGATCAGTTTTTTGCTCCCTTTTATGTCCTCATGATCTGGAACCCACCTCTTTGATATATAGTTGTTGCGTGAGAGGTGTTTAAGGGTGAGAATTTACTTGTACCAAAGTGGACTTTTCCTGGCATATTATGAGTGCTGTGAACATGTATTTATTGAGATCATCTAGACATATCTTATAGGTTAGGATGGCAAGATTATCTGCCTGATAAACTGCTCAGTAGGCTTACTCCAATGCTTTTTTTTATTGGAAAGGACGGATTACTCCCAAGGCACTTCAGCGGCAGCAGCTTTTGGCACACCCCTGTGTGTTGCGGCATTATCACATAGCGAAAAGCCATTGGTGACTGGCGGGATTTGAACCCGGGACCTTGGGCACCAAAGCACCGCGCTGCGCTCTACCCCTAAACCAGCGCGCTCCCCACTCCAATGCTTGTTCACAGGCTCTTTTTTTACTCTAAAACCTGAGTTTGTACTGGTCTTAACTGAGAAATCATAAAGAACTGATCATTAAGAACTGAGTTGTTTATGATCTGTGTTGAAATGTGAGTGTCCTACCTCCCGAAAGAAAGTGAAACTTTTGTATCAAACCAAATTTATTGATTGTAATCATTTTACAATGTTATAATCTATTTAAAAAAAAAATTATCTATATTATTGTTTATTGCATATTATTCCAATTTTTAATTTGGAAATGGCATCTGTAAAAAAAGTTTCTACTCAATGAAGAGCTTTTAACCATTCATTTTTCAGCAGTATTAGATATCAGATTAAGAACCAAAGCAGAATGGAGTCTTGTGGAGATGATCTTAGCCCTGATGATCCTAAATTTCGCATCACGCCTTTTCAGCAGATGGCAGCTTCATTGACTGGAGCCCTTACTACTTCATTGATTAGTTAGTATCATTTCTTTGTAAAACATACTGCATGGCATTAATAATTAGATGAATATCATAATTTGGTTAGCCTTTAAGTTTTATATTTGAAAAATACCTTATTAGGGTCCTTAGGTTTATAGGCCTAGGTGATTTTAAGCTGAGTGCTTGATAAAAAGTTTTGCCTCAAGCAATTATTTATTTGGAATATATCTCAGCTCCATACATTGCATAAGAACATTTTTTACTGGATAAATATTTATTTAATATTTATGCCATAAAAATTTTTTGGAATACCTACTGTAATGTTAGTAATGAGGTTAAATAATCATAATTAATTAATGATAAGTTAATTTGAACAGCCATGTTCCATTGATAAGGTTTGCGCACATCATTGTGTGGGAAGGGTTTGGGAACGGGAGCGAGAACTGAAAATCATCCTTTCTTCACTCTTCACTTCTTCGAACAAGTATGTGAAGGCCTTTTATAAAGTCCTTTTCATGTCAACGCTTCCTTGTAGGTGATTAAAAAATTGTAAATTCCACATGTTTATTGATTATATTCATCTCTAACTTCTCTCTGGAAGGAGGTAAAAATTGAATTACTTGTTTTAGTGACTCCTTTGGATGTAGTGAAGATCCGTTTGCAAGCTCAGCATAAGAACAACTCATTGATAAAAAATAAATGCTTTGTTTACTGTAACGGTCTTATGGATCATATGTGCCCATGTCTCAACGGTGATCAGAATTATTGGTACCGAAGACCTAGTCAGTTCACAGGAACTCTGGTAGGTTTTAGTTTTAATAATATCTTGATTTTTTAGTTATGTTATGGATTGTTCGAGAATATTTGTTGGGCAGTCTGGTATGATGCAATGGTTATTACAGAAATTAATTAATTAATTATTACTTATTTTTAATTTTTTTAAATTTGAATGAATGAAGAATGAAAAAGACATGTTCTGAAGCTACTTTACGACAAATGTATACTTGATGGGAATACATAGTTCACGTAACTAGTAGCAATTTAACGACTGTTGGATTGAAGACTGCAGGTACTGTAACCTTTAAATTAGTCAAATCTCAATCCTGCATGCAAAAATGTTCAAAATATATTGTTAATAACCAATAGAAATTAAGTAGGTCGAGTAAATAAATAATTGTATTTTTGATTATTTTTGGCCAATGGCCATCGATTAACCGCGTCTTGGGAGGAGGTAGCATTAAAAGGAATTTAAATATTAATATTTCTCCTCTCTTACCAGTACCTCCCCACTTCCTGGAATTTTAGAATTAAAAATCTGCCTAATTTGGTTCAGGTGTTCAATGTCCACGATTTCCGGTAGTATTCCTCTGCCCCCTTATCAACCACCTCAATCAAAATCACTGTAAATGTTTATGGTCTAAATTCTGTATCGATTTTCAATTAATTTGCATCAACTAACATATAGTTTTGTAATCACAAGAACCACTTATTGTAAATATTCAAAACAAAGTTTATTACTGTGTTTACCTATAAGCTATGTTTCTTAGCTCCTAACAATGTCAAATAGTGAACAGTTTTAACTAAACTTTACACTCTCCAGTCCACCCCGTTTCCCCTCAACCATCTTTGATCCTCGCAACTCTGGCACAGTTTGGGGTACAGCTTTCCCCTTCATACCCTGTCCCATCGGTTAAAAGGGGGAAGCAGCTGACCAATCAAATTGCTGGCAAATGAAGGTTACTAGCAATTGGAATCACTCAACAATCAAGTAAATAACAATATGCTATAAAATTAATGGATGAAAGAAAGACCATAAGTAGATCTCAAGTGTTTTAGACTATCTGAGTTATATGTGTTCCAATAATTATATTTGATGGTATTGTTTGTGTACCGTAGGATGCATTTGTAAAGATAGCTCGCAACGAAGGCCCATCATCCCTCTGGTCGGGGCTCAGTCCGACTCTCGTTCTTGCTGTGCCGGCAACCGTAGTGTATTTTGTGACATACGAGCAACTACGCAACAAGTTGAAGGATCACTTCTGTGAGAAGGGGCAGCAGCCGATCTGGGTCCCGTTGGTGTCCGGTTGCACTGCTCGGCTATGGTCAGCAACTGTTGTCAGCCCTCTGGAGCTCATCAGAACCAAAATGCAGTCAAAGAAGTTGAGTTGGCTTGGTGAGTTTTGTTATACACCACAGTCTAAGGTCCTGTCTAAGGAACATGTCAGCCTCAGTCAGTAACAAGATTACAAGATCGCGCCACAATCATCCTACATTCATTCCTCATTCATACTTGGCTTAAAATACCTACCTGGGTAGGTCGCCATTTCAGTTAAAAAGTATAAAGTATAATACAGTCCCTGTAATCTGAACTACCTTATGGGGGGGAAAAGTTACTGAGTTTAAATTATAAACAAAGTTATATAATCTAAATAATAACACTTTAATCTACAGCACACTATCACTAATTACAGTACTACGTATACAATGTTAATTAAATACAATAACTTACTTTTTGGAACACAAGAATTCAGTTATTGTCTTTTGTCTTAATAAAGAAATCCTGCTAGCCAATGCAAAGTTGCGCCATCGTCTCATGAAGTATACAGATGTACCTGTACACTGTTGCTAGAGGTAGAGTTGGGCAATGTTTACACTCACAGTGCAACAAAATAGACTCTCACGGTCCGACTCTGTATCATTGCTTTGCGGCTAACTACTTTTCGAACACTTCAGTTTATCTCCAGTAATTACCGTGATCACGTAAAAAGTTTGCCTACAGACAGCACTATTTTATCATTGTTTGTTATTTTGTGTCAGTGTACGTTGTGTTTTATACTTCTAATGCCGAGTCCATAACGGATAGAATGTCTCTGCAGGAACACTTGATGGCGTTCAGGCAAAACATGTAACCTCAGGCAAAAATAACCTAGAACTGGGAAGTACCCACGATTTCAGTTTACCATAAAATGTCTTCTTGAAAGTAATTCTCCATTTAAAATTTACTATTATGATAATACACTTTGTTAACAAAAAAAATAAAACACTTGTAGAGATAATAACTAAACAAAACACTATCAAACTAACACAAAAAAAACATTGCCTTCCTAGATTACATCAGACAACAGTAAACAAACAACAAACCAAGTGGTTATCGTCTGCTCTTCCAGCTGAAATTTTTTTAGTTTTCTTCCTTTCAAAAACATCAGAATGGCAA